>CM048747.1:491117871-491627871 GCA_026315105.1 Locusta migratoria
GATTAGCACCAAAGTCCTAATTCGACGACACGAACATTGGCCTTCGGTACCTAACCCCTGAAGACTGCGCTGGCCTCAGGCAGCAACCATACGCTTGTGAAGTCATCAGCACAGTGGATCACCATCTTCCCTGGATTATGCTTAGTGCTATGGCCTCGACCAGACTCCATCTCCCAGCTGCCTTTAGCAGCTACCAGTACGCACTGCTATCTGTCACAAAGACTGAGCACAATGATTAAGTCAGTGAATCGATGACTACCACCTGAGCATTGTCGATCCCGAAGACCAAGTGACTGCTGCTTCTACAAGCGGGAAGCTATGACGTATGAAACGGTTTGAATGTGTTCCATTTGAAAATGCAGTGTTCACTCGATGTGTCTTTACCGCTGACGAAGACAAGTGAGCATTTCTACTACAGAGCTGCTGACCTGATTCTGTCCAGCTACGGTGAGCAAGATTTTAAACACGTTTCCCTGTCACAATTTTTGTGGTGTAACATTGTTTATGTATGTTCCGTGGCTCCTCCGAAACTACGGGGTAGATTTCAACCAAATTTGGTACACATACCGCTTGCAACAAGAGAATAAGCAGTGTGCGGCTCATAACCTCCTATCTCTCATAAAAGCAGAGATATGGGCGAAAAACATTGTTTTCCAGTACCTGGCATAGCCTGCCTTATCGACCTGCTCTCCAGGTTAGTCTACTTGTCAGGGGCAACAAACAGTGAGAGAAGTGGATGACGAAATGGACAGAGAATATGGTTTGCAGAGTAAATAGATGTAGAAGTTCTCGCTAAAAGAACATCGTGATGCTCCACCAATTTAAATTCGTTGGCACTTGAGTGAGACATGTTGGTGTCCTGGGTGTGAAAGTTCAGAGAAGGCCATGGAATAATTGCGTCGTCGTCATGGAAAATGATTACAGCGCTATGGGTATCACGTCGAGAAGTTACATAAGTTTCGTAACTTCCGTGTGATTATGAGGGGAAAAAATGTATTAACTTGGATGCATCTCGTAAATGGCCACAATGTCAACATAGTACTACGGAAGAAAATATGTCTGAAACTAGATGTTAATATTAGTGAAATTCTAGCGTCTGAGTGGAACTTATAGCGCAAAAACAGGCTGGACACTCAAGATGGAAGCGTATTTGTAGCAATATCGAGTCAGATTAGTACAGATCTAGAATGTGAAATAATTTGAGCGCGGATCAGGGTTAAAAGTGGATCTAAAATGGTCACTGGGTAATTTTATAGACTATTCAGCAACCTTAGTGTCGAAACATAGGATGGGCAAACGTGAAAAGTATGTAATTTCTCTGTTATATGATAGTATTAGGAGGATATTTCAACTTTGCTTACGGGAGCAAAGAGAGTTCACTGCAAATTTAAACATTGTCAAAACCTCACAGACAAGTAAAAATACGTTGCCAAAATTAGCATTGTAAGTGCCGTGCGTGATGCATTCAACGATCTCGAAAGTAAACATCTGTGTACCGACATGGCAGAAAATCCTAAGAAAATCGGATCGAAACCATATGCCCAGACACTGTGAGCTTCAAGGCGATGAAAAAGTTTTATTCAAGTTTATGTTAGTGTATATACATGCTATGAAAGCATCTACTGCAACTAGTTGGTTCTATAGTTTGAACATGAGAGTTATTCCTCAATAAATCTCGGTTGATTTTAAATCATTAATTATTAATCACCTGTCTATATAATAGTATTCTGTTGTAGTTATCGTGTATCGATATTTGTGATTGCACACATACTTGTCAGCACTTTGGCTCCTTTCACATAGTTCGAGCCAACGTGGCAACCTTTGGATACTGAAGACCATTATATATAAGTGAAACCACCGTTTTTCAACCACAAATTTGGGTGGGAGTATTCCAAACGGAAATTCAGAGGTAAAGGGAAAAAAACTGCTAAGTTTTAGACAGACTAAAATAGGCAGTGCAGCTTCAGTTTCAGCCAAACAGAACTTCGCACCCGGGTCTCCTATTTACTAGGCAGATGCTGTAACCACTACGCCACCCGGTCCCAGTGATTTCCACGAAGGAACAGTCTACTCCAGCACGCATTCTGCCAGACCTAAATTGTCAACTTACCTACCACTACTGACATGGTGTGTCCTTGCTCATTCTTCTCATTACTAACAGCATTTCGTTAACTACCATGAGAGTTCAGCTATAGTGTGCACCTGCAGTGAAGAGACGACTGTCTTTGCGTTAATTATGTATATGTGATGTTTTGTTCTCTCGATCATATCTGAAAGAACATACACCGCATATATACAGTATAAAATAGTCGATCCTACGATTAAGATCGGAAATTGCACAGTTTCCAGGAAACAAACGTGTCAGTGCAAGCGACTGGTTAATTAAGCCGTCATCATCGGATTGGAAAAAAAAATTACATAGGGTGTTCCACAAGGATCCTTCTTAGGGCCATTGCTTTTTCTTGTGTACATTAATCACCTCTCATCAGTTACACTGCCTTAAGCAGAATTAGTTTCGTTTGCAGATGATACAAGTATCGTAATAAATAACATGTCAGGCATAGTTGTAGATAGTCCACAAAATTTATGAGAAATGCAAAGAACCTAAAAATAAAATTTATATACACACAACATAAAACTAATAAAAGAACAGCCAAAACATAAAAAATCAAGTATATTCCTACAATCTTCATAGGTATATATCAAACAAAATCAACGCACTATTCAAACACGAATAATATTTGCATTCCGTACAAACAACATCCTACAAACAAAACTCCATAAAGTCAGCAACCACAACAAACTTTTAACTGTTGTGAAAATGTAACAAATTTTATATAGGTCAGAGGGGACGAAGTTTTAGAACGAGGTGCAGCGAACATACAAGCATGACAGAAGCAAATCCATCTACTTTCTACCAGCATTTGAAAATTGAAAACCACACCTCCACAAACATCGAGAGAGCTTTAAAAATATTACACAACATTTTAAAAGGCACTGAAATGCACATTCCCGAAGAATTAGAAATATACATACACATAGAAGCTTCACCTAACGAAATTCTCAATGAACACACACATTTTAAACACAAAATTTATTTACAAAATTTTATCGATCTAATTAGGCTTGACAACAGCTAAATTCAGAGATGTAATATTCCACAGTCAAGGATAACGCAAAATTTCGATTAACATACAATATCTCAGACACCAGAGAAACGCATTTTCATACTCAAACATATTACAAAATTCCAAATGGCAAGCAATAACTCAGAGACCAAAGAGACACACTATTTCATAATCAGAGACACTACAAAATCTAGAGAACAAAACATTTGTAAATACATTAATTTCAAAATTAATCATCTCAGTGAAGCCAGATCATTACCAAATATATAATTAAATATAAGATCTTTGTAAACACATAGCATCATAACAGCTGTAAAATAAGAAAGTCATTACATTAAAAATAATTAAAATCATATAGAGATACAGATACTGTGTGTGTGTTACCAGCAAATGGAATGTAAGTAATAAATTTATAATGTACTCCCTATTTGTTTCGAAAAAATATTATCACAAAATTTATTTCAAATATTGCAGACCACTTGACAATGCTAAATACGGCGAAACAGCTGTAGTGTATAAATAAATAAAGCTAATAAGCAGCAGTAAAGGATATTATACTTATTAAAATGTGATATTACGATATATTCACTGCTGCAGGCCCATTAATGAAAAAAGTTCCGATTCTAGTAAAACATTTATCTCTTAATATTAAGTTACGTGACGATGCCCTATAAAACCGGATCATAACGAGCTAAGAAATAAATATTATTGTGCAACCTAAATAGTACATTGAAGAGTCAAATACACTGGAATGCAAACACGGAGACACGTAAACACCCAGAGGACATCGCAGCAATCGGCAGAGCCTAACAACAGGTGTCTGGCGCAGACTTTACATCGCTTATTGCTGCTACAGTGGCGGATTATCAGTGTTTAAAGTTTGAATCTGTTGTTATAGTCGGCACACGAAAGATGGGACAGAGCATCTCCGAGGTAGTAATGTGGTGGTTATTTCCCCATACGACTTTTTCACGAGTGCACTGTGAATATCGTGAATTCTGTAAAATCAAACCTCCGACATCGCTGCTACCGGCAAAATATCGTGCAAGAACGGAACCAACGACGACTAAAGAGAATCGTTCATCGTAACAGAAGTGCAACCCTTCCGCAAACTGCTGAGTATTTCAATGCTGGCCCATAAACAAGTATCGGCGTGTGAATCATTCAAGGGAATATTATCGATATGAGATTTCGGAACCAAAGGCCCACTCGTCTACCCTTCTGACAACACGACACAATGCTTCACAAAGGTTTCAGAAATTACTGCAACCAGTCGCCTTTTTTCTTCACAATGAAGATTTATTGATCCATGACCGGCTTCAAAAAAAATGTTCAAATGTTTGTTAAGCTTATGGGACTTAACTACGGGGTTATCAGTCCCTAAACTTACAAACTACTTATTAACTACTTACGAACTAGGACGGCACAAATATCCATGCCCGAGGGGGGATTCGAACCCCCGACCGTACATGACCGGCTTCAAGCTGACTAATGTTTACTAATGTTTGTATAGCTTATGGGACTTAACTACGGGGTCATCAGTCCCTAAACGTAAAAACTACTTATGAACTACCTAACACTAAGGACGACACAAATATCCATGCCCGAGTGGGGATTCGAACCCCCGACCGCAGTGGCCATGCAGACCGTGACTGACGCGCCGCAGTCCCCTCGGCCTCCGCGGCCGGCTCAAGCTCCCTACCAGCTCATCATCAGAAGGTATATATACATTTAGTGCAATTAAATTTGTATAGTTCACATTTAGTTTTTCCATGTGTGTTCCGCTTTTGGATAGCATTTCGTACATATCACAACACTGCCCATCCATCAGTAAACCACAGCAGCAAGTTGAAAGACGTGGTAGTGGCTGTGCTGTGGTAATGTGTGTGCAGTGTTATTTAATTTTACTAATTGAAAGTCGTGGGAGTTTCTGTGGCGTGCTGATGGATGGTCAGTGTAGTGATACGTACGAAATGCTATCCAAAAGCGGAATACACAAGGACATACTAAATGTCAAACTCCTAACTATACAAATTTAATTGCACTAAATGTATATATACCGTTTGATGATGAGCTGCTAGGCAGCTTGAAAATGGTAATGATTCAATAAATCTTCATTGAGAAGAAAAAAGCCAACTGGTTACAGTAATTTCTTACACCTATTTCAAGATACAGTTGCAGGTTCCGACACATAACGGATAAAAGTTTTACAATGCTTTACACCTCGTCTGAGGATGCCTTGCAACATGCTCTTCAGAAGAGATCTCCACCCCCTCGTACTCTTACTGATTTATGGACAGCCCTGTAGGATGCATCGTGTCACATCCCTCCAGCAGTACTTCAGATATTAGTCGAGTCAGTGTCAATATGTGTTGCACTTTGCGTGTTCACGGGGGCCCTACACAATATTAGGCAGGTGAACTAGTTTGTTTGGCTCTGCAGTGTACGTATTCAAGTTTTTCATAAGTCTGTGCTCAATTATAAATTTACATGGCGCGTCCAGAAAGTAAGTTCCGTTTCGTAATAAAATGAAATTGTACTCAGATACAGAAGAAACTTTTATCGCACAAAATTCTACAACTCTTAAACTACTTTTCCACATAACTTCCGAAATTTTGTAGGCACTTGTCATAGCGTGCCATAAGTTTTTGCATGCATCCTTCACAGAAGGTTGCCGCCTGTGTATTCAACCATGTGGTAACAGCTCTTTATCATCAATGAAGTGTTGACCACCAAGGACAGAGTTTAGGTGTAATGAGAGATGAAAGTCACTAGGAGAGAAGTCCGAGCTGCATGGAGGATGATCAAACAGGTCCCATTGGAATTTCCGTAAAAAAAAAAAAATAAATAAATAAACTTTTGACAGTAATCCTCTTCTTACACCTAAAATCTGTCCTTGGTGGACAACACTTCAACGATGATGACGAGCTGAAAGAACATATTACCACACGGTTGAATACACAGGCGGTAACATTCTATGAAAAAGGCACACAAAACCTTGTGCCATGCTATGACAATTGCCTACAAAATTTCGGACGCGCCTCGTATATCACATATTTTTTGTTTTTTGAAACATTTTTGTTTCACCTTTTTTTTTTTTTTTTTTTGGGCAACAGCACTCTTACTTAAATTTATATACAGAGAACAGCTAGAGTGCAATAATTTATTTTATTCAACTAGTTTCGGTCTTCTTTTAGACCATCTTCATGAATTTTAACTCCATCGATGTTGTGGAGCTGGCAGGTAACTGGGGAGCCTTCCAGCTCCACAACATCGATGGAGTTAAAATTCATGAAGATGGTCTAAAAGAAGACCAAAACTAGTTGAATAAAATAAATTATTGCACTCTAGACTGTTCTCTATTTATAAATATAAATGTATAAGTAAAAGCAAGTAAAGCAGTCAACAATCCGGAGATTGGTTTGAACACGACAGTACTTTACTAAGCATGGTCCTGTTTGGAGGTGGTATGTCGTTGCCTTCCTTCGGCCTTCGAACTGACTTACCCAGCCAGTAATAGGGGGGACCTACAGTTTAACGTGGATTTCGAACCACGGTGCTACTCGATATTTTTCACATCAGCTACACAGCCAGAAGTGAAAGAAGTGGAAAGTGGCAGATAAAAAGCCTAGGGCCTGGCGGGGATATACAGGGAGTACTGGCCTCTTACTCATGTGGTTAAGCGCTTAATAAATCTTCATCGAGTTTAAACGCATGTTATTGATCACCTGGCTTCATCTAAAGTGTAGCTACGAATGATCTCGCTCATGTCTACCCACAGAACAAACTACAGTGAGGCAACAATTATGGTATGTGTAGACACGTGCTTTGCACTTAAAGAAGTGGCGTGTCCTGCAAATTATGTCCATCACTTGCTTATGTAGAATTGGTTGCATACTCTCACCATCAAGGTTAGCAAAATTCAGTATAAAACCGTTATAAATACGTTTAATGCTACCAACGATTACGGAATTCATAACAGATCATTCAGAACACTAATGAACGATATTTGACTGTCAGAGAATGCTTGACATATGTGCGCAGAAAAAGACAAAACTCGGCCGCTTCGTTTCTTGGTTCAACTATCACATCTAACTCTCGTTCAGTACTGACAATATCAGAGCCAGCATAAGGCACACGATTGGCGAACATTCATATTGGACAATGACTTCCTTTTAATTTTTGTCTTTTATCTAGATTACTAATATGCATATTATTTTATAAAGTCGCAGCATATTGATTGGCTGGTTTCGACAGGAGGAGCAGTACATTTGCTTCAAAACATACTGTAAAAGTTGTTTTTGTAATAATAATAAGATTGATATGGTTGTTTTGTGACACTGATGAAATGATGTGAAGGCAGGTATGAAAAAGAAGGATTAAGGTGATTAACTAGTAACCAAGAAATTGTTTGAAAATGCAACTGTCACAGAGGTAGATATAAAATCTCTCTTCCGCGTGGGAGTAGCCGAGCGGTCTGGAGCGCCACGTTGCGAATCACGCG
The DNA here is from genome assembly GCA_026315105.1 of Locusta migratoria. Taxonomy (NCBI): domain Eukaryota; kingdom Metazoa; phylum Arthropoda; class Insecta; order Orthoptera; family Acrididae; genus Locusta; species Locusta migratoria. Next base: position 491,125,504 of record CM048747.1, read on the forward strand.
GCCTCCCGCGTCGAAGATTCGGAACCTCCCTCGGACATAGATGTGTGTGTTGTCTGCAGTATAAGTTAGTTCGTAAGTGCTTTGTAAGTTTAGGCACTGATGACACCGCAGTTAAGTACCATAAGCTTTACAAACATATGAACTTTTTTTTTTCAAAATCTCTCTCTCTCTCTCTCTCTCTCTCTCTCTCTCTCTCTCTCTCTCTCTCTCTCTCTCTCTCTCTAAAGGTTAGAAGCGACAGCATCCCTACGCATAAAAGTGTGCTATTTACCGTGAGGTGAATAGACGTGGTGTGCCCGATTATCATAATTATAGCCTCATCTTGAGAGAGAGAGAGAGAAAGAGAGAGAGAGAGATTTTAAATCATTCTCTCTGACAGATTCATTTTCAAACAATTTTTTGGTGACCATATATATATAGCGTGAGGTAGCTAAGTCATAACACCCCTTGTATCTCCCCAACCGTAATAGATACAAAGATGCCATTTGGACAATGAATTGCAGGGACAGGGGCTACTTGAATGCATTTCATGCGTGTGTTATTTTTTATTACAGAGATATGAGGCCATCTTTTCTTTTTTTGTTTTAAAATGGAACCCTATGTTAAATTTTAGCGTAACATGTTGGGCGTAATGAGGAGGGTTTCAAATATGTGCATATCATAATATTTAGGCGAATAGTTTTTGAGACATAATTATGTTCTCGTATCGTATACGTCCTTCGAAGTGGCGTTGCCCAATGCGACCTTTCCTATTGTGTAGACTACATGGTAAACGTCACCAGTCCGTCCTTACACGAAGAACGCCGCGTCGAAGGACGAATACAATACGGGAACATATCTGTGGCTCAATATTATGATATACACACATTTGAAACCGTCTTTTTAAGCCCATCATGTTACACTAAAATTTAGCATAGGGTTCCATTTAAAGAAAAAAGAAATGATGGCGTCATATCTCTGTAATAAAAAATAACACAAACATTAAATGTGATGTATTCAAGTAGCCCCTGTCCCTGCAGTTCACTGTCCAAACGGCATCATTTGTATCTATTGCGGTTGGAGAGATTCAAGGAGTGTTATGACCTAGCTGTCTCACTCTTTATATAGGGTGTCCGATTTATTTGACCAGCTAAAATGTCTTTGGAACAACAGCAGCAATGGTAAAACGACTTTCACCGGTATCAACGTAAGGCAGGGGCTCATGACTGTAAATACTTTGAAATATTCTAAAATTAAACCGGTTGGTTTTTAACTCAAACTTACGTGTTTTTAAATGGACACCCTATATTATTTTTTGTATCCCATCCTCGTCGCCACTTTTGTGTCCCAGCCTCGTCGCCGCTTTTGTGTCTCGTTTCCGTCGTAGGTGTCGGTGGCCGAGTGGACTGAGACCGACACAGGAATAAAGATAGCACGCTGGTGAGATACGGAGGGGAGCAGCCAGAAACTAGAAAAACTAGAGTAAATTAGAACGAGATATATATTGCACAGAATTTATACAATACTTAACTTTTACATTGCTCAGTACTGCAGATACATAGTTGAGCTAGAGGTCTGCCTAGTGCCTGTACGATAGCCAAGTCTTCACTGTGCCTATCAGATTCCGAAGTGTTCGCTGGTTCCTATCTCAGTTCCAAGTGAACCATGTCGTTCAGTGGTGGCCACGAGCGGAGTTGTCGCAGAGGGCGCTCGTGGCTGACGTCGTAAGAACGCCGCGCCGTGCGTGCATGGCGGCGCGCAGCGAAAGTAGGTGGCGCGCACTTTGTACTTGTGCGACACCACATTATTACATCAGCAATGTATAACATTACAAATTACAGAGACAATGGCGTTGATTGCATCGCAATACGCCAATTTCATCGCGAGATAGTGCGAAGCACATCCTGAGACAGGCGAGAACCACATGCTGCTCTCGAAGTGCGCTAGCCGCCCATTTCACACTTTTCAAGCGTCAACTTCGCTTCGCAGCAATATCTGGAGATCTAATTGGAGTATTGTAATGCAACAATGCCATCATTTATGTGATTTGTCATGCTATTTCTATTGCTGATGAAATAATATAGGGTGTCCATTTAAAAACACATAAGTTTATGTTAAAAATCACATATGTTTTCGTTCTAGAATATTTAAAACTATTTACACTCATGAGCTCCTGTCTTACACTGATACCGGTGAAAGTCGTTTTACAATAGTTGTGTTGCTCCAGAGATATTTTGGGTAAGCTAGGAAAAAGGGTGGTTCAGATAAATGAGACACCCTGTACTCTACATCTCCGAAACAACTAGATCAATTTCATCGAAATGTGATGCAAATACTGGATGCTACATCAGAATTGGCCCTGCGTAGTTTATAACCTCGTACCTCCCATAAGAGGAGTGATACATTCAGGAACGTGTTTTCCAGCACCTGCCATATACGCTACCCTGCACATCAGCTGCTTTATCAACCTGCTCGCCGGGGCAGTCTACATATCAGGGGAAAGAAACAGTGAGAGAAATCGAAGGTGAGGTGTACAGAGAGAATGAGGGAGGTGGACAGGACGGGTTGAGCTGGAGTGACAGAGAGGTGGCAGAAGTAGATGAACAGAGAGAAGGAGATAGGAGAGGAGTTATGAAGAAATGGAGACAGAGTAAGTGCAGAGGAAAATTTGTCTGAGAGATTGGGGTGAAGGAGAAGATGGTCAGAGAGAAAGGGGGAGAAAGAGTGGGGGAGACAGGGGGAGCAAGAGATAGACATAGGGGCGATGTGAAGATGGAGAAACAAGAGGAGGAGGAAATGGAATGAGAGTACAGATGGGAAGAGATGGATAGAAAGAGATGATGTACAAACACGGATTTGGTTGAAGGAGATGGACATAGAGAGAGGGTATGAGGAGATGGAGTGAAAATAAAGAGATATATCTAAAAGAGAAGATATTACACACAGGCATGAAGAAGGTGGACATGGCAAACACACCGTGGGTAGGAAGATGCATCTGTATTTGTTGTGGTCTTCAGTTTGAAGAGTGATTTGATGTAGCGCTCCACACTACTTTGAGTGAACCTCTTCATCTCCGCATAAGAACGGCAGCCCATATCCATCTGAATCTGCAATCTGTATTCGCCCCTTCACTTTTCTCTGCGATTTTTACCCCACGAACTTCCCTCCAATGCTAAATTCACTTTTCCTTGATGTCTAAGAATGCGTCCTTTCAATCGATCTTTTCTTTTAGGCAAAGTATGCCAGAAATTCCTTTTGTCCCCAATTCTGTTCAGTACTGCCTCATTAGTTACGCGCTGCACCCACCTAATCTTCAGCACTCTTCTAGAACATCACAAATCAAAAGCCTCTGTTCTCTTCCTGTATGAACTATTAAATCGTGCACGTTTCACCCCTTTACAAGGCTACACACCAGACAAATGCCTGAAGAACATACTTACTTTCACTTGAATTAATATTCGGTGTTAGCAAATTTCTCTTTTTCAAAAACACTTTTCTCTCCAGTGCCATTCTGCATTTTATATCCTCTGTACTGCGATCACCCCAAGTAACAAAACTCATCTACTACATTTACTGTCTCGTTATCTACTCTAATTTCTTCAGCAACGCCTGATTTTCTTAGACTGCATTCTATTACCCTTCTTTTGATATTGTTAATTTTCAACTTAACCGCTCCTTTCAACACACTATCCATTCCGTTCAATTACTCTTCCAGGTCCTTTGCTAGCTATGAAAGAGTTACAATGTCATCAGCAAAATGCAGCATATTTATTTCTTGACTCTCCATTTTAATGCCTTCTCCAAATTCTCTTTCACAGCTTTCTCAATGTACAAATTGAATAAAATTCTAGCAAGGTTACATTCCTGTTTTACTCCCTTCACAGTCAGTGATTCCCTTTCATGCCCTGCTAACAGATTTTTTTGTACAAGTTGTAAATAACCTTCCGTTCCCTATATTTGCCCCTGATGACTTAAAAATCTGAAAGAGTGTGTTCCAATCAACATTGTCAAAAGCTTTCTCCAAATCTACAAAAGCTAGAAATGTAAGTTTTCCTTTTCTTAACTTGTCGTAAGGTGAGTATTGCCTTCCATGTTCCTACATTTCTCCTAAATCAGAACTGCTCTTCCGCTAGGTGAACTTCTATCAGATTTTCTATTCATCTGTAAATAATTCATGTTAAAATTTTGCAACCATGACTTATTAAATTGAAGGGTCTGTAATTTGTACACCTGCTTGCGCCTGGTTTTTTGGAATAGGGATTATTACATTTTTCTTTAAGTCTGAGGGTATTTCGCCTGTCTCATACATCTTACTTACCAGGTGAAATAGTTTTGTCATGGCAGGTTCTCCAGGGACTTCAGTAGCTCTGAGGGGCTGTCATATACTCCAAGGCTTATTTCGACTTATGTTTTTCAATGCTGTGTCAAATTCATCTCTCAGTGTAGTATCTTTTATTTCATCTTCATCTACGTCCTCTTCCTACCTTGAAATATTGACTCGAAGTTCATTTCCTTATAGAGCCCCCTCTTTATATTCTTTCCACCTTTCAGCTTTCCCTTCTTTACTCAGAACTGGTTTTTCACCTGAGTTCTTGATATTCATACAGCTGCTCTTCTCTTATTTTCATGTAGGCAGTATGTATTTTCCCCTAGTTACATATTCTTCTATAGTTTCACTTTTGCCCTCTAGCCGTTTTGCACTTTCTGTTAATCTCATTTCTTAGACTTCTATACTCCATTTTGTCAGCTTCATTTACTGAATTTTTATATCTTCTTCCTTCATCAATTAAATGCAGTATTTCATGTGGAATCCAACGATTTTTCGCAGGACTTGCCTTTCTACCTACTGTGACCTCTGCTGCCTTCACTATTTCCTCTCTGAAAGTTAGACATTCATCTTACACTGCGTTATTTCAAACCGTTACTGGCATCTGGCAATTGTTGCCTAAAACTCCCTCTGAAACGTTCGAGTATTTAATGTTCCTTCAATTTATCCAGCTCTCCTTTTCTTATATTCCCACCTCTCTGCAGTTTCTTCAGTTTCAGTCTACAGCTCATGACCAGTAAGATATGGGCAGAGTCTTTATTTGTGCCCTAATATGTCTTACAGTTTAAAACCTGGTTCCGCAATCTCTGTCTTACCATTATAAATCTGTCACCTTCCGGTGTTTCCAGGTGTCTTTCACATATACAACGTCTTTCATGGATCTCAAACCAAGTGCTTGTTATGATTAAAGTATGTTCCGTGCAAAATTCTACCAGGCGGCTTCCTCTTTCATTCCTTTTCCCCAGTCCATATTAACCTACTATCCGTCTCATCCTTTTCCAACTACCGAATTCCAGTCCCCAATCACAACTAAATTTTCCACTCCCTTAACTGCTGAATAATTTCCTTTACCTCTTCATACATTTCTTAGATCTCCTCATCATAGGCAGAGATAGTGGGCATATAAACTTGTAGTACTGTAGTTAGTGTTGGCTTCGTATCTATATTGACTGCGACAATGCTTTCACTGAGTCGCTCATAGTAGTTTACCCGCGTTTCTATTTTCTTATTCATTATTAGACCTACTCCTGTAATACTTCTAGCTGACTTTGTATTTATAACTCTATTCTCACCTAACCAGAAATTCTGTTCTTCTTTTCACCGAACTTCATTAACCCAAATGTATCTAATTTAACCTACCCATTTCTCTTTTTAAATTTTCTAACCTACCTACTCGATTAAGGGATCTAAACTTCCACGCTCCGATCCGTAGAATGCCAGTGTTGTCTTTCCTGATGATCATATCCTCCTGAGTAGTCTCCACCCGGAGATCCGCATGGGGGACTATTTTACCTCCGGAATATTTTACCCGAGATGATGCCATCATAATATAGTCATATAGTACATACGGTAAGAAACAAAACTTTGAGTCTTTCTGGCACAGTATTGACATTTTATTTTATTTCTTAGCATGAATTGATTGGTATGTGTCATCAGCCAGCAGCTGAGCCCACAGTAAAAAAAAAAAAAAAATCAGAACCGTTTAACTAACAAATTATGGGATATGTGATATAATTTCATGGGTACATTCATTACGTGGTTAGACAGATGCATAATTTTAAAATTGCTGCATGGTAAATTGTCCCTAGGGGAAATATACAGCACTAAGATTTACCACATATGGCTGAGTGTAGATAAATTACTGGTGTGGAGAACTGAATATATCATATATCCTGCCATGTAGTTTCAAACTGACTCACTATAAGCACAATTTGGACTTTACAGGCAATTATCTGGAAGTCAGTAACATATATCACTTAGGTAATTGTTAGAATCAGAAAAGAAGTTGGTATTTTATGAGAAACTTATCTAATTAAAACTTCACCCCCCCCCATAGGGAACTGCAAATTGTACAGATGAAGGCTCATCTGAAGACGGGGTAATGCCCGTACTCTTTGACCCGTGACATCGTCGCTGCATGGTAATTGTCAAATGTGTGAGTGTTTGTAAGTGGCTTCAATAATTATGTGATGGCTGAGTTAAAGACAGCAGTTTATTTAGAAGCAGAATATAGATTATAGATTAATATTTTGTGTTTAATGAGTGATCTGTTGCATCTCTGATGGTAAGGTTAAGGTTAATTGAGAGGTTTTTTATTTCGTGTGTGAGCGCCAGAGGTACAAATTTTTGGGCGGAGACCTGTGATCAATGGTACAGTCTGTTGTTGTAATCTATAATTTACGAGAATAAACACAGATTACTTATCTACAATACATATATTACCCCATATTTGTGTTTTCCGGCATATTGGTGACGTCGGACAAAAGTTGACATGTGGCATCCCAGTCTTCAGTTATGCCCAGATGAATGCTGGTGAAGTGAATCCAGCAATGTATGTGTAAATATTGCTACATTTTCAGATGTGTGTGTCAATGATGATTTTAAAAATATTGAAGCAGCTGTCACTTTTAACATGCATTGCTGGTTTCTTTTGCCACTTTATTGTTTATAGTGCACAGTTATATTCTGACATGGAATGTTTTGCTACGTCAGTAATGTCAGACTCAAAGATAGGCATAATATGTTTGTAAAACTCAGACATCTGAGGTCCTTGGTTACTCAATGTTTCTTACTATATATATGACACATCCCTACTTCTAGAACTCTTTCAAAAAGTGTTAGTATCAGAGTGAATATCAAACTGTAAGGTTTTATAGAAGAAAAGCACTTTGTTAGTACCAGATACCAACAATGAGGGTTGTGCTTGGTGATTTCTCTGTCACAAAGGAAGCAACTTGTAGAGAGTTTGAAAATGGTAAGTAAAAATGCCCTGGGTTGTTTTTCATTTATTACTAATCTTACCTTTGATAATTTTTTAAAATTGTTTCTAGAAGTATATTTTCAAAATCACAATTAACTTCAAATTGGCAGACTTTCCATGAAAGGGGGACGGGAGAGAGAGATAGCAATACCTTAGTATCACAGAGCAAGAAAGACTCCTCTGTTCAGTGTTGACTTTGTTGTAGAGAAAGTAACACGTTGTAGAGTGTTTTATGTCTGTCCTTTGAAGTTCCCATTTCCTCTTACTGTGGATACACTTGTACAAATTCTTGAAAAGAACTCTCACCATGAACATGTAAGTAAATTTACAGTAGTCAGTGCTTTTATGTGAAAAAGTTCTCTTGCTACCTTACTCTAAAAGAAAGTTGAGAGGGTTTTGCTAAGTATGACAGTTAATGTAGTTTGAGTAAAATGTCTGGAAAATGTGAAGTCCAGCTTTTAGTTAGCATTTATCACCACCTGTGGTGGTACTTGAGACTTTTTGAGTATAGGCCTAAAGCGGAAGGCATCAGAGTTTTAAAACTTAATAGTGTTCTGACAATTGTAAAAGAATGGCCAAGTTCCTCAATCGATTATATTTATTCCTGCGCCCATATGTAATCGGTATTTAGTTACGACACTTTGTCGTTTATAAGAATGTATATAATTCGGTCTTTGGATCGAAAATTGTTTTAAATTAAAGCAGACGTATGCAACTACACTGTGTAACGTCCGGCTAAACGCGGCGCGTTAATTAGCAATTAGTTAAGATCTTTTTGTATGACGGAAAGACGAGAGTTAGCACCAGGCGCTGTATACGTAGGTATCCGTGGGCCGCTCAGTGTGACGTCACTAACGCTGCTGGACGGCCTTGTCATACCGGGGGTGTCGATCTGACTGGCTGGTGGTCATGAGACAGTGGGCCGTGCCCCAGGGGATAGCCACTCTGCCAGTCAGCTACGCTATCGCAGCCTCCGCCCCCGGAACTTTGAAGGGTTGTAGCTCCCAAACTAACAGTGATAGGAATGTAGTTTAAATTGATTTGGACGCAGCTGGTTTCAACGAATCCAATGCACGATAGAAAAAACTATTGTTCCTTTAAAAAAATTATATCTTTGTGGTGTAACTCTTTGGAAAATGATACAATAAACTATGTTCATAGCTCCGCAGAAAGTGTAACATTTCTTGTGTTGACCTACCGCATTAAAATTTCCCGTCACCTATTATTTTATAAGTTACAGAAGCAAACACACTTAGTGAAACACCCTGTGTATATTCGAGGCGCGTCTAGAAAGTAAGTTCCGTTTGGATATATAAAACTAACGGGTACAGATACAGAAAAAATATTTATTTTACAAAAATCTGCAACTGTTAAACTACTTTTCTACTTTGTTGGCAATTGTCATAGAATGCAACAAGGTTTTGTGTGCCTTTTTCATAGAATGTTGCCGCCTATGTATTCAACCATGTGGTAAAATGTTCTTTCAGCTCGTCATCATCGTTGAAGTGTTGTCCACCAAGGACAGATTTTAGGTGTAAGAAGAGCATTACTGTCAAAAGATTTTTTTTTTCACGATAATGCCTGACCTCACACACCGAATGTGACCAAACAATTCTTACGGAAATTTCAGTGGGACCTGTTTGATCATCCGCCATACAGCTCGGACCTCTCTCCTAGCGACTTTCATCTCTTCTTACACCTAAAAAAATCTGTCCTTGGTAGTCATGTCGGAATAGCTCAATGGTAGAGCGCTTGCCCGCAAAATGCTCAGGTCCCAGGTTCGAGTCCCGGTTCCAGCACACAATTTTAATCTGTCAGGAAGTTTCACTACAACAGTTATTTACAATGATCGCAATCTCCTTGAATAAATTAGTCACATTTCAAATATTGTCATGTCAGATAATCACTAACTTAATATTTTTAACCAGTACATAACAATACTTTTTACTACTGGGTCATATTACTGGGTCATAGTCATTTCCTCATGAACCACAGACATTGCCGAGGTGGGGTGGCTTGCGTGCCTGAACGATACAGATAGCCGTACCGTAGGTGCAACCACAGCGGAGGGGTATCTGTGGAGAGGCCAGACAAACATATGGTTCCTGAAGAGGGGCAGCAGCCTTTTCAGTAGTTACAGGGGCAACAGTCTGGATGATTGACTGAGCTGGCCTTGTAACATCAGCTAATGTGGCTTTGCCGCACAGCTACTGCGAACGGCTGAAAGCAAGAGGAAACTACAGCCGTTACCTTTCCCGAGGACATGCAGCTCTACTGTATGAACATATGATGATGGCATCCTCTCGGGTAAAATATTCCGGAGGTAAAATAGTCCCCCATTCGGATCTCCGGGCGGGGACTACTCAGGAGGATGTGATTATCAGGAAAGACAATACTGGCATTCTACGGGTCGGAGCGTGGAATGTTATATCCCTTAATCGAGTAGGAAAATTAGAAAATTTAAAAAGGGAAATGGATATGTTGAAGTTAGATATAGTGGGGATTAGTGAAGTTCGGTGGCAGGATGAACAGGATTGGGGGTATCACAGGAGTAGGATTGATAATGAATAAGAAAATAGGAATGCGGGTAAACTATATGACCAGCACAGTGATCGCATTATCATTGTCAAGATAGATACGAAGCCAACACCGACAACAGTAGTACAGGTTTATATGCCAACTAGCTCTGCCGATGATGAGGAAATCGAAGAAATATATGAGGAGCTAAAGGATATTATTGAGACAATTAAGGGAGAGGAAAATTTAATTGTTATGGGAGACTGGAATTCGGTAGTAGGACAAGGAAGGGAAGATAGTAGGTGAATATGGTCTGGGCAAAAGGAATGAAAGAGGAAGCCGCCTGGTAGAATTTTGCACAGAACATAATTTAGTTATAACAAATACCTGGTTTAAGAATCACAAAAGAAGGTTGTATACGTGGAAGAGACCAGGAGACACCGGGAGATACCAGATAGATTTTATAATGGTAAGACACAGATTTCGGAATCAGGTTCTACAGTGTAAGACATACCCAAGGGCAGATATAGACTCTGACCATAAGTTGTTGGTTATGAACTGTAGGCTGAAACTAAAGAAACTACAAAAAGGTAGGAAAATAAGGAGATGGGACCTGGATAAATTGAAGGAACCTGAGGTTCTTAAAAATTTCAGAGGGTGCTTGACAGAAACGGGGGGAAATAAAACAGTAGAGGAGGAATGGGAAAAACTGAGAGATGAAATAGTGAAGGTAGCAGAGGACAAAATAGGTAGGAAGGAAAGACCTACAAAAAATCCTTGGATATCACAGGAGATACTAAATTTAATCGATGAAAGGAGAAAATATAAAAATGCAGTAAATGAAACAGGCAAAATGGAGTACAGACGACTAAGAAATGAGATTGACAAGAAGTGCAAAATGGCTAAGCAGGAGTGGCTAGAAGGCAAATGCAAGGATGTAGAAGAATGTATAAATAGGGGAAAAATAGATACAGCCTACAGGAAAATAAAAGAAACATTTGGAGATAAGAAAAACAGCTCTATGAATATCAAGGACACTGGTGGAAAACCAGTTCTCTGTAAAGCAGGGAAAGCTGAAAGGTGGAAAGAATATATAGAGGGGCTCTACAAAGGAAATGAACTCCGAGACAATATTTTAGGAAGGGAAGAGGATGTAGAAGAAATGAAATAGGAGATACTGTACTGAGAGAAGAATTTGACAGAGCCCTGAAAGACCTAAGTCGAAACAAGGCCCCTGGAGTAGATGATATTCCCTCAGAGCTACTGAAGTCTCTGGGAGAACCAGCCATGACAAAATTGTTTCATCGGCGTGTAAGATGTATGAGACAGGTGAAGTACCCTCAGACTTTAAGAAAAATGTTATAATCCCCATCCCTAAGAAAGCAGGTGCAGACAGGTGTGAAAACTACAGAACCATCAGTTTAATAAGTCATGGCTGCAAAATATTAACGCGAATTATATACAGAAGGATGGAAAAGCTGGTAGAAGCCGACCTCGGGGAAGATCAGTTTGGGTTCAGAAGAAATGTAGGAACACGGGAGGCAATACTCACTTTACGGCTTATCCTAGAAGATAGATTAAGAAAAGGCAAACCTACATTTCTAGCTTTTGTAGATTTGGAGAAGGCTTTTGACAATGTTGATTGGAACAAACTCTTTCAAGTCCTGAAGCACGCAGGAGTAAAATATAGGGAACGTAAGGTTATTTACAACTTGTACAAAAACCAGACAGCGGTTGTCAGAGTTGAAGGGCATGAAAGGGATGCAGTGGTTGGAAAGGGAGTAAGACAGGGTTGTAGTCTTTCTCCATTGTTGTTCAATATGTACATTGAGCAAGCTATAAAGGAAAGCAAGGAGAAATTTGGAGAAGGAATTAAAGTTCAGGGTGAAGAATTAAAAACATTGCGTTTTGCCGACGATATAGTAATTCTGTCAGATACAGCAAAGGACCTGGAAGAGCAATTGAACGGAATGGACAGTGTGCTGAAAGGTGCATATAAGATGAGCATTAACAAGAGTAAAACTAGGGTAATGGAGTGCAGTGTAAGAAAATCAGGTGATGCTGAAGGAATTAGATTGGGAAACGAAGCAATAAAGGAGGTAGATGAGTTCTGTTACTTTGGCAGTAAAATAACAAATGATGGTCGCAGTACAGAGGATATAAAATGCAGAATGGCAATGGGTAGAAAAGCGTTCTTGAAAAAGAGAAATTTGTTTACATCGAATATTGATTTAAACCTAAGGAAGTCCTTTCTGAAGGCATTTGTATGGAGTTTGCCTTGTATGGGAGTGAGACATGGACGATAAACAGTGCGGACAGGAAGAGGATTGAGGCTTTTGAAATATGGTGCTACAGAAGAATGCTGGAGATTAGGTGGGTGGATCGCGTAACTAATGAGGAGGTACTGACAAGATTTAGAGAGAAAAGAAATTTCTGGCATACCCTGACTAAAAGAAGGGATAGATTGGTAGGACACATTCTTAGACATCAGGGAATTGAGAATTTAGTTTTGGAGGGAAGTGTGTGGGGAAAAAATCGCAGGGGAAGACCAAGAAATGGATACAGTAAGCAGATTCAGACATATGTAGGTTGTCGTTCTTATGTGGAGATGAAGAGGCTTGCTCAGGATAGGGTATTGTGGAGAGCTGCATCAAACCAGTCTCCGGACTGAAGACCACAACAACATAGTACAGCTGCATGTTTTCAGGAAAAGTAACAACTGTAGTTTCCCATTGCTTTCAGCCGCTTGAAGTAACTGCATGGCAAAGCCACATTAGCTGATATAACAAGGATAGTCCAGACTGTTGCCCCTGCAACTACTGAAAAGGCTGCTGTCCCTCTTGAAAAATGACACGTTGTTTACTCTGTGCACAGATACCCCTGCACTATGGTTGCATCTTCTGTACGGCTATCTGTTTCGTTGAGGCACGTAAGCCACCCCACATCGACAATGCGTGTGGTTCATGGGGATACATCTAAGGAAGAGAAATGGCAAAAAAAGTGTATATAATACATGCGTGAGTTACATGTGCAGATGGACATGGCTGAGCATAGAGAGGGGGGCGAGTAGCTGGAAGGTGAGAGAGGAGTAAGGATTATGTTGACGTAGAAAGTGGAACGAGGAGATGGAAATACTTGAAAATAAAATCTTTCCCGAAGATACCATCTAGAAAATCCTCATAGAATGAGAGTATGTCATTTTGAAATCCTGCAATAATTGCTGAAATCATTTCTAAGAATTGTGAACAGCATGCAGTGGGAGATAAGAACGATATTTATTGAAAATCCATATGGTTATAACAGTAACAAACTCTGGTCATCATTTCATTTATTATTCATAGATCCGTTGTCGATTCAGTAAAACGGTCGAACTTCCATTAGCTGAAGTAACTGCGACTTGGTTTCAAGTTACATATGTGAATCACACAAGTCGCCTATTTCTGTTCACTGTGCAGTGCAAAGTCAAACTAGAAGATGGACGCAGAACGAACAGCATATCGACGTTTACGATTCTTAATCGGGATATGCAGCATAGCTGGCACTGCTCCTCTGTCCTTTGCACACAGAAATGGGAGGTTTGCAGTTTCAGTTACTGGAAAAGTCTACACTGTTTTCCTGGCTCTAGTGTATCTAATTTCTGAAATTTATCGAATAATTTTACGAGTTCCACATTTACATAACAACGTAAATAGCCTATCTGGGCGAGTGTATGTGAGCAATTTGATCCTTAACATTGTGACAGTTTTGATCCTAATTTTAAGAAGTGCAAATCTGAAGCAGCAAGACGTCAACATCTTGTGTAAAAAGTTATTTTCAGTTGATAGTTTACTGTATGGAAACGTTTCAGAAGAATACTTAAAGGTTGCCACTTTTGGGCAACGAGCAGTAATTGGGGTCCTCATTTATTTGATCTGTTTGTTTGGACTGACTGTGTGGCGGTTACATTATAAACCTGACATAATGATACCAGTATGTCTGTACTATTTTTCACGGAATATTGTCACGATACAGTTTTACCTTTTTAACGTGGTGCTGTACAGGAGATTTCATCAACTGAACCAATGTCTGCTGTTGGTGTTTAACATACAATCAGAGGAACAACTCGACTGCTCTATATCGTCGTCATTAAGCGTTCCTAAAGGAACATATTTTTCTCTACTCGACTCTGAACTACGATCTGTTTATTTTCGCCCTTTGATACGAAGACAAAGATTAAACAGAACGCGAACATATAACAAGCAATTCATTACACACAGATTTCTAAAATTTGAAGGGTTTTTTCCACTGAAACATTTTCCAAAGGTGTACTGTTTTCTCTATGACCTGTCGAGAATGGTGAGTTCCACGTACAGTGTGCAGAACCTACTGGAAATAACAACTTCCTTTATACAGACTGTGATGAACTGTTACATGATGATTGCACACCTACTACGTATTGGAGCTTCATTGGATAAAGGATCAAAAGGACATATGGCGTTATCGCCATTACCTTGGATAGTAATGGCAGTTTTTCGACTTGTCAGCATAGGTTATAGCAGTGAAATGGTAGTCCAGGAGGCGAAGCGCACGGAGCAGCTGGTGAATAAGCTACAGCTGCTGTCGTTGACAGGCAGAGAACGTCGCGGTCTGCGTGAGTTCGCCCACCATCTGAGTCGTGGTACGCTCAGCTACGGCGCTGCAGGCCTGTTTGCGGTCGACCAATCGCTTCTGACAGGTTGTGTTGCGGCCATCACGACCTATATCGTGATTCTCGTTCAGTTCGGTATGTCCAGTGCCATCAATGAGCAGGAAAATGCTTGTAGTTGTTAACTGAACAGCAGCATACAAATGGAATTAGCTGTCATAATTGTTTGAACACATTTCTCATAAATGCACAATATTTTAATACAAAATATGCAATAGTTTTCATACCAAACTTATAACTTTGTCTTAATATTTTAGAGCTGTTCTTCTGTTGACAGAAGCACGCGTAGAAAACGAATGACGTAGTGAAACTAAAGAAACAGACCAACAGGAGTTGTCGAATAATACACTCCTGGAAAATGAAAAAAGAACACGATGAATTCGACCCACCAGATAGAAATTTTATTGACACATTCTTGAGGTTGTATACAACATAGGATCACACAGGCAGAGCCGTAGTCACCAGAGCGATCGCAATGTTGGCATTAGTACCGTGTATACTCTCCTTTTGTAGCAATGCAAGCTGTAATTCTTACATGGAAACGATCGTAGAGGTTCCGATTGTGGGTATGTGAAATGGCCTGCCATGCAATTTCCACCTGATGCCTCAGTTGGGCCAGATTTTGTGCCGCTCATGCAGACCGCCCAACATGACGTTTCATGCGGTCTCAAACACGCTAAATAGGGGAGAGATCTGGGGTTCGTGCTGGTCAGGGTAGTTGTACACTTTGAAGATCACGTTGAATGGTACAGTATGCATGTGGATCTGCACTGTCCTGTCGGGAAAGCATATCACCGTGTTGGTGCATGAGTGGTAGCAAGACATGTTAAATGATGGTTTCAGTGTACCGTGCACTGTTCAGTGTTCTCTAGACGATCACCAGAGTAGAAAGGCGAGTGTAGAATATCACTACCCTCACAATGATGCACGATCATGTGTACCGTTAGAGTGTCCTCCACGCACGTCCCAACACCGTTCAGCCCGCCTCCAATGGTGTCATGGTAGGCGTTTATGAAGGGACGAATGGAGACGTGTCGGTCTTCAATGATGAGAGTCGTCACTGCCTCGTGCCAATGATCCAATGATGGTCGTACGCGTGGGTGGTGTCGTACACGGGAGTGCGAAAATCTGGAGTGTACGCAACAGAGGCAAACGGCACCGACACCTGGCATCATGGTGTGTGGTGCCATATTCTACACTGGCCGTTCTCCTCTGATGTTCGTTGTGAGAAACTAAACAGTACACGGTACACTGAAACCACCATTCAACCCGTCTTGCCACTGTTCATGCACCAACAAGGCGATGTGCTTTTCCAACAGGACAATGCACGTCCACACGTATCCCGTACAACGTGCTCTTCTATGTGTACGTCACTACCCTGCCCATAATTATCTCCAGATCTGCCCCCCCCCCAATTAAGCATGTCTGGGACCGGATGAAACGTCATCTTGGCGCTGTATAAACGACCGGAACGAGATCTGGTCCAACGGAGGCATCAGATGGAAACTGCATGACAGGCCATACGGTAAGACTTCATTAGCAATCGTCTTCATGGGAAAGTTACACCCTGCATTTCTTCAAAACTAGGATGTACACAATACTAGCGTCGACATTTTGCACGCTCTGGTGACTGGACTGATGTGCGTATGGTTCTGACTGCATGATCGTGGGTTGCATGTTGACGAATTCATTGTGATCTTTTTTCATTTTCCGGGAGTGTATATAGTGCAAGCTACTGGGTGAATAAGAGTAAACGGAATGAAATTGAAATTACTGAGAAAAAGAAGAAATGTGTTCAATAATAAACTTAAACAATAATTAAGTGGCACAAGTAAACGTATTATATTGCGGAATGTTCTCTTTCCCTGTTAATATCTTACACCTCCTTAACATGGTGAAGAATACCCCATTCATTATATACTATATATATCAATTTTTGAGCAAAGTGAAATTACAAAAGAAGGAAATGGAAGAGATATAGTATTGAGAAGTATAAAATGAGGAGACTCGTGCAGGATCAACTAGAGAAAGATATGTGAAAGCACTGACAACAGAAACGAAGAGTATAAAAGGAAACATACTAAGATGTTGGGTACTAAGTTCCTTAGTATTAGATGATACTTATAAAGGAAAGAGAGTTCGGAAAGAAACTGTAGGTGACTGATGAAAGTGTTAGTTGAAAATGAAGACAGGAAGCCATTAGGGTATGTATCCGCGCGTTTAGAAAACTAATGAAAAAAATTCATGAATAACAGATCGCAAACAGAAATAACTATTACTAAAAATACGTAGCTAATAAACTGGATGAATTTTTAACTGTTTTTCATTTGTTTAATGTTTTGGACATGTAAAAATTGGATTATTTTACTAGCATTTTTACAATTAGTCTGATTTGTAACTTAATTAGGATGATCTCATTAATGAGAATGAATCCATGGTTAATTGATCTGTTTATGCAATGCAGCTGTAGTTAAGAGTAGAACTGTAATTAGAAGTATTACTGATATGTCAATAAAGTAGTTTATACAACTCAAAGCTAGTGCAGTCATTAATCTCATAGCTAATGCTAACTGATTTTTGATTAGGAGAAACAACATTTATTTCTTTGATAAAAGTAAGAGAAAGAAAAATCTTCTAGTACAATCAGTTCTATGGTATTTCTTAACGTGCACTGTTTTGTAACAAATTTTTGTGATCAGTAAGTAATATGGTAAACTTGATATATATGATGTAGTTTGCTAGAATATCAGATATTTTGTTTCTGTTCCAACAGCACTATAATAACTTTCTTTTTTGTAAAAAAATATGCTTGTTAATAAGTAACATTTACGTAGAAGAAGCACACTGACAGCTCAAATCATTTTTATTTCCACTAAGTTATTCGCTGATCTCAGAAAATGTGCCCATGTCTTATGGCCAAGTTTGATTTTGCACACAATTTGAAATAAATGTGTGGATAATGTGGCATGTCTTTTCATAAAATTGACACTCCAGATTTGTAGAAACTGCTGTATCGTTATTAACAAGTATGCTGCAAAACTGTGATAAAGAATCTTCCAGCTTAAAAAAACGTTCCTATAACTTACGATCATGCAGCCAGGAAACATCGACAACTACTACCTGTAGTTTGACAGGTAGACAACATAACATTTTCAGTGCATTATTGAAGCGAGAGACAGCTATGCATCCACTTATGAACATATCGGCAGCTGTGAAGGACATTACAAATCTGGGTTCCTATTACATTATTTCAGCATGTTGCAAAATTGGAGGTGATAATTTACATCTGGTAGATAATTTAACACTTTCATCTACGTAATAGGGGGGGGGGGGAAGTTATCATATAAGACAATTAAAGATAGTTGCTAATTTTTCTCTGAAACCTGTTGCTCTCTATAGTCTGATTTTGCGAATGTTATTTTTAATGCACAATGTATTCATTAAACTGGTCTGGTATACATTTTGGGTGGAATGCATATTGCTTTCAGAATTCCATGAATATCTATTCGTTCTGATTTGGTACACAATTGTCTTGGAAAACCTTTCATTTTGCCTCCAGAATCTGATACTGTGAATGACACAGTCACACATTTTTAGTTTTTATACTTACAAAGTAATTTACTTCTGTTAATATAGTCACAAATAAGTTCTAATTCATGGTATCTTATTCGTAAATTGTGTAATATCCTCTGCACTTGTAGCATAAAATTTTTATTGTATTCACAATTTTATAACTAATGTATGTACCTGTATAATGTGTTACTATTTATCTTTATTTCTGATTTTTGTAGTAAAGATGAAGCATTGCTGTTCGTATATGTAACCAGAAAATATTACATGGTTAGTGGTACATTTGTATAGGTTTGGTAGAATTATAAAGATAGGATAGAAAAAGTTGGAGGGAAGTACCTTTGTGTTAATGAGCCAAAAGCGTGCCTTGGAAAGGTGGAATCAAAGCACCAACTGACGATAAAACACCATTCAATTATCAGCCATAATACGATGCTTGGAACTTAAATAGTGGCAACTATTTATTCACAACTCATACAAAAGCATTACATGCTTGAACCTGTTACTGTCCTTCAAAGTAGTCACCAGCATTGTGTAGAGCCCGTTGCCGGCGATGTGGAAGACGTAGTTTACTGTTAGCAGAGCCTGTTCTATTGATACGAATGGAGCGGTCTACTGTCTATCGAATCTCTGGAACAGTTCTGAAGCGAATGCCACGAAGTGGTTCCTACATATTCGGAATCAAATCAAAGTCACAAAGACTTAAGTCTAGGGAGTATGGTAGATGGTACAGTTCTTCCCACTCCCATCGACCTAGGAGGGCGGCCACAGCTTGCGCTGTATGCGCCCGCGCGTCGTCGTGTAAAATGATGGGTGGGTTGCGCAGAAAGTGTTGCCGTTTCTTTTGCAAAGCTGGTCGTATGTGATGCTCCAAAAGAGAACAGTAATACCATGCACTGACGGTCTGCCGACCTTCTCTGGTGGCTTTTACCCAACGCGCCACTGTACGGCAATACCGGTTTCCGGAATGCCTCTTGAAGACCTTGATGACACTATCGTGCTGTACGATCTCTGGCACATCCAGCTCCGTTGTTCCTGTTTCGGAAACATAGTGACACCGTTACTGTAGACCGCTCGCTCGCAAGTGACTGTGTTTCCCTCGATTTCCGTGACGGAACGGGCGAGACCATTTACTCGGAGGTAAAGTAGATATGTCAACAACGTGTGCTATCGGCGATAATAGTAGATTCCATGCATAGTGGCTCCACAGCAGTGTTGCCACTATTTAAGTTCCAACCCTCGTAGAATTGGATGTCAGGCTAAAATCTCTGTCACAGAGAGTCTCAGTTATTCGATCAAACACGGACATGCCGTTTGTAAATACTGTGGCAGAAACTGCACCCTATTCGTCGTCGCTGAAGTAGAGCTTCACATTGACACTTTCAGGCAGTATACGAATTCTTTAGGATTGTAAATTATATGGGCCAGTATTTATTGCGTGTTCCTTTGTCGATACAGTTTAATGCATGTGTGAAAATAGACTGTCTCACGCTGTGCTAACCATAATAGGTTCCTCAGCCAAGGAGTGCCATACATAACACAAAATTTTAATTTTCTTAACAGACTTACAGAAGTTTGTATTACCTTTTGTAGGGGTCGAGGTCTTATGGCTACTGTAGCAGAAGGATTGGGCTTCTGGTAGATCACAATGATGAACACATCCGCCACCAGAACGTGGTCTGCAACGGCCGTGATGGCACCAGTGGAATGATTTTACAGCAGACGAAATATCCCTTGTTAAGACCGTCTTTTTGGCCCACTTCAGGTTACGATCGTCTTTTGACAGCTCGAAATTTAAATGAAAATAACTGCTTAACCATGGATCCGAAACGAAAATTGAATAACTGAATTTGTAGAGGATAACATTCTCTACAACTTTGCTCTCTTATGTTTTTTTCTTATCTCGTATCGTTTCAGAGATATTTGCAAAAATAACGACGATTTGACGATGTCTGGCTGGCTGTAACCTGTTCCCACTTTTTAGATCGAACCGTTCAACCGACCGGCACCAAATTTTACAGACATAATTGTTGGCTACCAGAGACCAGACTCTCGCTTTTTGAAATATTTCGGACAAGAAATACGTTAGTAACGCCAAAAAAAGCCGTTTGTAATGTAATTTTAATTGCAAATAAACCGTTCATCTGACGCGAAAATTGAATAAACGAATTTGTAGAGATGAAAATTCTCTAGAACTTTGTTCCCTTATGTTGTTTACATATCTCGTATCGTTTGAGAGATATTTGCAAAATATTACAGAGTTTTGATACCCTCCATTAAATTAACGAAAACCAGCCGTTCGCAGATGTTACGTTACATTCCTCGCTCAGAACTGCCTCTGGCATACGCCATCTTGCGTTGCATATTTGATGATTTTCTTATTATAACTTACACGTTATCATTTCAAAGCAATGGCGCACTGAAGAATTAACAAAAAGACGTCGTTCTTCGTACAATAAATGATAATCTAGTGTCTACAAATGTCATATTAGCATCAGTTAACAACGGTCATCAATAGTATGAGATTAAAGAACGCAATTTCTAACTGTTAGCTGTGGCGTAGTGGGCAATGTGTTGAACTGTGCGAGGGTGAAGATCGGGGTGAGAGTTTAAAATAGGGAAAGTTTAATTTTTTAAAACTCACAACCACCAGCTGCGAACCAAATTCCTAAACATGCAAAAACACTGGAGCTGTGATTGCTACTGCTTGACTCGTTTTCTAGGGAATGATATCACACGTTCGCAGCTTTCCTTCCACTGCATATAATTAACAAAAAAATTCATAATAAAGTCAAGTTCACGTGAGAAAAGGGTGTACTAACTATTTTTGAAAACACGTGAAAGTTCACTTTATGTTGTTTATTACACCATATTAAAACCCTGTTGCTGATAAGTCTGTACGTCGACACATTTATCAAATAAAGTTATAGCTCGTAAGCCCCCAGACAAAATGAATATTTGTCGCAAATTGTTTTCACACCATGTGCCTGTGTCAAACACCGTTTATGTTCATGCCTATGCGACGACACGTGTTACATTAACAAACCACAGTCACTTTAGTTCAGTGCGATGCACACCTTGTTCCACCGGCTAAATATTCACAACACACCATAGCACTCGATTCAACTTGGTGCAGTCTACGACGAGCAACCACACATGGCAATTGCCTCACAAAAATCTATAGTCTCCACCTGGACATCCACATGCCGACAGCCGTAGAGCGACGCCGCCCGACCAGCTACCCCACTTGCTCCCGACTCGTCACTTCCTGCCCTCCCACGCGCGCGCACCAAAAGCCCAACTGCCGGGTTTTTTCCCTACGTCATCAACTTCCTCATGTGAGCTGTTCTAACCGACTTCCAACGTACAGCGCTCAGCCAATACATTTCTAAAACTTTACTTAAAATCAAAATAATTACACTACACATTAAACAAATTTCTTATTATGTTTTTATATTGGTATAAACATCCTTTGCACTATTTATTACAATCGTGCAATTTCTTATATCACAGATAAGTGATTTAACTGAATATTTCAAGATAAAATATACAAGATTGATTGAAAATAAAATGAGAAATAGTTAATATATTACTTTTATAAAAAAACATTGCCATGCTAGTTGTGTAACTGTATTGTATTCATTGGTAATTTATTACTTTTCATTGTCAATTAAACATATTACGCCAGATGTGACTATATCAGCTAATGTATTGTTTATTTATCAACAGGCTATTTTGTAATGAGGGCCTTAAAGGTTCCTAACTGCATCGTATTACTTCAAATGCAAGTAGTATTAGAATATTTTATTTCACGCTGTGCACTGCACTGCACCTGGCACTCGCCATTGTCCCTCTCTCCCCTCACCGGAAACGAACCTGGAAAATCCTAAGCTGGAACAAGCCACCAACGTCGGCCTGCTCGCTGGCCTCCCGTCAGCTACAAGCACACAGCAAATCTCAACGTGGAGAATTTCTATAAATGTTGTCACCCAACTGCGTACATACATTGCTACCATAATTATTAAGATTAAAATTGTGTAACATTTGGTGCATTGACATGGTCAATGTCTGCAGTGAACTTCATACTATTTAATTACAAATGCTATTAATTACCAATATTTCTAATGGGCGGAAATCTCACAACTGTGACGCTGAAGGTCAGCGGTTTGGAACTCGCAGGTACCTTATTTTTTTCCCCTACAAGGGTTTCAGACACTCTTATTAATAATTTTTTATTATTTAGATTATTATTTTGGTCCAAAATGTTTGCAAAAACTTATAAAACTACAATCTAAAGTGGGCCGTAAAACACGTCAGTGCGATTTATTCATTACAGCTGCTATGGCTGACAGGAATCAGGAGAGGTTGTCAATGGGTCCTGTGACATGAAGTTTTGCTGGTCACAGCAGTCGTCCAGTAGGGAACAACACATGGCGATGGTGGTTGGTGGTTTCATGTCACAGCTAGTGCAGCAGAAGAGTACGACTCACAGAAGTTTTTTCTACTGATGCCAGGTAGCAGCAGGCAGACGTGGCTGCATTCAGTGTTCGCGCAGCAGCAGCATTAATTGTAGGAGGGTTTCAAGTCGCGGTGCACTGGCCGAGCGTTCCAAGAAGCCTAGTGGGAGAGCGCCGCTGCTCGCCGTCGGAGGTTAGAGTCTACCCTCGGGCATGGGTGTATTTGTTGTCCTTAGCATAAGTTAGTTTAAGTATTGCAATAAAGTTCCGGATTGTTGCTTACGTTGTATTTAATAGTGCTACAGCTGTTTCGACAGTTTGTCATTCTCAAGCGCGTCTACGATGTTTGGACGTTAAATGTTGACATCCGGCGTAACTGTTGCATAAATTACATGGAAATATACACGTATTTAGTTGTTGTATACGGTTTTTAGCTGTCAGGTATTATGCAACGTTTTACGTTAAAACTAAATTAAAGAAAACTTTTATATTCTTTTCGTAATTTATTAAATGGTAAAAAGGATTCTTTTAACAAACTGATAACTAAAACTTATTTTAGTAGAGGGGAAAAAGGAAACTGGATCATTGAATACTATACTGGCGTCCACTATTATAAGTTTATTGATTTCCAGTATTTCCAATAATCTTTCTGCTTTTCTTGAGAGAATGTAAGATTTCACAGACTACATCATAATATTGTTTTCTGTGAGCAGATGTTCGGCAAAGTTTGAATCCTTCTATTTTAACCTCAAACTCTCTCATGTTCTGATAATCTAATAGTTAGAGCCATTACTGGATGCTACATATTTTGTGGTTTGTAGTTCTGTTTGATATGCAGAATCAGAATAAATATTCTGTTGTAATGTTATTTATTAGCATCTCTGTTTCCATTGAGATTACTGGTCATCAGCCGCTATGCTCTACTCAGTTGAACGTCAGTAAGATTACTCCTGACCAATTTCGTTAATTTCACTTTAGAAAAAGAAGTGTGATACAGATATTTAGTTATGAACATACTGCACACTCGAGCTGCTAGTTTAAACAGCTGCAGGAACGTTTCTGGAGTGAAGTGCGTGTGAAATACTTCAGTAATTTTTAACCTCTAACTAATTTATTCCTCCTATGATCATCAAGCAGGCTTCAACACCGATAACACCATACCCATCTTCGCGCGCTCGCACCATCAACAGAGCAATGTCATCAGGAAGTTGGAGGGGGAACTCATTGCAGTCAGTGTAAGTGCATGCAGTTGTTGGTGCTCGCATCGTATCATCCCTTAGCTAGATGAACCTAGGCTTTAACCTACAACTCGTAAGGGAGGTCGCTTAATGTGTGAGTCGACAATGTGAAGATGTCATCTCTAAGCTCACACTGATCAGGTTGAAAGTAGCTTGTTAAGTTTTCTATTTAAGATATCGGGCATTTGGGATCTGCAAATGCAAGTTGAAATGCTCACTGATGCTCTAACATACATTACAAGTGGCTACAGTACTGGCACAACAGAAATTTATCTAACTTCTCACTCCTTAAGGGAGCAGCCAATGTTTTAACAAACACAAAATTAATGTTAAAAAAAAGGAATAGATAATTAAACATGAAACATGTAGCATGAAATTAGAAATCAGATGTTTGAACAAGCAAATGAATGTGGGGAGAACATATGAAGCACAATAAAGCATACATCTTGTAAACAAAAGTGAATTAAGACATAAAGTTACGGCCCTTTATGAATATGAGGGTAAACTGGAGGAAATTTTTAAATACACAGGGGATAAAGGAAAGACATTCATTCACTCACAGACACATGCATAATGCATGCGACACATTACTCATGCAGCAACACTTGATAGCAGCGGCAAAACAAAGCGTCGGTGGCGTTTTGATGAGATGGCGGGTGTCTTGAAAGCTATGCACCAAAATAACGCTATACACCAAACGAACTCATGTGCGGGGAGGCATCAACATACTATCCGTAATTACAACGTGGTGTGCGACCACGGTGAATTATATTAAAGAAATTAATTTAGAATAAGCAAGTAAAGCATACACAAGAATTCATAAAGAAGAAAGCTAGTATTAGTGAAAGCATGGCTGGACAAAGTAAAGACTGTTACTAAACCATGTGGTGCAATTGGTCATACCAAGACAGAAAAGACGGAATCAAACCAGAAAATTTGAGGAATATTTAGCATACTCGCAGATACATACATGACGTGAAGAAAAAAACAGCAAGGAAATTCAAACATAATAAGTTCACACAAAGGCTGAAGGCCACACATGTGAATTATAACTTGCGAAAACAGGACACAAAATCATCACTGGAATGAGAAAGCAAATACTAAATATAAACTGAATTACTCGAGTTCTGTAAATATAGAAACACTTCGCCTTGCATGGTGAAAGAATTACTCAAGAAAGCTATCACTGATAAACCAAGACTGTCTGATCACAAAGAAAGCAAAGCATGCCATCCCCTCAGCATGATTCGACGATGTACTTACTTCGACGGACGCAGCAAGAGTGAAGAGTGAAACCTAAGGCCACGCCAGAAGCCTTCCCCGCCACAAACCGGATGTAGAGCGCGCTAAAAGCGACCAGAGCGCGTTCAGAGGATAGTGTCTGCCAACCCCTTGCTACCTGAAGAATATAATACCCTCTTCTAGAGCTCCAGACAGGTCTTTTTTCTCACCTCTTTCGACCATGATTATGTTGGTACTACACTAAGAACACGTCACCTCGCCATCTTGCCAAGTAATCTTGTCTCTGGGTACCCAGCAGTCGCCAATACAGATTACATGCGAAGCCATGCGTTCTTAATTAAAGTAAACGAGGCCCTAAGCGCGAGGTGGCGACTGTACGCCATTGCGCAGCAGTCAGTCAATATTAAAAGCAACCTTCCACATTCACATTAACACACAAGTTGAGTCACACAGATGGAAACATATATAAACATGGGGCATTGCTCATTAATAAAAAAGAATAAAATATTTGGCGTACAAATAGGTAACATTAATGGTGCAGAAACACTTAAGAGTAATGAAAAACTCAAACTGGAACACGACCACACATTCAGTGGACGTGTTTCAAGATAGAGATACGTAGTTTCTGGCAGTAATTTCTACCAGTGGCAGCTGACTGTTTCATCTTGAAATAGTTTTGTTGTTATTTGCTGGTGTCGACTGCATTGGAAGGAAGGAAGCTGAGGGTTTTACGTCCTGTCGACAGCGTGGTCAGTAGAGACGGAGCTTACGCTCTGATTTTCGGGGAAGGGTGTGGGAGGATATCGGCCATGTCCTTTAAAAGGAACCATCCTGGCATTTGCCTGGAAGGGAAATCACGGGAAACCTAAATCTGGATGGCCGCAGGTGAAATTGAACCACCATCCTCCAGAATACAAGTCCCGTGTCTTATCACTGTGCCACCTCTCTCGGTATCGACTGCTTTAATGAACATACTGTGGACACCTCAGCATTACTGGGACTGAGATTGGGAAGTAGGTACTACATACATGAGTTCAGCTAGCTAATACCTCTCGGATGGATAGTAGCAGTTCTGTTCCATAAGTGATGACAAGTTAGAGCGCACAAGCTTAATCATTGTGCAATTATAACTTCATTTAGCACTTACCCGTTTGGTGTTTTTTTTTTGTTTTTTTTTTTTTTTTTTTTTTTTTTTTTTTTTTTTTTTTTTTTTTTTGTCAGTTCTCCCAGAAAATCCGTTGTAGATTTAATGTAGTACTACTTCGATTTTCAGAAGCGTT
Organism: Locusta migratoria; assembly: GCA_026315105.1. NCBI lineage: Eukaryota > Metazoa > Arthropoda > Insecta > Orthoptera > Acrididae > Locusta > Locusta migratoria. Next base: position 491,151,778 of record CM048747.1, read on the forward strand.
AACACTTCCAATCTTACATTATGAATTCAGCTTTGGAAAAACTAAATTTCATTGTTTTCTGTATTAATACAGTGCACTAAAGATCAAAATACATGTTTTAAAATTTTTGATCAAGCTATTGTTATTTTGTTGATAGTTAACACTGCCAGATCAATAATGATAGCATAGTCTTCGCCCCAGCAGCAAAGACGAGATAATTCACTGCTGAAATAACATACCATGAACCACATTCACGCTCACCCTCACAGCCACATACGGACGGCAACATAACACAACATCCAAGACGGATAGATTAATGCCTCAAAGTGGCTACACGCCGTACCAAGCGGCAAAATGTCGTACTAGAAGCATGTTATTCATCAACAACAATGCGACTTAAAAGACTGATACACAAAATACGGTATAAATCAGCTTTTAATACGTTGTTGTCGAGGAACTACACTGGGAATGAAAGAGTTAAACATATGAGGCGTTATTTAGTGGGTATGAGCTCTTGCACCTGGGCACCTAGTTATCCTGGTGATAGGTATTTCCTCCCTGATAACGTCATCCATTGTTCTGTTGAATCACCACGCGAGCAGTTCATTACTCTAGGCTATACTGTGGTGCAACACTAGAAAACGTATGCACTTCACGATTCAATTTAGTTCAAAAGAGTTTAAAATGTGTTAATGTTGTAACAGAATCAGGTTTTCATGAAAATTCAACCAGTTATCTGTAAGTAAAGTAATGACTAACACTGTTATTTAACAAACATGCAACATGAACAATTAATTCGTTTTGTTTAATATCCATTGTTTCAAAGTGTCACACCTATATGTTCATTCATGGGGGCTTGTCTTTGATTAAGGGACACACATCTTCTCTCTCTAAACAGTATGAAATAAAAACTATGAACCAGAGATGTGTGTAGTTCCAAACATTTCCATTAGATTGTAGAGATATTGTAACCATCAAAGAGGCGTAAATGGATGACACTTATTAGAAGAACCAGATTGTAATTAATGCATTAGTGACAAAATGTGAAGTTTGTTCAGTTTCTATTTGTCATTTTTATCTTCTTCAGCAACAAGACGAATGCGTAGCTTTAAGAGATGAAATGGAGACAGAACAGACCTCATAAACACCTTGGCTATCACTGAAAATACTGATTTTAATTTATGAAAGAATAAACTATAAACATTCTCTCAATGAAACAGGTAAAATGGAGTACAGACGACTAAAGAGTGAGATTGACAGAAAGTGAAAAATGGCTAAACAGGAGTGACTATAGGACATATGCAAGTATTGAAGAATGTTTAACTAAGAGAGGGATAGACACCACCTACATAAAAATAAAAGAGAAATTTGGGGATAAGAAAAGCAGCTGCCTGAATATCAAGAACTCAGATGGAGAACTAGTTCTGAGCAAAGAACGGAAAGCTGGAGATAGAAAGATTATATAGAGGGGCTATACTAAAGAAACAAACTCCGAGACGATATTGTAGACAGGAAGTAGATGAGATAGGAAACACTATACTAAGAGAAGAATTTGAATAGCACTGAAAGATGTAAACTGAAACAAGGCTTCTGGAGTAGCCTGCATTTCCTCAGAGTTATTAAGGCATGGCAAAACTATTCCATTTGGTGTGCAAGACGTATGAGACAGGCGAAATACCCTCAAAATTCAAGAAATATGTAATAATCCTAACTACAAAGAAAACAGGCACAGACAGGTGTAAAAATTACAGAACAATCATTTTAATAAGCCGTGATTGCAAAATTCTAAAAGAATTGAGAAGCTGGTAGAAGCGGACCTGGGGGAAGATCAGGTTGGTATTAGGAGAAATGTAGGAACACCTGAGGCATACTCACTTATCTTAGAAGATATATTAAGGGAACCCAATCATACATTCCTAGCTTTTATAGATTCGGTGGAAGATTTTAATAATGTTGACTAGAATACACATTTCCAAATTATGAAGTTCGCAGGGTCAAATATAGGGAAAAGAAGGTTATTTGCAACTTGTTCAGAAACCAACCAGCGGTTAGAAGAACCAAAGGGCATGAAATGGAAGCATTGGTTGGGAAGGCTGTAAGCGAGGGTAGCAGCCTTTCTACAGTGTTATTCAATGCGTACATCAAGCAAGCTGTGAAGGAAAGCAAGGAGAAATTTGGAGAAGGAATTAAAAGTTAAGGGTGATGAAATAAAATCTTCGTAATTTGCCGATGGCATTGTAATTCTGACAGAGACAGAAAAGAACTGGAAGAGCAACTGAACGGAATGGACAGTGTCTTGAAAGGAGCGTATAAGATTAATATTAAGAAGAGCAAAAAAGAGTAATGGAATATGATCTAACAAGCAGACCATATGGGTATCGGATTTTAGAATTTTTTGATATTTATGGTACGTGAAGTTCAGAACACAAATAAAAATCAGCGAAAGTCATTGGACGAACTTTCGAAGATTCTCAAGAAAATCGACTATGGGGTTTTGCAAGTACACGTAAGTACAAATAATTAAAACAGTTGGAGCATTTTCCGGTATACCTCAGGTAGTAGCGTTCTAGCCTTCCAACCATAGGGTCGAACTCTTCGGTGTCATATTTTGTGTGTGTGTGTGTGTGTGTGTGTGTGTGTGTGTGTGTGTGTGTGTGTGTGTGTTCGTTGTGTTCGAGTACTCAGACAATTTTGATATCTAATGGTAATTTTTACGAAAAATTCCCGTATTTTTGTTTATTCGTAATTTTCTATATTTTATATAACGTTGTTAATAATGTGGTTTCAATCAAAAAACATAAGTTACATTTTTTACAGTATTGGCTTTACTATTGTTTGACGATGGTAGTCTTTGTTCAATTTTGAAGGGCTATGGCACTGATTTTGGAAAGGTAGCTACTAATGGCTTTCCAAGCAGCTAACCTACTGAACCATCATTTTAGGTGACGAAAATGTGTTCAACTCGTCCACAAACACATAAACAAAACTTGATGCAACACGTGGAATTAGAGAACTGAATGTTTCATATAACTGAATTCGATAACAAAGGAAACAATATTTGACACACCGAGATTCGAAGAACCGACGCTTGTAAGACCTCTTCTTCTACTTCTTCTTCTTCTTTAGGTAGATCTATGATTTGCGGTCGTTTTCATTGTTCGTATTTGGTCGTTCGTTGATCATTTGGCTCAGCTTTTTTTATTACAGAGGACGTTCAGCCCCCTGACCGGGCGCGCTGAGCCACGGCGCCCGGTAGGGCTACACCGACAGATGGTGCACCTCTTTGATTTATTGCTACTTAGGTGGTGTACTTACAAAACTTCGAAGACAATTTTCTTGAGAGTTGCGTCGAATGGCGTTCTTTGATTGGTATTTAAGATCTGAACTTCAAATATCACAAATATAAAGAAATTCTCAGACCCGATACCCATGTGGTCTCCTTGTAAGAAAATCAGATGATGCTGAAAAGAATTAGATTAGGTAACGAGACAATAAATGTGGTAGATAAGTTCCGTTACTTGGGAAGTAAAATAACGTACGATGGTCTCAGTACAGACGATATAAAATTCAGAATGTCAGTGGGAGAAAAAAGTAGTAAATTACTGTGCTAAATGAAATGCTAAAATGGAAGTTATGAAAATACTAACTAAAGAAACGAGTCTTTCTAACTGCGTAGCTTATAAGGAATGTACCAGAAATCCAAGAAAATGATGTATAGGGATTTGACAAAAATGGAATACGATTGTGAAACTGGGGAATACGAAATAAAAAGACAGGTCTCAGTACATCGGTAGTTTATAAGAAATGGATCATAAAACGACGTAACTCATGCACAAGGACAGTGCACAAGACTGAATCTTAAATCGATGATTGAAAGTAAAGAAAAGAAAAAAGGAGATAATAGGAGCGATAAATGCCGAAAAATAGATCATAAACTGTCAGATTTAGCTGTAACTCAATGTTAATTTGAAAGTAGCTAGTACCTGACTTTCGTTGCTATGCTTTCAGCAATTGTTTTATCATTTATGAGAAGTAGATACAACACATAAACTAATCAGATACTTATGTATGTAGGAAATAAATTAAACATTGATATAGTATGTGAATAAATTTATTCAAGTGCTTTAGTAGGTACAATATTTTTCATCTTTCATTCTTATGTAGAAACATAAGTGGACTGTACATCTCATGAGTAAGCAACATGTAATTAATGAAACCTTGTGTTTTGTTGATCATCGTCGATAATTCTAGGCGAACGGGAAACTGTAGTCATTTTCAATGGCAAATCTAATGGGGAAAATTTCCTAGTTCCATATATTGATGTCATTCACACCATCATGTCATTTAATTTCAGTCACTTCACCGACGATTGATATAAGATTTCTGGCAGTGAGCTCGATTCCATTATACCAATAAGGCGGATTAAAACTGTGCAAAGGAATTATTGATGCCTTTCTAGTAGATCTGCATATCCATGATTGATTAGGAGGCATAATCATTATTGCTACGTGAAATACAACTGTACAATGTATCATCTTGATTGGATTAACTAATTATTTACATAGATTTCAGAAATAATACCTTATCGAAAACGGAAAATCCAGAATCGCAGCAAAATCTTTTAAACAGAAAGTCTGTAAACTGATGCTGTAAATCTGGCCTGTATTTTCTGAGATTATGCCTTCTGAACAGGCAGAATAACATACGTTTCCATATAGATAAGAATAAACAGCCAGTAGTTTGGTGCAGATATGTCACCTTCCACAAACTCCCCATAGATTCTGGACACAGTAGAAAGAGTAAATGTGCAGTTCAGACTAGTGTTACTCATAAAATGGTGTGTATCTAGTAATTAAATGTCAGGAACGGTAGCTTAGATTGATTACAATGTACTCACCTGACAATAGGAACCAGTTTTATTATCAGATTACTAACAACATTGGTATTTAATGTGTAGTGTAACAAATACAAGACATGTTAAAAATAGATATTTGATATGCTGAGAACGAAACACATTAATTCAGAAAGTATACTGAAATGCACTACAATACCAAATACTTTAATGTTACACGCACACATAATGAAACTTAATAATTTAAAAGAAAAGGTTATCAAGAAGTGAGTAACTGAGACTATTGCACAGAGCAACTTTGCAAGCTGTTAACAGCAACCATGGCTGAATTGTTGCGAGACAAATGTGGAAAAGTTGTAGAAACTACTATATTATTGCCTGATTATTTGCCTGTCTGATAACTGCTGAAGCTTGCTATAGACGCTAAAAACTAACGAACTTGTAAAAAATATCAACTGTGTGATTTATAGAACAATTAAAAACCAATAGATTGATAGATATTTAATCTAGAGACTACCCTTACGTTATAATATTTTCTAGTAGTTACAGCGCCTAGATTAGATTAGATTAAATTAGTTTTTCGTTCTGTAGATCCATGTTGAGGAGATCCTCGTGGATGTGGAACATGTCAAGAAACAAAATTTACAAGCTGAATAATAGATAATACTAATAATATAAATACAGGTACATCCTTTTTTTAGCTGATTATATAATAATACTAATTAGGCTCCTCTTAAACTAATCTTTATTTCTAGCTAAATTTTTATACTTGATGGTAAATTATTGATAATGTGTGTTCCTGAGTAGTGGACCCCTTTTTGAACAAAAGTAAGCGCTTGTAAGTCCTTGTGTAGATCATTTTTGTTCCTAGTATTGTATGTATGAGCTGAGCTGTTTGTTGGGAAAAGGGATATATTATTTATGACAAATTTCATTAAGGAATAAATATACTGAGAGGCAGTAGTTAATACACCCAGTTCTTTGAAGAGGCTTCTGCAGGATGTCCTTGAATTTACTCCACAAATAATACGTATTACACGCTCTTGGACGCTGAAGACTTTTGACTGACTTGAAGAGTTACCCAAAATATTATACCATGTGACATTATGGAATGAAAGTAAGCAAAGTATGGGAACTTTTTTTTTATTTTTATGTCTCCTATGTCTGATAACACTCGTATTGAAAATACAGATTTGTTGAGTAGTTTCTGCAGTTGCCCCTCCCAACTGAATTTATTATCAAGCTGTAACCCCAGGAATTTAATGCTGTCAACCTCTTCTATCTGCTCTTCTTCATACATAATGCATATGCTGGCGGGAAATCTCTGACATGTTCTGAACTGCATGTAGCTAGGAATAATTCAAATACATTTAGTTTACGAGTAAACATTATGACTCAAAATATCTCACAAAAAGACACTATAATTACAATTTTGTTCCACAAAAATTATAAGTAACTTTAAAAGTGCATTATGTTATATTAACAATGTAAGTTTCTTCTAATTCTAATTTTCAAATTAGATAAAAATTACTGCAATTCCACAGAGTCACTATAAATGCAGTGGCTCTGTTTATTGTCATCAGGAAGGTCAAACTGGAGAAGGATAACCAAGTATGTGGTGATAGAAGATACATAGTCCTTCAGCATTGACCGATTAATAGAGAAGCATCCTGCCGCACTGTAACCGAGTTGATTGTAGGCCAGCAGTTGAGCAAAATTCAATAGACTATTGAAGCCGGTGCAGTCATGTCTCTGGTGCAGCATCATCAGCTTACTTGCCAGTCGTTGGCTACGACTAGCCTCCTGGATAACTGCGTCACTGCTATAAGCAGTTGTAGCCAAACGCCAGACAGATGTTACAATCATTAGCAGAAATATTATCATTGCTTCTCCAGACGACTCTCCATCCCACGATTGATATTTGCCTACAATGACTGCCACAATTTTATACAACACGACCACACTGTTCAAAAAACAACTTGCAATCTCCACAAGATTTTGTATTCCGAATGCTGTGTCAACTGTTGCTGCTGCATCCCTAAGGATACAGTGTACCTTCCATATATTTACCAAGCACTCGTCATCATTCGTTGTGAACGGCAATGGCACGTTACATTGTATATTGCATCCTGTTCCAAGCAATAACCTTCGATTTGGAACAAAATAATTACGATATTTTGGAAAAGTTTTGGAAGGTAACTGGTGAGTATTGTCGTTCGCCATCGTGAAAATGGACGATATTTGAAAATCAAGCTCGGTCTCGGAAGATATGTTAAATGACCGTAGTAGACACTCATTCACCTTCCGAAACTTAACTTGGAGCATCGTGTTAAGCGAGAAGTAGTGCAGCCTGACTACATTTCTTACAAGAAATGATATGAAAGAAACTATCACAACTACTCTGAGGTTATGACTTGTTATCCATGTGAACTGAACTTGGAAATAGACTGAATAAATAAGCACTGCGATTATGTGTCTTCGTACAGAAGCCGTCATAATAACATTACATAAATCTGGAGTTTCGCCCAGAAATATATCAACCTTCAGTAGTTTTCTGCAGAAAGCATCGACGTCTTGCTGTTTCAGAGCTGATCCCTTCACTATCGACACTACGGCCGAGGCAACTGTTAGGACTGAACTGCCGGTGTAGACGAATCTTATTAAGATGCCATTTTGCTCGAGAGCCAATAGTACATGTGCGCAAAATTCGTAAGATGCTGAAACGAGTAACAACAGAGCAACAATGACACAGTAAAATCTATCACCTGTTGATACCACGAATTTATTGTTCCCATCCAGCGATAGTGGTGCGGTGCCAAGAGTTTTGCACAAAAACAGGTAAAGCCGGAACGCTCTGCCAGCTATTCTGTGCTTCATGTCCTCAGTGGAAATACTCACTCTGTGAGTTAAGTCCGACGCAGAAGAACTGACGCCCACTTCAGACGAGCGAGGCTAAATAGTTGTTCTGGTCACTTAACAAGATGAAGTTTCTTCGATTTATTGCCGATGTAATAAAATATTTTCAGGACAAGACTTTTCAGGTTCTTTTATTTGATATTGTAATGCAGTCTCTTACACAAATTAAATATTCACTTCAACTTGCGGTATTGCAGTCCTAAAGTAAATATCGCACAAAGATACGATAAAACTTTACTTTTATAAATAACTGTTCCGATTATCGTAATTGCACCCTATAAGAGAAGATCTTATGCGTAGTTTCTATATATATGTTGGAGACAGCAAAGGAAATAAAGTCTTCTCCAGTCGTTGCTGAGGCAATATGTACAAGAATGGGATTGTTTGTGCACGTGATTTTAACATTGATTTATACAAAAATTTCTTTCGGTAATTTTATTATAGTGACGGCCCATTATGGTAATATATTTTATAACTTGAGCACATTGTCATTTGAATAGCGACGATGACACAACTTTTATGAAGTGACAGCATCTAGGGACGGCAGCTAGTTCTGTTGAAGCTGGTAATAAAATAAAATAAATTATTCTTTGAACATAGCAGTCTTGGCAATCAAGTTAACAAACAATGTTTCTTAAAATAATCTTTAAATATCTAAGAAATCAGACTTATTTGTGAAGTCATTATTTGAAACTGTATAATTTGAAATTTTTCTCCAATCTCGATTTCACTTATCGACTTTTCTGACTGCTTCAAAACTACATTTGCTGACGTTTCTTATACTTCAAGTTTTATTGTTGACAATAACATTTTCAACTGGCTCTGAGTAAAACAGTGCCAAATTAGAGATTGAGGATAATTGAAAAATGAGTTTAAGATTGTAGGACATTTTTCCTAAGACAAAAATATTTCAGTCCATCTTAATATCGACATTCTTTTAACAACCAATTCCAAATAAGTATTCCACTCAAATAACTCGACAAAGTCTTCTAGTTCTTCAACACGAAGAGAGGATATTTGGAAATATTGAATTATTCTGTTTACAATGGTTTCTGTGTCTACTAGGAGAATTTATTACTGGTTTGCACTGCACTATGCCACACAAAGTTATGGGACCTAACTGCAGTGGTCATCGGTCCATAAACTTACAAACTACTTAAACTAAATTATCCTAAGAACAACACAAACACCCATCCCCGAGGGAGGACTCGAACATCCGACATGGAACGACCGCTTGCACCGTAGCAGAGCGCACGGCTATTCCACCAAGTCGAAAATGTTGTTCTTCAGAAAAGGTTTAAGTCCGTTTTGTCTCATTCTCCCTGCACTTTCAAAATTTGTATAGCAGTTGTTACCAGAAAATGCAATAATTCTATCCGTCAGATGGTATTTGTCGAGATCTTCCATGATAATATTTGTTTCGCCAGCATTAGTTTCACCTAACAAGCTCTGGTATCAATTTTAGCATGCACGGGACCCGGATTCGATTCCCGTCCGGCTCCAAGATTTTCTCCGTTCGGTGAATGGGTGTTGTGTCGTCAACGTCGACGCAGCTGAAGACGATCCCAGTTGAGGTATAACGACCACAAAATGCCTCACGATCATAATTAATTTTACACTTTTATGACTGGACATGTCCACTATAACTGAAATATATTTCGCATCTTTTAGTTCCTACTAATTTGATTCAATGCTTAAAGAGCCAACACAGTCACTATTATGGGTTCACAGTGTTTCCTGGAACGGTTAAATTTATTTACAAACAGTTTCCTAATGACAGGAGTTGTGCAGTCCATGGAATTGAAGAAATGGTTATATTTCATTGCATGAAAAGCTAACAGAGCTTCCTCAACAACAAGAAACTTCTCTTCATCATTCATAATAACACTCGTCTCACGTTTTATTAGAATGCCATCATACCTTTCGATGAAAGTTTAATTGAAACAGCTAGTTTCGGTTTCTTCGCCTTAATTTGTTTCACCATGTCAGATCGACCTCTATCTTCAGCATAAAAAGTAATTCCTGGGTTTATTTTTCTAATTTGAAAAATGTAAATTCATATTTCATTTAATTTGTAAATAAACATTCTATTTTGACATTTCTGGAAAAAAGATTGTAATATACTACACTAGGTAATGTACACTGCAATTTTATCGGTCTAAAATCAGATCACACTTCTAAATGCGGCGGTCTCAGGCTACAAACAATGCATAAACTCAGAAAGAAACGGAAAGTGATAAATGGCTGGGGATTTAAAGTGGACGGCATTAACAGTGAAACAATTTAAGAAAGGAATGTTCTATCCGCACCACGTGATTGGTCTTCTGGTTCTCCCATGATCCGTCGCGCCATTACCAACACCTGCACATTACAGAAAAACTGTACATACCATGTGAAAGCATTACATAGTACCAAACATACAACTTAAAAAATCGTGTCTCATACAGTTTGAGTTAATACGAGGTATGTCTAAAAAGTAAGTTCCGTTTGGTTATATAAAACAAACGTGTACAGATACAGAAAAAATATTTATTGTACAAAAATATACAACTATCAAAATACTTTTCTACATAGCTTACGAAATTTTGTAGGCATTTGTCATAGCATGGCACAAGTTTTTGTATGCCTTCTTCGTAGAAGGTTGCCGCCTGTGTATTCAAGCATGTGGTAACATGTTCTTTCAGCTCGTCATCATCGTTCAAATGTTGACCACCATGGACAGATTTTAGGTGGAAGAAGAGATGAAAGTCGCTAGGAGCTAGGCTGTACGGAGGATGATCAAACACGTCCCAGTGACATTCCCGAAGAGTTGTTTGGCCACATTTGCCTTGTGAGGTCGGGCGTTATCGTGAAGGGAAAAAAAAACACCTCCTTTCATCTCTTCTTACACCTAAAATCTGTCGTTGGTGGTCAACACTTCAACGATGATGAGCTGAAAGAACATGTTACCACATGGTTGAATACACAGGCGGCAACCTTCTTTGAAGAAGGCACACAAGAACGTGTACCTCGCTATGACAAGTGCCTACAAAATTTCGGAAGTTATGTAATTGAACAGATGCAGGTTTTTATACAATTAATATTTGTTTTGTATCTGTAGACGTTTGGTTTAAATAACCAAACGGAACTTACTTTGTGGACATACCTCGTAAAATGACCACATTTTATCTCCATTTTGATTATGCTGTATACGACTTTAAAAAACGTTATTTCAAAATACAACCTCTGACAATGAACTTCGGTGAATAGTCCTGTAACATTAATGTAGATGAACTATAATAATAATAATAATAATAATTTCGTGTGGCTCATTGGCCTGGTGCAAATCTTTTAAATGGGCGCCACTTGGGCGTTGTTGTTGTTATTGTTGTGGTCTTCAGTCCGCAGACTGGTTTGATCCAGCTCTCCATGCTAACCCGTCCTGTGCTATCCTGTTAATTTGAGAATACGTGCGACAACCTACATTCTTTTGAATCTGCTTACTGTATTCGTCCCTCGGTCTTCCTCTACGATTTTTACCTCACACACTTCCCTCTAATGCTAAACTGACGATTCATTGATGTCTCAGAAAGTGTCCCACCAACATATCCCTTTCCTTAGTCAGTATATGCCACAAAGTCCTTTTCTCCCTAATTCTGTTGAGCACTTCCTCATTAGTTACGTCATCTACCCATCTAATCTCCATCATTCGTCTGTGATAACACATGTCGAAAGCTTCTATCATCTTTTTGTCTAAATCCCTATCGTCCAGGTTCACTCTCATACAATGCTACACTGCAGAGAAATGCTTTCAGTAAGGTGGAACAATTTGTTCATGACTAGTTCTGCTAGCGGTAATAGCAGTTCAGACGGGACATCATTTACTCCATCGGCCTAGTTTCTACATAAAAATTCTTCTCGCAGTATAGTATCTCCTATCTCACCTTCCTCTACTTCGTCTTCCATTTCTAGAATACTGCCTTTAAGTCTGTTTCCTTTGTACAAGCCCTCTATATATTCTTTCCACCTTTCAACTTTCCCTTCTTTGCTTAGTACTGGTTTTCCATCTGAGTTCTTGATATTCATACCGCTGCTTTTCTTGCCTCCAAATCTCTCTTTTATTTTCCTTCAGGCCGTATGTATCTCTCCCCTAGTTATACATTCTTCTACTGCCTTGCATTTCTCCTCAAACCACTCCTTCTTAGCTAGTCGGCACTTCCTGCCAACCTCATATTTCAGACGTTTGTACTTTCTTTTGCCTGCTTTACTTGATGCATTTGTATATTTTCTCCTTTGATCAAGTAAGTACAGTATCTCCTATGTTACCCAAGGATTTATATCGGGTCTTGTCACTCTGCCTATATGATCCTCTGTGGCCTTCATTACTCTATCTCACAGAGCTACCCATTCTTATTCTACTGTATTACTTTCCCCCGTTTCAGACAATCCTTGCCTCATGCCTCCTCTAAAACTCTCAACCACTTCTGGTTCCTTCCGTTTGTCAAGATTCCATCTCCTTAATTTTCTACCTTTTTGCAGTACCTTAATTTTAATCTAAAGTTCATAACCAATAAGTTGTGGTAAGAGTCTATTCTGCCCCTGATTGTGACCTTCAGTTTAAAACCCGGTTTCTAAACCTTTTACTTACCATTATAATCTTGTATCTCCTAGTTTCTCCTGGTCTCTCCCAAGTTTACCTTATTTCCTTCGAAATAGTCATCTCCGATAACTATGCACCGCTGAGCTTTGAAATACATGTCCTGGAAACTTTGCACGAAGTCGTCCTTTGGGATGGTATTCAAAAGCCTCATCACGTTTCGTTGGATGTCAGGAATATCCCCAAATCTCTTTTTTCAAAGCGAGTTTGAGACAAGGGAGTAGGAAGAACTCTGAATGATTAAGATTCGGCGAATATTGTGCATGTTCAACTGTTTAACGATATTGGCTGTGTGTGGGCGAGCGTTGTCATGCAACTTGAACACCCATCTTCCTAGCCGGATCTCAGTTCTTCAGACTTCTTCGTATTCCCTCGCTTGGAGAGGAAAGAGATTTGACGATATTCCTGACATACAACTAAACGTGACTAGGCTTTTGAACATCATCCCAAATTAAGGCTTCGTGTAAAGTTTCCAGGACATGTATCGCAGAACTTAGAAGTGCATATTTATGGGAGGCGACTATTTCGAAGGACAGTAAGGTAACTTTAGTTCATATTTCATCCAAGTTAATTTCACAGGACTATTCTCCTGATTTTATTGTGAGAGGTTGTACAAGGGGAAGTTAATTAAAAAAACGGACAATATACGTCCTGTATCTATTTTGCAGGGGACAATGGGACACATTAGCTGATCCTGTAAAATGTGGGTCGTCTAGTCACCCTAGTATCAGGTCAATGCCCTCTGTAAATTTCAAGTTTCTGTCGTTTATGCTATGATAAGTCAGTCAGTCAGATGGGCAATTATCATTTATGCAGTACTAGCTTTTATCCGCGGGTTTGATCACGTTTATGTGCTGGTATACGTCTCAAAGACCATAAAAGTACAATAATATGACACTTACTTGGTTACTCCTGGCCAGGTTCATCAAGGTGAAACAAAAGTTGCAATTTTTTTAAGTTCAATATACACTTTGCTTAGAATAACAGTAACTGCTGTTCTCCATTATCGAGGTAAAAATAAAGCCCTGTGTAGGCTGTTACGACGCATTTCTAAATGATTTTAGACTAAGTAAAACAATCCTATATAAGGGTTCTGGTCTTTAGTTGTAACAACAACAAAAAAATTAAAGATGAAATATACGAATACGAAATATTTACACACATCAACACTCGCAGGGCATGGAAATAAATTCAATGGCGAAGTTAATCATTTGTGCTCGACCTGCTTGGGGCTAGCGATCCCCTTAACCAAGTTGGCTATCCAGGCACGCTGCCCCTCCGGCCCAAATTCTCAATTTATCACATGCTCCGATAGTAGTGCCCCTTGCCAATTTTTTTCAAAGGCCTGCAACGCTTAATGTGTGTAAATATTTCATATTCGTAAAACTTACAGCCATTAGCGTCAATCAATGAATAATATACAGTTTTAAAAAACTGAAACACGTGTTTTATTAAGAAACGTAATTATAAAAGATAAATAACTTTGCAATTATTAATATTTTACAAAGTTTGAAGTAATAACAATAGGTTAGCTAATAATTATTTCAGCATGCGCCATTTACATTCCTGGAATTAAAACTACTACACCACGAAGATGACGTGTTACGGACGCGATATTTAACCGACGGGAAGAAGATGGTGTGATATGCAAATGATTAGCTTTTCAGAGCTTTCACACAAGGTTGGCGCCGCTGGCGACACCTACAACTTTCTGACATGAGGAAAGTTTCCAACCGATTTCTCATACACAAACAGCAGTTGACTGGCGCTGTATTTTATAACTAGATGACCTGGTGAACTTCGTATCACTTACCTCTTAAAATAAACCATATTAATTGAAATCATATGTATTTTAGACCCAATAGCTTTATAAAGGCATAATCAATAGACCAAGTATCGACTCGATAATGGGCGTAAAGAGTGGGTAGATCACGCAGATATGTCCAGGATAATGTTCATGTCACATTCGTGGAAGTTCAGGTAAGGTTTAAACGGTGATAAAATATTGAAAAATTAAGAGGAAAATTTAGATTTAAAACATGTAAAATAATGACTTGGTTGTTGTGTTATCTAGTCGACCCAGCAATGCTTTGCAATTGCTGATATGTATGTACTCCAGCTCTGAACATCGAATGTGCAAAATTTTGTCGCAATCGTACGAATAATATTGATATCCCAAAGAAAAGAGCTCTTTCACCTTTCCACAAATTTTCCTATTTTCTGGTCAACTATTCCAAACCTTTACTTCACTCAAACCTTCCTTTCGTTTTGAACGTCGAACGTGCAAAATTTTATCGCAGTCCTATGTATGTTATAGACATTGCATAGAAAAATCTTTCAATTCTTTTCCGAATTTTCCCATTTTACGGCCAACTTTTCCACATTTTTGTTTCATAAGAACATTACTCTTCCGTTGAACGTCAAATATGCAAAATTTTATCGGAATCAGACGAGGGATATTGATATCACATTGAAAAATGCTCTTTCAGTTTCTCGCGAATTTTAGAATTTTCCGGGTAACTTTCCCAAATTTTTAGGTTATAAGAACGTTCATCTGTCGTTGAACGTCAAATGATCAACATTTTATGGCAATAGGATGAACGGATCTCAACTTATAGTGTTTAGTACATTTAGAAACACAATGAAAAAGGAACTTGGTTCGAATTTTGCGACTTTCCCTTTTAACTGTCCCTATTTTTTTACTGAAGTCTTTTCCAATACCATCAAGAACAAACCAAAAACGGAATTACCCCTCACTATCGTCTGTCATGCGAACAGTCAGTCAGTGCTGAATTCAATCAAAATCACATTGAAAAACGAACTTTCAGTTTTTATCAAATTTTCCTATTTTCCGGTAGATTTTCCAAAAAATTTATTTCATAAAAACCTTGTCCTGTCAAGCCGTACGGGGGTGATGCTCTTACAACCATGTGTCATTTGATTTTTATTCACAGAAAAAAATCGCTTTCGGTTTTCCTAAATTTTCCTACTTGCCGGTTGTTTTTTCCAAATTTTTATCTGATGCGAAGCTTCCTCTTGCTTTCAACTGTACAAAATTTTATCGCAATTGGACGAACGGTATTGATAGCGCACTGGAAAAAGCTGTTTCAATTTTTCCCGATTTTCCTTTTTTCCGGACAACTTTTCCACATTTTATCATCGTTTAAACCTTCCCTGGACTTACACGAATATTTCAAGACTAAAATTAGTTAAATGGGTTCAGCCGTTCTCAAGTTTTAGCGAGACTAATGAACAGCAATTCATTTTTATATGTACAGATGGTTTGTAGAACATACATTTTGTATAGTACACAGCGAAATATATGTAGTACGGAATATACTAATTGCGTTCATTTTCAACTACATTTCGCCGATGTGATAGCCTGAATTTACATCACTACTACTAATTTGTGTTTCATTTCCTGATGCACTGCTACTCCTGTCATCGTCGCTGGTGTTTCAGTATATGCGTGTCTTTTATCTATCTTCGTGTCTCATGTGTCTTTCCCTGTTTTATTCCTCTTGTAGTTCCATCGAAATTCTGTCTGCTGTTATGTTTAGCTCATTCCATGTGGTTTCGTCTGTAAGGAAGTTATAGATTACTGTGATCCCTTTCTAGACTCCTGCACTGCATATACTGCCCACATTGTATCACGGTGTGCTCTGGTGTTCCAACGTTTCCACAGGGACAAACTTGACTATTCCTTTGACAAATTCTTTCTAAATGTGTAGGATATGGTCCATGGCCCGTGATGAAATGAATCATTCTACAACTGAGATTAATGTATTTGAGCGATAGTCTCTTTCGTATGTTTGGGAAGAGACTCTACAACCCTTGTCGCTGTCATTCCATTCTTTCTGCCAACTATCTATCCGCCATTTCTTTAGATGACGTTTATCTGTAATCTCTTCCCCTGTTATTTCGATTAGTCTTTCTTTTTTCTTTAGTCAATACAATGCGGCGCGGTATCTTATAGCTAAATCTGTTGGGTAAATTCGTAGGACAACACACAGAGCATCAATCGATACGGTCCCAAAGGCACCTGAGAAACGAAGGAGTACTCCTCGCTGTCTGCGTCTCACTATTTGTCGGATTGTTACAAGTTTCTGCGCCCAAGGACTGGCTGCAAAACAGGCAATTGTTTGAAAGATTGCACAGACGTAAGTTCTCAAATAGGACAGTAGCATTCTGTAGTCAGTAGTATTTATTCTTACTATTTTCCGTATTATTTTCTCGGCTTTCTCTGCAGCAGTTTGTATGTTCTCTTTAAATGAAAGTTTTTCATCTATCATAACCCCAAATACCTCGTCACGTTTGTCCTAGTTATGTTAGTTGTTCCCAGCTTGATTGAAGGATTTCTACAGAGACTGCCTTGCAGCAGTATGTACAGTGTTTTGTGTAAGGCAATTGACATTTTATTTTGGGCACACCAGGTATCCATTAGATGTAATATATTATTGGCTCTTTCTTCATGTTTCACCCTAGAGTTTGCTGACACAATTACCAGAAGGTCACCGTCATAAGCCACAATTCCATTTCCATTTTCGTTATTGTCAGTAAGTTCCAAAAGCGGTTCTATTGTCAGGTCCCAGAAATTTGGTCCGCATCTGGACTCTTGTTAGCACCCCTAGGTAATCTGTTAAATAACTTTACGGTTTCCAGCACTCCATTGAACAACTCAGTTTTTACAATAATCTTCTAGGCTTTCATACAGAGCAGCTGGCACTTTAAGTTCTCATAGATGGGCGAACACTGCAGGGCACCCAAAGTTTGTTGAATGCACTGGCAACGTCTATCATAATAGATATTACATACTTTTCATTTGTTCGCTGTGTTACGAGATGTGTAGGTGGCATCATCAATTGATTTTTGTTTACGGAAGCCGTATTGGTGTGGGCTATGTGACTGTAGCCTATTACATAAGAGACGTTCCTGGACCTTGACTAGAGTTTTTAATAAACACATAGGACGATAAGATTTGGGTACATAGGATATTTGTCGTTACATTTTTTTTATTATTACTGCTTTTACAGTTTTCCAACTGGCTGGTATTCTGCCTAAATACAAGCCTCATTTAGGGTGTGGTTAAAAACGGTATGATTTGTGGAGTAATCTGATGAAGCACTTCAGCTTATATTCCATCTGGGCCAGGCGCTTTCTTTTTCTTAAGTTCTGCGATGGCTTTTACTATCTCTTCTTCTGCAAATGGATGAACTACCATTTCTGTCATATAGTCAAGTTCGAGTTCAGAGCGTTTTTCGGTATGTACTTGTTCGTCATTTACTGGGTTATCATCTGGTAGAAAGTTATTGAGTAAGTATTCCGCATTGTTTATCCATCAATGTATTATTGTTCCGTTCTCTTGTTTGAGTGTTGACAAAATCTATGGTGTTTTAACTTTTTTTTGTTCCTCGTTCTACAAAGCTATGCCAATGTTATTTTTTGGTTCTAAAATTGCAGGTTAATACTGTTCCTTTGTCTGTATTTATATTTGCTGTCTTAGTTGTCTCTTCCTTGCGTTGTTTGCTTTTTGGTAGTGCTTCCTAGTATTGTAATCCACACATCTTGTATTCTCACTCAGCGGATGGTCTGTTACTATTTGTCTCAAGTATTCCCAGTTGTTTTACTCAATACAAATCGATCGTTTTTAGTATTGTCCTCTTCATTGTACATTTATTATTATGACATTATGGAAACTTTGGGTATGGCGTTCGTAAACTGTCAAGTCTTTCAAGTCTTAGGCAATGCATTATTGTTTGTCAGGCTTATGTCGACGTTACTGTGTTGCCCTGTGTTCGTTTGGAAGGGAGGTCGCTGTTCTCTATTTAGTACATGAAGGTTATTTGCTGGAATAGTTTCATTTACTATCCGCCTCTATCATTCGTGGTATCTGAATGCCTTAAAACCGATCTAGCATTTATGTCTGCTGTAATTATGAGACTTTTATGTCTTGCATACTGGGTGACGTCAGCAGTGTATTGTGCATAGGTTGTATATCATCTGAATATGAGAATACATTGATACAACTAAATAATTTGTATGCCCTAATGTTAGTTCTATTGTTACTTTTGTATCCCATCCTCGTCGCCACTTTTGTCTCCCAGCCTCGTCGTCGCTTTTGTGTCTCGTTTCCGTCGGTTGTAGGGGTCGGTGGTCGAGTAGAAAGAGACCGACACAGGAATAAAGGATGCACGCTTGTGCAGGTAGGAGGTGACCAGCCAGTGGGACAGCAGAAACTAGAAACACTAGAGTAAATTAGAACGAGATATGTATTTCTTAGACTTAGTAATACTTAACTTTTACATAGCTCAGTACTTCGGAATGCTGATACATAGTTGAGCTAGAGGCCTGCCTAGTGCCTATCCGATAGCCAAGTCTTCACTGGTGCCGATCTGATTCCCAAGTGAACGATGTCGTTCAGTGGTGGCCACGAACGGAGTTCTAGCAGGGAGCGCTCGTGGCTGACGTCGTAAGAACGCCGCGACGTGCGAGCATGGCGGCGCACAGCGAAAGTAGGTGGCGCGCACTTTAAACTTGTGCGACACCGCAGTTACGATATGCTTAGTGTAGACTTGACTTATTTTAGTTATGACTACTTCTCTATTTAATACAATAATTGCTGCCACTGGGTGTTGCTCATCTATTACTGCTACCATACCAGGAGAGAGGTTGCTAAGTTATCCACCTCTGGAGTATGGTTCTTGAGGACATATTAGGTCCACAACATGTTCCAACGCTACTTTCATTAATTCGGCGCTGTCAAGCGTGCTTCTATCGGCGCTTAACTGCATTATTTTCATTTCTTAAATCTTTGTAGCAAATTCAGTTTTCTGAATTTGACGGGCTTGGAGTAATTTGTATGTTGGTCATTCTGCACCTCCAGCTTTATCACATGTACAATTTCTGATTTTGCATGGAATGCAACCATCTTTCAGCTCTTGCTCCCTACAGTCTCTTTCCTGTAGCCTTTTTGTCCACAAACTAGACAATTTGGTTGAGTTTATGGACAAAATTTGGATATCCTAACTCACAGCAGTTAAAAAACTTTGCAACATTGGTGTAAACCTCCGCTCTAAAAGCATGGAAGCTTATACAAATACGTTCTTTTCGTAAGAGTAGGTGGCGAACTCTAGGGCTGACCACAATGATGTTGTTTAGCTTGTCTTTCCCATTAGGCCCAGTTAAAAACCGGAATTTGACTTCATTATTGAAGTCCTCCTCGCTCAGATGTTCACTCAGGTTTAGGTCATACAATTATTCTAAAAAATCTTTGTCGGACAGAACTGAGGGTGCAGAAAAAATTGATAGAAGTGGTCTTCTTTTCCTCGGATCTTCACACATAATACTTCATAGGCCAGAGGTTTTATCCATTAATTTCTTGCAGTCGTCCTGTGCTTCAGTTTCTATTATGAATGCAATAGACACATTTCTGATATATTTTATTTGTATTTTGTCTGTTATTAGATTAATTGTTTTTGTTGTTGTATCTCTTACTATTTTTGTATCTTGCTTTGTTGTTGACTGATAAAAGAGGGTTGTTGCCTGCTTTTCTTGTATTTGGTCTGATTTAATATGGGTATTTGCTCTGTTTCCACTCACTATCGAAGCAAAAGACGGAGTAATTGGTCTATTTCCGTTGTCCTCAATTTGTCATTTTCCATCTTTAATTTTCCGATCTCACTTTGAATTCGTCAATGCGAAATTTGGCATCTGGGGTGTTTGAAATTGTTAATTCTTGACGCAACCTCTCGTTTTCATCCTTTAAAATGTCTGTTTGTCCCTCCAATTGAGACTGTTTCAGGGCTTCTATAGTTTCCAAACTCCCTTGTGCATTTAATCCATTTACTATTGTCACCTGTTTCTTTCTCGAGTACGGTTACCGGCCCCCTAGGTTACACTGATAAAAGGCAGTTGGGAAAAATTCGTTCCTTATGATACCGATAGTTACCTGTCCGACATGTTTTCTCTTTTATTCATTCGATACTTTTTCGATAATTTTGTCAATGAGAACTGTTTTTTTTCAGATGCAGTCAGGTATTGTGTATCTTCAAGTCCGGTTATGTGTGGGTTTTTAGTGACTTTAACGGTATTTCTTTTGGTTTTGTACCCATTGTGCTTAAGAGTGAAGATACGTCACTATTACATTTTCATCTAGTTCTCCTTACCGTCGCCGCTTCTATAACTTGCAGTATACTTTATACTGCAATGTCTTCCGCAAGTCTTTTCTGTCCTATATTTGTCTAGTATCGTATTTCCCGCCCAGGTGATGTAAATCACTGAGTCGACAATACGAAACTTCACGCCACAGTGACGTCACTACCGATACAGCCAATCATCTGGCTGTGTTTTCCCCCCAAAAAATGAAATTTTTTACGGACAATAAAAAACCAGTGAACGAGTCCCGCCTCTGTGACGTAGGAGATAGCCGACCAACCACACGGCAGTAATGGCTCAGCCAATGAGAGCACCGGCTGCCACTAAAACGTCAGAGGGAGTTCGACCAATCACTGACGATTTTTTTCTCGCCAAAAGATATTCCCTTCCTATTTGTCAAGGAAATATAAATTCTAAAATATAGTCACTAGAAGCTTCAAACTGATTCTGACGAATATTAAATGAAATTTAACATAAAAATAGTACTCGTCTAGAGCCAAAAATCACTGATCACTGTAGAAAGTCACTTCTGCATATTGTGATGGGGCTGACATGGAGCCATTTATTTCGCATATCAATATATTAGGTGTTAAAGAAGTTTTCTTGGTTGGAGAACCGTGTGATGCAATAGTAGAAAGGGTGAGAGAGAGAGAGACAGTAGATGAGCTTGTATCACGTGGGAAAGCTCCGCCCCTATGCAAGTTGAGATCTGATTGGCTCCCGCCTATACTAGTTGTCCGTCAAAACTTTAAGCTTCTTTTATTAATATTTAACTTTCCTATGTTTATTAAAAATCATCTGTATAATTTCTGTAATGCTTTTGTGCTAAGCTATATACCGATTAATTCAAAGATTTAATTATTTGTATATTTTGTAATAAGTTGAACAATGTTAGTCTAGAAGTTTCGCTTGGCACCAAAACGGTGGCTTGCGGCGCGTAGCGAGAGGCGGCGGCAGTCAGTCGAGCGCCGACCGCGATACCTTGCACATTCATGTCAGTTCCGTGCGGGCCAGGGACAGTATATAAGTTATGCAACGTTTATATTTGTAACATTACTCAGTCTGTATATTTGTGCTTGGATATACACTCGATTTCTTCAATAAAAACAAGCACTGGCATCCTACAAAAGCAAAAGTTATTCGTAGTGCAGTACTTCCTAGCCACATCTCAACACCTCTTTTAGCATCACTTCAAGTAAAACGGATGTGCTTCACCTGCGCAATGGGACATCAACTACGACAGAAGACACAAGGTTAGTAAAGAGTGAATCCAGACGTGCACTGAAGTTGTATGTCGACACGGCACCTCACGTGCAGTGCTGCCCCGTTTACAAACCACGGCACTGGCACAAAGTGTGTTGGTAACAACAACGAGGAAAGGCATGAAAGAGGGGAGGTGTTTTAGGAACTTTGTCAACTATCCACTGACCTTCCCTCCCTGTCTTTTAAAAAAAGAAGCCCCGCCGTAATATTTGCAACACAGTGCAGGAATTATCCAGTTATTATTAATGAGTATTATTTCTTGGTACAGTCTGCAATCACTGAGCACACTTTCGTCAATAACACTCAAATAAAAACCACTAAAATGATCAGTGGCGGCGTTAGGCGTCGGCGACGTCGGCCACCGCCGACGGCCTCGCGCCTGTGGGGGCCTCGCAAAACATCGTTAACATTTTAGCCGTGTTTATATATATTTGATGGTTTATGGCGCTTCCAACTGCTATGTTTTGTAGCGATGACCTACATCTAATTTACACTAGCTTAACCAATGGACGAACCCAACATCTGTACCCAAGTGTGGATTCGATCCCCGACGAAAGCGACCTTGCGCCTTAGTGCGCTCAGCCATTCCCGGCCGGAAGCTGTTTAGTTGTTCGTATTTATTTCCGTATGAGTGCAGCAGTGATGCAAGTTTTAGTTAAATACTTGCAAAACAATTTCTTCAGTACATTTTAGAAAACGATTTGGAAGAAGTATATCAAAATGTTTATATAAGAATCAGAATGATGCTCAGTTCCAGTCTGTACAGCTTCGGACGAGAGAAGCTTCACACAGTTAAAATTAAGACGAACTTGAAAAGCACAATGAGCCAAGAATATCTGCGTTGTCAGTACTATCAACTAAAGCCGAAATAGCGGCTAGTATTAAGATGTGATCTTAAATAATTCAGTGAGACGAAAAGCTGAAAACTTCCTCTAATTTGTGTTTGTTTATTGTACTTTTCGTCATTGCAATAATAAATACTCGTATATTCTACTAATAGAATTTTAGTATAATTATTATAGATGTATAATTCAGCTCATTCAACATTTTCTTCATTAATGAAAAAATGAAAGGGGCCTCGCAAAGACGAGTTCGCCGAAGCCCAGTTTTCGTCTAGCGCCGCCACTGAAAATGATGATAATTGAGGAGCACTTCTGCAGCGATCCAGTTGAGGCGGCCATGACAAGGTGCGCCTACAAGGTGCGCTTCCTGCCGCACGCAACTGCTGTACATGTTGCCTATGACGTCCAGAAACCCTGCAGCAATCAATCACCCGTGACGGTGTCTCCCGCGGAGGTAATTGCCACCTGGTGTTCCATAAGAGGTTTCGTCCCGTTAATTTACGCCCATAGTCGTATGAGGTTCCTTGCGGTAGAAGGGATTTTTTTTTCTTTTCGTTGTAGTTCCAAAGATCGAAACCTCGCCTTATTCAACTGGTTCCGTGATTCTCAGTTGATCAGGTTCCCTTCCATCTCCATTTCGATAGAATTAGTGAAGACAGTATTCTAGAATCTGAGGGATCGAACCAGGGCCGCGGTGGGAAGACCGAGTGCTCTAAGGCGCCTTGCTGCAGAGCACACTGTTTGTCTCAGTCGGAGTTTCGAGTCCTCTCTCGGGAGCATGCGTGTGTATGTGTGTGCGCGCGCGCGCGCGCGCTTTTGTGTGTGTGTGTGTGTCCTTAGGTTAGTTTGAGTAGTTTGTAAGCCTAGGGACATAACCTCAGTTGTTAAGACTTATAGACTTACAAATATTTGAATTTTAATTGAACGTGTATCCTGGTTTTACCATAATTTATTGTGTTTTCCATTTCCAGGCAGTGCCCTGCTATTGCGAGCTACTTTTGGACACATTCTCCGAAAACTGGCTTGAGCAGTTAAACCGGAGACCCACGCGCAATGGAAATATTTTAGACCTTATAACTACGAACAGGCCTGACCTTATCAACGATGTCTGTGTAGAGACAGGAATTAGTGATCATGATATCGTCATAGCGTCGATGGTGGCCAAAGTTCATAAACCAATCAAGAAGGCTAGGAGCGTGATTACTTTTGGGAAGAGTCGATAAGCAAATGTAGGGATCGCACTTAGTAAATGAATGGGCATCGATTAGTTCCGGGACTATGGATGTAGACGAATTGTGGACTAAATTTAAGTTCATTGTAAATAAAGGGTTAGAGAAATATGTGCCTGTAAAGTCGATTATGGATGGAAAACATCGACCGTGGTATAATAATAATGTTAGAAAGCTACTGAGAAAGCAAAGACTGTTGCACTGTCGTTTCAAAAAAGAAGACGCAAATGATGACTGGCAAAAGTTAGTAGAGATTCGTGCGTCTATAAAACTATCGATGCGTGAGGCATACAATAATTACCACAGCCAAACCTTAGCAAACGATATTTCCGAGAACCCGAAAAAATTCTGGTCCTATGTAAAATCGATAAGCGGGTCAAAGCCCACTATCCTGTCACTCGTTGATCATTCTGCGGCAGTAATAGAAGAAAGCAAACGGAAACCTTTAAGAAATCTTTTACGCAGGAGGACCGGACAAAGGTACCATCATTCGATCAACATTCTAATTCCGAAATTGAGGACATAGTAATAGGTATTTCCGGTGTAGAGAAGCAGCTGAGAGAGCTAAATACAAAAAAGTCTGCTAGTCCGGATGGAATACCAGTTCGGTTTTACAAAGAGTATTCTGCGGCATTGGCCCCTTACTAAGCTCACATGTATTGCGTATCTTTAATTCAGCGCAAAGTTGCTATTGATTGGAAAAAGGCGCAGGTGACTCCCGTTTTTAAGAAAGGAAAGAGAGCTGACCCACATAATTACAGGCCAATATCGTTGACGTCATATTCCTGTAGAATTTTGGAGCATATTTTCTCAGATGAAGGGCAACAGGCAGATTGTGGTTTCCTCGACTTCAAAAAGGCGTTCGACGCGGTGCCACACTGCAGACTGCTAAAGAAGATACGAACTTATGGAATAGGTTCACAGATTTGTGACTGGCTGGAAAACTTCCTAAGTAATAGGACGCAATACGTTGTTCTCGACGACGAGTGTTCATCAGAAACGAGTGTATCGCCAGGCGTGCTCCAGAGGAGTGTGATAGGACCGCTATTATTTTCTATCTATTTAAATGATCTGATGAACAGAGTAACTTGTAATTTGCGACTGTTTGCTGATGATGTTGTGGTGTATGGGAAGGTGTCGTCTTTAACTGACTATAATAGCATACGTATTACTTAGACAAATTTTCTAGTTGGTGCGAAAAATGGTAGCTAGCTCTCAATGTAGAAAAATGTAAGGTGATGCGCATGAGTAGGAAAAACAATCCCACAATTTTCAAATACAGCATTATTAGTGAGCTTCTTGATGCAGTCGCGTCGTTCAAATATCTAGGCGTAACATTGCAGAGCGATATGAAATGGAACGAACATGTAAGGGCGGTTGTGAGTAAGGCGGTTTATTGGAAGAATTTTGGGAAGATGTACTTCGTCTGTAAAGGAGACCGCGTATAAAACGCTTATATGACCAAGTATTGAGTATTGCTCAAGTGTTTGGGACCAGCAGCAGATCAGTTTAAAGGAAGACATAGAAGCAGTTCAGAGGCGAGCAGCTAGATTTGTTACTGGTAGGTTCGACCAATGCGTGAGTGTCACGGAAATGCTCCGGCAACTCAATTGGGGATCGCTGGAGGAAAGACGACGTTCTTGTCGTGAATTTCTGGTGAGGAAATTTAGAGGGCCGGAATTTGAAGCTGAGTGTAGTACGATCTTGCTGCCGCCTACTTACATTTCGCGTAGTGATCACAAAGACAAGATAAGAGAAATTAGGACTCGTACTGAGGCACAGAGGCATTTTTCTTTTCCTTGTTCTATTTGGGAATCGAATAGGAAAGGAAAAAAGGAAGTGCCTAGTAGTGGCACAGTGTACCCTCCGCCACGCACCTTACGGTGGATTGCGGAGTATGTATGTATATGTAGATGTATAAACATTATGGCACAAACAACGGCAAAAGCAACGCAAGATAAAACAAAATATTAAATAATACCTATCCTTCCTAGAACTAAAAAGGGAACAATGCTAACAGTTTTAGTCACTAAAAGAAAACAACTGAATAAATTGATCTGTATTATTATTGCATTACATTAAACAATCACCTAGGAAGTGTGAAACCTACATAGTGTATGCGCGGTTAAAGGCTAACAGACAGTGCATTACGTAATGACGTTTTATCGAACTGTCGTTGCCAAGACAGCTCGTTTCTACAACTGTAAGGAAAATATTTCGTAATCCCTTGAAGTTAACATGGCTATCGATCGAATTAGGAGAACATTCAGTCTGTCTTTCTTCTTGATGTTTATAAGCTTAGGGCATGAATAACTATTCTATTTTAGTAGTATGGTTACACTAAACGAAAAACAAAAATTAAGGTATTGTTTTGTTCGTTAGGTTGTCCCCTCAGTTGTAGACGTAGTTCGTTGTTTACTGTTCAGCTCTTGGCTTTGTTTCTCTTTCTGTTGGAACTATCTCGCCATTTTCCTGGAGCGATTTAGAGACATCTCGAAAAATCCAAATCTGGATGACCGAGGACTGGTTTGAACCGCCGTCCTCTCAAATACGAGTCCAATGTGTTAACCACTGGGTCACCAGGCTCTGTTCGGTTACTGTAGGAATGTGGAATACTGAAAAACAGGTAGATATTTCATCTATGTAATCATCAGCTCTAAAAATATGTTCTCCTTAATATCCTTAATTTATAAATATACCAAGATATACAGATAGACAAGAAATAATATGCTATAATTAGTTTGCTGTGGTGTACGTTTAAAGGCAAATCATATTTCTCTATTGTATGTTTGTAATGCAGCTTAATGCTACAACTGACACTTTTTTTACAAATGAACATACATTTACATGTCATTGATGTTGTTCTGGGAAGTCAGCATACCGTGGTTCTGAATAACTCTGTGCAGTAGATTCTCTTGTTACCTTTTGTTAAGATTCGTACAGCCCTTTTTGTAGCTTAGGCATTGTTTGCCTATTCTTTTCATTTGGTCCCCAGAAGGCTACACAACTAATTAGAACATGAACATACGCAAAATATTAAGTCCTAGTATGAAGATAATATCAAACGAATCTGCGTTGCCAGAAACAATCTCTCGCTAAATAACAGGCTGCATGCCATGTTATAACGCCTGGCAGATTCGAATCATCTGTCAGTTCAAACTCAAACAGACTTATGGTCCAGAGGAAAAAAAAAAACATCTAAGCACACTACGCAGATAACGAATGCATTAAGCTGTCAATGACATCACCAATATGACGAGTTTGAGTCCTGATATGGCACGTAAGTAACAGATTGAAAACACAAACAAATTGTTTCTACTTGACAGTACTTCATAAAAGAGATTTAGACACTCTTTACTGTAATTTTTAACCATCTGAGTTGTTACAAATCACAACAACAGGCCACTGTTGTAACCCATGGTACATGCAAATATATAAATACAGTATGATGAAAATTACTTGATATTTGACACTTCACGTGTTGGAGCTTGTTTGCTTCAATTACAGCACTTCGTGCCCAAACTGGTCGAGCAACTACTCAGAGATAAGGAATGAAACGGTGGTATAATTTAGATGTTCCGGGCCCGTCCGTTGTCCATCTACAGTTTCATGTAAACGTTAATTCAATCATGAAATGCGTTTAATCGTATTGCAGGTTTTGCCATTGAGCTGATACAGCTAAATTCATGATGTTAATTTATTCATTTGCTTTAGCTGCTCAGTTTGGAGCTTTCAGGCCGTTTTTAATATCAGGCCGTAAAGTTCAACATAAGATTTACGTCTGTGACAAGAATAATTATTATAATAATAAAATCACAAGAAATAAATATTTCCAAAACTATGCAACAATCAGATATTATAACATTGTGGGTTCTAGGAGAAAGCATTTCAGACAGATTAGTAAAGCAAGAGTATTTGGAAATCGAGAAAGATATGATGTGGAATTAGTCTACTTATTTGAAATTGATAGATGATTTCGTACAAAGGGGAAAGCAGAAAGGCGGCCGCAGTGCAGTGACCGAGCGTTCTAAGGTGCCTCGCTGCAGAGCGCGCGGTTGCTTGACGTCGGAGGTGCGAGTATTTCCTCGGGCATTGTGTGTTGTTCTTAGGTTGGTTTTACTTAGTCTAAATAGTTTGTAAGTCTAGGGATTGATGTCCATAGCTGTTTGGTCCAATAGGTTTAGGAACAAAATCAAATGTTCAAATGTTTGTAGAGCTTATGGGACTTAACTACGGGGTAATCAGTCCCTAAACTTACAAACTACTTATGAACTAGCTACAACTAAGGACGGCACAAATATCCATGCTCGAGGGGGGATTCGAACCACCGACCGTAGAGGCCGTGCAGACCGTGACTGAAGCGCCGCAGTTTAGGAACATTTGAAAATTTTTCAGAAAGGTAGTTGTTTCAGCAGATGCACATTTTGAAGCTTAAGGCATAATTAAATTTGTGATTAATGCGATTTCAGAGCTATGTTTCTGAAATGTGGTGTAGCCTTTTTCCTTATTAATGTATTTGCCCTTCTGGCCTTCCGAGGAAAAGCGCCAGCACTTATCTATACTCATTTCTTTAGTTGACAGCAACTCCTGAATAATATATACACGAATTCGTTTATCTTGAAGCAGCAAGCTACTTCTTCGATGACAGAAGGCTGTACCAAACGTAAATTGACATAAAATTTTTCTGGTTGCTGTAACGCGTCATAATGTAACATGTCTATTACTTTTAACGACCAACGTTACAATGGCGTTCTACTGAGTATACTGATGTAAGCTAGTTGTTACCAAGTAGCTAACTAGAAGCTACTTGTGGTAGAAGCATTAGGTTAGCTGTTTCATTGATTATAAGTCGGTGCTATTAAAGCAATGAACTATCGACCCAAGATACATCGAATGTTGCAGTTCATTTACCGCTAGCTCTAACACTCAGAAGACGCACAAAAACAAGAGGCTATGTATCAAACCAATTCACATATAACTTCATTATTGAGCAGTGGCGGCTCGTGCTCAGTTTCGTTGCTGGGGCCCAGTCAGACAGTTAGTACCCAGTATAATGGAATCAGTCTGAAGTGTTCATTATGGAACCTCCATTTATGTAACATCATTTAAACACATTCTAAAGATATTACATATGCTAATTATGCAGTAATTAATATAATCCACGAAACACTGAAGCTAATAAAAATTTATACAAATGTGCAATAAAAATTTTATTTTATTACTATTGTCGCGTTGAAATGGAAACAGGCTTGACTTCGAAGGCAACTAAACACAGCACTTATACTGAAATCACGTTTATTTACGAACTCAACATACACGCAGCACTGACTGCCTTTCAGGCAGAGTGCTCTGCTATTTATACACAGACAGAATTTACCAGAAATTAGAAGAAGAGTTAACATAAGAAACAAGTAGAATTTACAAGTGAACATAAAAAAGATGTAGAACCTTCTGGAATTGTTAATTACAATGAAATAATTTTTTTTTGCCGTTGGACGGGATTGAACCGGCGACCTTCTGCACCACAGTCCGTGACACTATCCCCTGCGCCACGCCGGCAGTCGGTGCTTGTCGTCTCTCACGGCACTAATTTTTTTTTTTATTTTTTTTTTTTTTTATTTTTTTTATTTTTTTGCGGAGGTGTGTAATATTGTAGTTGGCCTGGTCCGTACACTTGTTGGGTGTCTGAGTTTATTCTGTGATGATAAAATTGATTGAAGAACTTGGGGGCTTGGAGGTGTTTGGATTCGAACCGAAGTTCACCAGCTCTTCTCATGCTGAAGTTCATACTTACTGTAGTTGTGCTTCTGTGTACTGACTGTGATGTAAAAATAAAAATGAACCGTGGGAGGACGTATGTGACTTCTCCCCCTTTGGGAATGCACCAGAGAGACAACAGGGACCCTTCTGGCTTTTGCCTTATGGCCGAGGTAAAACTTTGGGGAAAACCTTGGCTAGGAGCAGTTTCATCTGTATTTTACCTAACTAACACGTTAACTGATGAGGTCTGTGTTCTGACAGGTTATTTATACAGTAAACGTGCAAGTCTGTTCTTCTGACTGGCTAACTTGTTCGTTACTCTGTTGTTGAAGTTTGTAATATCACTGATTTCCTCCTTGTGAATGGAACAAACAGCCAGTGAGTTCAGTCTTTCCTGACTCATACTGTTCCCCAGGAAGATTTTGATTCTTTTTAAGGTGCTGAAAGTGCGCTCTGCTTCTACTGTTGAAATTGGTGTAGTCAGTGCAATTTTTAATGTTTTGTGCACTTCAGTGAAAGATTCTTCAAACGAATGTTCCACACAGAAAGAAAACAGCTTACAAACCGATGTAATGCCTCTAAATGTATCATTGCGATAAATCACTGACAGTTCATTTTTCAGTTTATCGTGGAAAATAAACAGACTGTAGTTTAATGAAAAAGGATTGACATAAGTGGTTGTAAACGTTCTCCAAAAGAAGCAAACTTATTTGGATCAATGATTTCGAAGCTGCTAAATACATGAGAGTTTTGAAATCTTCCTTTCAGTTGGTTGGTCATAATGTCACACACTTCTTTGGCATCTCCTGTCAGATTAAGTTCATTGCTACATTTGGAACGTTTTCTTCGATAAGCAATACACTCATCATCAGAAACTCGAAACCGTTAATGTTCTCTCGTATTTCAGATACAGCACACTCCAAATGATGTAATGCATTTGATATAGTAAAGGCATTTGCACTCTGCATCTGAATTGTGTTATGGAAAATATCAATGTGCTTCATAATATCATAAAAAATATTTAGGAGGAACAAAAAGTGTGGATGGTGAAGTAACTTTCTTATGGTAAATGCTTCTCTTACCGTAACATCATCCCAGGAATCCTCTAATACAATCTTTTCAAAACATTTCAATAAGTGCAATATGTTATCTTTGGCAGTATTTACAATGCGGGACTGGAAGTTCTATCTAGTTGAAGGGACTGAAGAAATTCTCTTGTTGCAGAACAGCTCTAACACCGTTAACTTCGCTTGGGAGATGAAGAAAAAAACGTTGCAAAACCAGCCTGCACAGAAACGAAAGTGGCATCGTTAACGTCTTTAATCAGTTCTTCGATGTAAAGTTGATACATACACTCCAGAAGCTCATTTTGTATTATGTGTGACGTGTATTTACACACGTAATTACTAGAGCTGCTTAGGTGATCTTTTAATACCCTCTAAAGATTTTCCCAAAATAGATAACAAGTCTAAGAAATTGCCACGGTTTGCTGACTCTTGTTTTTCATTGTGAGCTCATAGTGCTAACTCATAAGTTCCACCAAACAATAAGCACTCTACTATTCTGTTTAATATGTGTCTGTTCTTCGTAACTAATTAATTATGTTTCTGAATTGACATTTTATACGCCGAATCAGACTGAGCAGTAATGTTAATTGTGCCAAACGCTTTATATTTACCAGCATTTCCTAAGTCCACTTTCCTCTTGTTTCTTAATTCATACAATTAAACGCTTGAAAGACGACCGTCTGTCGTCTTCCATATATTTTTTGTATATTTCTGTAAAGTTATAAATTTATTTAATGTCGCTAGATTATCATTTTGTTAAAACTTGAACCCCACTCTTTTCAAGGCTTGAAGAATAGTATCTTTATTTCATGTGTTAAAATGTTAGTTAATATTGCTAGGTTTTTCTTATTTTGTTATGTTAGTAATCTTCTTTATATATAAAAGGAAGTGTCCCGATTGACTGACTGACTGATTCACTGACTGACTCATCATCGCCCAGCCCAAACCACTAAATATAGAAACTTGAAATTTGTGGATGGTGTTGATCTTACTCTGTAGGCGTCATTTAAGAAGCGATTTTTCGATATTCCGAAATAGGGAATGAAACTTAAAAAAAAATAAATAAATAAATAAAAAACCGTAGCTATTTAGGCAATTTTGAAGCAAGAACTACAACATTTCGGATTTTAATTCAGGATTCGAAGTAAAACGACACGTGTTTCGGCATTTTTTAAATTCAACAAATAAGGAGGTAAAATAGGTGACGCAAAAAATTGCTTTTCAAAAATATGTTGCTGTTAACTCAAATTTTAAGCTACAACTACGAAACTTCGGATATGGAATCTTGGTCAGAATTAAGAAGACACGAGTTTCGGTAATTTGGAAATTCAAACACTAAGGTGGTAAAAGAGAGGACAAAGATTGTTTTCGAAAACACTTTGTTGTCAAGACAATTTTGAAGATGAAGCTACAAAAATTGGTATTTGTATTGTTTGTTAGAATTTAAAAATTACATGTTTCGGTATTTTTGGAAATTCAACCATCAAGGGGGTAAATTGGAGAGTGGATATTTTTTCGAAAATCTGTTGTTATTTAGGTAATTTTGAAGTTTAAATTACAAATTTTCGGATTTGGATTCGGGGTTTGAATTTAAAAGACACGTGTTTCGGTATTTTTGGAAATTAGAGTAATAAGGGGGTGAAATAGGGGATGCAAAAATTGATTTTCAAAAATATGTTGCTGTTAACTCAAATTTCGAGCTATAACTACGAAACTTAGGATATGGACTCTTGATCAGGATTAAAAAGACACGTGTTTTGACATTTTTGGAAATTCAACAACTAAGGGGGTAAAAGAAGGTACCAAAAATTCTTTTCAAAAACACATTGTTGTCAAGAATATTTTGAAGCTATAGCTACAAAAATTGGTATATGTTTCCTTGGTTGGAATGAAAAATACACGTGTTTCGGTATTTTCAGAAAATTAATCAATTAGGGGGTGAAATAGGGGATGAAACATTTTTTGAAAATACGTTGAGTTGTTTGAGAAAACGTTGCTATTAAGACAATTTTGTAGCTACAACTACATAAATTGGTGTATGGATTCTTGGTTACAATTTTTAAAAAATTACAAAGTACGTGAGCAAACCACATATAGTTGTGCATAAGTATTTTACAGATTTCCTTTCAAATACGACATGCGGCCATTAAAGATGCTGGTAGACCTTTGCAAAAATAGGTTTAAGAAAACACACCTGTGTTAGAATGCAATTTTGTGTCAAAACTTCCAATCGGTCAAGAACTTTCAGAACTTTGATATTTACAACAATCAAATGGAAAATGTAAATGTTCGTAAACTCTCTCTCTCTCTCTTATGTCAAACGACTGAATTGAAACTTTTTACAAGATGTTCCTTTGAAACATATCCTAGGTTTTAGATCCTTTTTAATACGTTTGCAAAACTTGTTGCGAATAGATATATCTTTATAAATTTGTTGTACATTACGTGCTTGAGACAGCGATATTTGCCGCTTTTTGTACTTAATTCATGGTGATTCATGTCTCCTAACTATTTACTACCGCTTGGAAAGATAAGTATCATAATAATTTCTTTAATTAAGCAGAAATGTTATTATAATCATTCCGTAAAAGTTTAATCAGCTGTAGCGACGAACTGTACTTAACGTGAAGGGGCGTGGCAATGTTGGCAGCGTTCGCTGTGCGTACAGGGATTAAGTTGCGGGAGTCCTGTATTTGTTTATGAGCATCAAGTGAGACAGCCGTGTTCCGCCGAAAGAATATGACACATTAAATGTATGTTGCAAATGAGCACTGTTTCAAATGGTTAGTAATCTTTAATTAAATCATGGGACCCTGTAGATGGAAGCGTCAATGTAAATTGATCAGTTTCTATTTTTACAACAGAGACGTCCTTGACAAAAAACTCAGATGGTAAATTAGTGTCTTTAAATTAAATCATGGGGTTCAGTAGGTTCACTGGTAAACTTCAATGGATAAGGTGGTAATGTAAAAGGGGTAGCGGTTGTGTAATATGCTAATGTTCGCAACTCTTTGTAAAGTCAGTCACATGAAATGAGAGGAATAATATTTTGTGTTGTTTACAAAATAAACAATTAACACTGTTCCTAATCTACGGTTGACAGGATCTTGTATGAACCCTTCTCTGGTCCGTAAATTAATTATTCGGCGGAACACGACTGTCTCACTTGATGCTCATAAACAAATACAGGACTCGCGCAACTTAATCCCTGTACGCACAGCGAAATCTGCCATCATTGCCACGCCCCTTCACGTTAAGTACAGTTCGTCGCTACAGCTTATTAAACTTGTACCGAATGTTTGTAATAGCATTTCTGTTAACAAAATGGGACTAGAAGACGCCTTAGACTCTTTCGCAGAGTAACATATATTTTATAATTAGTCTATCTTGCCACAAAAAGTGTACCTTTAATTCAGATGCTATAAAACGTTTCTCGCCTCTCATTCGTTACGTCAAAGTGAAACGCTATTGGCTGCCCGAAATAATATTGCGTTGCCAACCTAAACGCGTTGCGGCAGAGTCGCCGACGCTTCCCCTGTCGCTGATGTAGACCATGGAGGTTACCTCGATATAGACGTTACACGAAAGATCATATTCTTACGTTTGGCTCTCTCTCAGCTCTTTTTGAAAACACGTTGCTACTGAAACAATTTTGAAGCTAGAGCTGCAAAAATTGATATTTGTATAGTTGGTTAGAATTTAAAAAATAAGAGTTTCGGTATTTTTAGAAATTCAACTATCAAGGGGGTTAAATTGGAGAGGGGATGTTTTTTCGAAAATCTGTTGTTATTTAGGCAATTTTGAAGTTAAAATTACAAATTTTCGGATTTGGATTCGGGTTTCAAATTTAAAAGATACGTGTTTCGGTATTTTTGGAAATTCGACCAATAAGGGGGTGAAATACGAGATGCAAAAATTGATTTTCAAAAATATGTTGCTGTTAACTCAAATTTCAAGCTATAACTACGAAACTTAAGATAAGGATTCTTCATCAGGATTAAAAAGAAACAACTGGTGCATACCAACCAGCCTACGCATGCGAAGCAGCGGAGGTTCAAATAGTTTATTATTATATTAATTAATGTGGCAGGAGTACGGCTTCTCTGCTATGCCACTGTCCCTGTGAGAATGTGCAGTTGTTTTACTTTTAAGTGGGTGCGAGAATCTATGGCTGTTTGAATGTAGGGAGTGATAGCTCGCTTTGCATCGTTCTCTCTGGCTCAGAGTCGATAGCTGCTGAGGTGACCAAAGAGGTTTCCACACCCTTTGGATACAGTGTAGTTAGCGATCCTTCCCTCCAGCGCAAGTGTCGCTGTCCGTTCCCACCACCGCTGTTTTCATGGATTATCCAGCTTCCGGTGGCTTCCCGCGTCCGGTAGCATTTCCCGCCTCATGACCGCAGGATCTTCATTCTGGTTTGGTCGACTGGTGAGGTAAGATTTGTTCTGCTCTTGTTTCTGAAGATGGTAGCGTTTCATTGACTAGATTCGTGAACTTAGAATCATTTTTTTGGAATATTTTCTCCGATCGTGTGCGGAAATGTATTCTCGTTATTTAATTCAGTGATTTCCAATAGATAAACGCTGTGTGTGTGATTCTAGTTGCAGTTTAATGACGGCTTGGGAAGTTAAAACCTTTTGTGATCATGTGGCGGTGTATGAACTCTGTGTAAATACTTTCTAGCTTTGTGGGGGCCGATTTCCAAGAAGTTATATGTTCCTTTTTGTACAGTGCATGTAAAAATCTTCTCATCGTTTCCTTCCGGGAAAGATATGTGTTCCACGTGGTTGGTTCATAGAACAAAGCCTTCAGCTTCCACTCTTGTTTGTTCCATGCTCATCAGGCAAGTAATTATGCGGGTATCCTTCTGATTTCCACTAATATTTCGCGATCTTCTCTCCCCGCCTATTTTAAATTTGCTGTTTTTCTCCGACTGGTAGTACGCAATCTGTCTTTGTCTGTAATTCTCTCTGAGCCTTGTACAACGTCCTTCAATAGCTTTCTTATGTAATTCTAAACATTTCTATGTGTTGCATGCTGTAATTCTTAATTTTATTTTTCCGATTTTGTAATTATTTCGCTTTTACGAGTTTTTTGAGATTGGACTTCATCCGCCTCTGTAAGCGCTCCCTATCGCGTGTAGCTGCATTTCTTTCGCTTCTTCATGTAATTCTAAACATGTCTAGGGGTTGCATGCCGTAATTCTTATTTTTATTTTCCCGACTTTGTAATTATTTCATTTTTTGTGGTTTCTCTGAGACAGGACCTCATCCGTCTCTGTAATCGCCCCCTATCGCGTGTAACTGTATTTCATTGGCTTCCTTATATAATTCTAAGCATTTCTATGGGTTGCATGCTGTAGTTAATTTTCTTTATTTTTCGGAAACTAAATTTATTCAATTTTATCGATTTTCGGAACCACGTGGGTCCGAGTTCCGACTCGGGGCTTGCAGCTAGTCGCCTGAATTCACGCCATTTGTCATATAAAAACAGTATCTAGATCGATTTCTAACAGACTGCAGCTTAAGAATCCATCGTGATTTTGTACAATGAATCCGACTTTCAACCACTTCAGTGGTGTGCGTTCATGTAGCGTAGCCGTGTGTCGCCGTTAGCGTATTTGCTTGCGGTCAAATTCAGATGTAATTTACCGTGCTATACACACGCACCATCTCAAAACAGGCCCGACAGACCAACGCCAACTTCAATGTGTTTTTGTATATTGCGTTTTGTGCTACCTCCGACTTGCTGAATTTCGCCTACGATAGCGGCGCCTGCTTCCGCCTCGTCTCAGCACGCCGTTTTTGGTGAGTTTTGCTGTGGCATCGCGTGTGTGTGAGACAAAGAGTGTTGTTTGTGATTCCTTCCCCTCCCCCCCCCCCAGTAGCGTTAAATCATGTATAATTTACGCTGGGCGCCGTCCGCATTAATCCATGTAAGAGATGCATTTTATTGTATTAACAAAATTGGTTCCCCATTTTGCTTGTTTTCTATCTCAATAAACAAGTTTAATTTCAGCATAATCCGTAAGTTGCTTATAAATTGTAGTTTTAGAGCACCTTCCCTCTTTTATTTACTATTGTTCTTCACAAGTGCTGAGAAGTGGTTCAGATGCACTAATTTTTTAATGTCTAAATTCCGTTGCGCCATAAATGTTTTCTTAGCCACCTTTCTAAGATAACTGTAAATTGTGGTGGCTTGCTTATTAACGTCTGTCTGTAATAATGTGTGAGCTGCTATGTATATTGACCACTGTAGTATTAACTTCATGTTATTGAAGTAATTTGAAACGAGCCAGTTCTCAATTTGGGCCAGGGAACAAGGCTTTATAACAGGGAGTAACCAGTAGTTCACAAGGACCTCATTTACTAATTTTAGTGATAAAACAAGGCTCTTGTCTCGTACAGTGGTCAACTTTTACACTTTAGTTCATTGCAGCCAACTGTTGTCCACAATCCTTCACCACCAAACAACACACAGTAAAAAGGAAACAATTTATGTTTCTCTTCACTCACAGTTCAGAAAAAAGCAGAAAGTTCTCTTCTTCTTTCCGTCAAGATGAGATATCAAGAAATCTTTTGGTTCATGTGCCCCTAATCGCTTGATTTCTAGCTTTTCTTCCATACTTAACAAATAAAAGGGGGTTCTGAAGAGTCTATTTCACCCATTTTATACTAGGTTCATGAACACTTAATTTGCAACGACACAGCTCCAGAATATGTTTTGACGTAGGTGCTAAGGGCCTGGGATCGCCAGCCCCAAACTGAGAACCAGTGGACAGGAGCGCGAGGGGTTTGGAGTGGGAGCGCAACAGGTAGGCTACAGCACAGACAAATATATACAGACGGGAAATCTCCGTAAGGGCCCGGTCACACGCTCGGGGTTGCGGGGAGAGAGGGCCAGAGCAGTTCCGTAAGATGTCCCATGATGTCGCTGAGGCAGAAGCAGCCCTTTAAAACTGGCCAGAGCAGGCGGCGGGTAGCGGCTGTCCCCACCACCACCTCCCCTCCAACGCCGGCACACCGGACACAGCCATGGCCTCGTGGCAAGCGGCACAAGGTCTTCGCTGAGCCTCCCCTCTACGCTACCCTCTAGTGTGGTCTACCGGTACTGTCGGGAAACCGCCTGACACCTGCTAGCATCTTACGAAACTACGAGGGGAGCGTAGAACAGTGGTTTAGGGGGGGGGGCTTCCTCTCTGTATATGTTACCACCACTAGAGAGAAGGCCGCGGCGCTCTCGTGTGACGTCAGGCACAGTAGGTTGCTCGCGCATAGCTGACTGGGTAGCCGCTGGGGCACGGCCCACTATGCCGAAGCAGCGAGCCAGTCAGGCATGCGCCCGCAACCTACTCTGCCTGACGTCACACGAGAGTGCCGCGGCCTTCTCTCTAGGTGCTGTTGCTACAGCCCGCTTCACCTGGGCCCGCTTCGCTGGGTCCCAAGCAGCACTAAGGCGAGAGGTGAGGAGGGGAAAGGAAAACAGCTGTGTGACGTCACTGTGACTGCTGGGGCAGTTAAGGGCCAGCTGCCATTGGCCCTCGACTGTCGACATGGCTGCGTACGAAGAGAAGCGGTCCCCCTGGGTGGGCCCACAGCTATGCTGCGGAGAAAGGCAAGCGAAACAATTTGATCACGTCATTGTAGATTGAGTTAGGATGTCGAGGGGATCATGTCACACTCCAACTGTTTGATATAAAGATTACCTGACATCGTCTGGTGTAGAGGCGATAAAGTCGTTTTATAGTTTCCAAATGATAAGCCAAGATCGCAAACTATCAATTTATTAAGTGACGGCCGGTTTCGGTGCACTGTCACCATCATGTGGTCATTTATATAATCTGGTCATCTTGTTAAAAAATTGGATATAAAATAAGAAGTGCAACATTGCACTTAGTCACTACATAAAAAAATACTTAAGTTACAAACATGACAGCTTACAAAATTGTTTGATATAATACTGTAAAACTATCACAAATTTTCTGGTAGGGCCGGGCTCCTTTAGAACGAGCCACCCCTAGTACATGGAATGAAAGAACAGTGTTACGATTGGATGGTAAAGAATGAACACGAATACAGTAGCAGTTGCTGAGGTCAGATGAGATGGATGTACAGAACTGCAGTGAAATGAATACGTGATGTTCTACTCAGGAGGACAAATAAAAGGAACAAATAGAGACGAAGTGATTAAGACGAAGAAATTGGCTAATTTTGCGGAAAATGTAGACTTCGCGATTGATAGTGATATTGGTCTAAGGGAGAAAGATGTTGTAGATGTCAATTTAGATCATGAGGACCAGCTTATAGAGCACACATACAATGTAACAGCAATAGCAACGGTCATTCGTAAACTATACTGCAAAATAGTAATAAGCAACTGGAATGGAGGGAACCATGGAAGGCAGTCATGGTCTCGGGAGAAGGAATGACAGACGTGAACGGACTTCTGCAGTGAAAGATATCTAATAGTGGCGAATACTTGATTCAAATATTATGAGAGAAGGATCTACACTTGGAAATCACCAGGTGATGAATACTGAAACCAAACTGAAAACTTTACAAGAAAGATAGAGAAACGGAATCAAAAAACCAAAATTCAAAATGTTCAAATCTTTGTACATCTGTGGGACTCAACTGCATGGTTACTAGTCCCTAGGCATATAAACTACTTAAATTAAATTAAAATAACCTAAGGACAATACACACGCCCTTGCCCGATGGAGGTCTCGAACGTCCAATGCGAGCAATCGCACACTCCACAGCAAGGCTCCTTAGACCGCTCGGCGATTAGACCGCGGCAACATAAAAGCATACACATTAGCAGTTGCAGATATTGATAGCGAATACAATTTAGTTATTGCGAAAATAGAGATGAAAATAAAAAATCTGAAGAGAGCTGCCTCAGTTAGATGCGGGACCTACAGAAGAGATTTAGGAATGAATGACTCA
This sequence comes from Locusta migratoria, assembly GCA_026315105.1. NCBI lineage: Eukaryota > Metazoa > Arthropoda > Insecta > Orthoptera > Acrididae > Locusta > Locusta migratoria. The sequence goes on from CM048747.1 coordinate 491,191,424, forward strand.
ACAAAATGCTAGTGCCTTATAGAATAAGAAACCATCTGAAAATATCAACGAATATTGTAATTTGCTGAAGGAAACCCTCATAAAAGAAGAACAGAAAAATACAAATTATCTAAAAGGTTGAATGGCAAAGAAACCATGAGTTACACAAGAAATGATCTCTAAGATAGAGGAGAGAAGAAAATTCAAAAATAAGAAAAATAAGGGTACAAGACAGGAGGCTGGACAATGAACTGTGTAGAGTAACAGAACTAGGCTAGGAGAAAATGATTAAAAGAGAAGTGTGGCGATAATGAAGTGCTAGAGAGGAAAGGAAGACATGATTTGTTGCACCACACAGTAAAGGCTACCATACGGGATCACCGTAAACCAGTAAGTGACAATGTAAATTCTAAGTACAGACGAAAAAATAGTGTACAAACACCACGAGGAAATTCTACAGAGATGGGAGGATTATTTAAGGGACTTTATGACCCAGACACAAGCCAACATGGTTGGAATCTGAATCTTAGAACACTGTTGATGATGATGAGAAAGGACCAAAATTCATCGTGGAAGATGTAAATAAAGCAATAACTGCAATAAAAAAGGGAAAGCAGTAGGTCCGGATACGATACCAGGGAAACATTGAAATGTTTGAACCGTCAAGGACTACGAGAAATATTAAAGCTATATAACAAAATACATGACAGTGAAGACTGGCGAGAAGTCTTTCTGACAACAGTAAAGATTCCAGCACGAAAGAAACAAGGAACCGAGAAATGCTTCAATCACAGAACAGTTACCCTCATTTGATATGCATTCAAAATTATGTTATCAATCATTAAGAAAATATAGGAAACGGTAATGGAAGATAATCTGATTTAACATTAACAAATCTGATTTGATTTAACATGGAATAGAAGCAAAAGGCATGCAATTGGACCCTTGGAAATTTTGGGGCAGAGATTTATTGAAAAGGGACGGGAGCTATATATGTGTTTTATAAACTTGTAAAAGATCTTTGAAAATGAGGACAGGGTTAAGCTTGCTTATATAATGAACGAAAAAACGGATGGTAAAAAAGAAAACTGAAATTCATTATATTCAAATCAAAAAGCGTCAGTGAAGGTGGAAGGAGAGAGCACCAACTGAATAGAACCAGGTGAAGAAATAAGACAAGGCTGTTCTATGTCTCCTACCCTTTTCATTCTTAATGCCTCCCCAATGCATGTGCAGTTATTGTTCTTTCACCCGGGGACCAAACTTTAAGGTCATTTGCCATTCTGTTTCATTCTCACCTCACTGGGGGAGCAGAATAACGTCACAATATTAAAAGATTATTTTTATCACTGTATTTGAATACTGTAGTAAGTATTACGGTACCGTTGAACATATTTTACAAAATAGCTTGAGATGGTTACTTCTACTGCAACTACCTGTGCTGTTGTTGCAAGTCTGAAGTCACAAAATACGTATTCATTTGCATCAAGTAATCTGCCGATCGAAGATTCTTCCTGCATTTCTCACACTCCATGTGCTGTATGAGATCAGGCAACGGATATATTGTTCTGAACAATCATTGTCTGCTACACCGAAGAAAGGAATCATTTTTCAACCTGGTCCGAAAAGTCTGATTTTGGTTTTGTAATTATAATTATTATAACTATGCCTTAGCATTTCACAGAACAGATGTTGACGCTGATACCAAGCAAATACAGTACGAATCGATTATGATGCTTAATCTATCAGTGGTATCAACAAAGGAATTTAGATTGTTAGTTCAAAAAATTGATAGAATACTTTTTGATTGAAATGTTTGAAAATAATTATTTTAAAATCGGGAAATTTGTTAGTTTCTTTAAAGACCTTAAAGACATATTTTTGAGGATTCATCGGGGCGTATTATCATCCTACACCCAAGGTGATTTGAGAGTAGTGAAGCGTCTGGTCAGAATCTTCCAACCTATTGTAGGCCCTGCATCTCTGCTGTTGGGAGGTGGGCTCGTGTCGATAATACATGAGCACACCTTTCTTACCGCCTCACATCTTTCCACATCAGACAGGACTCAACCAAGTATGACAATTTGTGGTAGTCGTCGACACGAGTATGTTTAGTCTAAATAGACAGTAATCGTCACATATACATAATACATTACAGAACGTGATGTGCTGTGGTGCTGAAGGTCAACATGCCAGCATTTCCTGACGACATGTCGATAAATTGGTAATAATGTGGTGCACATGCTGTTAGGATGGCAGAACAGTACTCATATTACATTCATATAAACGCACCCTTTCTATTGAACGATTGACAATTGTTGTAGTGCACAAGGTTGAAGACTGATTCAGTGCTTGACTTTACATCTGATATTTTCGATTTTTACTTACGTATGATGGGATTATTACTGTCTATATGATAAAACAATCGGTCCGAATCATAATATAAAAAAAGCCCTTTCTTTGCAATAACATGCATTTATTTCATTATGTTCAGTTTGGTTTTACGTGTAGCAGCTGTCAAACAGGGTAGTTTTAATTATTCCACCTTTGTATTGGTGAATATTTTGAATAAATTATCAATTTTATTCAATTCACTATTTTATAAAATGACAAATGAAATTTTTAAATTAATTAAAAGTGTTACTTAATTCTGTAAAACAATTTCATGAGATTCGATTGAAGAAAGAATTTTATCTGTTGCGCATGTACGTGAAATATGTATGAGACCCTCAGACTTACAAACTTGCCTCTGTGATTGATGCCTGACGCCGCCATCTTGCATCGAAAATGTTCAAATTTTTGTAAAGCTTATGGGAATTAACTGCGGGGTCATCAGTTCCTAAACTTACAAACTACTTATAAACTAACTTATACTAAAGACAACACAAAAATCCATGCCCGAGGGAGAAATCGAATCTCCGACGGGGAACGGCCTCGCGCATCGGAGCAAGGTGCCTCAATGCGCTCGGCCACTCCACCGTGGCCCCGTGTATAGAATATTACAATCATAATCATATACAGACTCACCCTTACATTCATGTCAGATCAGTAACCACTGTGCTGTTAACTGAAATAGTATATAGGGACTCAGAAAAAAATGTTTTATATGATATTTTGGTGTTGTTTTTATTTTTGACACGCTGATGTTCCCACCGTCCTGATGGTCGATATTCGTGTTTTGTGTAATGAACTGTTAACAATACGCAAAGTGAGTCCTACAGCCTAACAATACACCCAGTTTTTACATGATAAATATTAGTCGCTTACACCTACGAATGTGTGTATTTTTTATAGTTTTGATGATGGTGACTAAGCTTGACCTTCAGAAATCGGTTATAAAGACATTTTGAAACTATGTTAGCCTAATTGTGCTTGTTTTCATTTTAAAAAATCATGTATTTCGTTCATTATTTCGTTGCATAGTAAAGCCGTAGTTTAACTCCCCTTGTATCTAAGTCCACACACAGATACAGTAATGCTGATGGTGGCACATTGTATTCTTTTTATTTTTATTTTGTGGAATGATACATGCGGGTGTGTCGTATAATCAGTTCGATTTACTGCACAGAGCTATAAATATTGTCGCAAAACAAACATTGCAATTGAAAATGATTTTATCACATAAAGAGTATCACAAATTCCTTGTCAGATTTTCAATTTTATTTTACAGGCTATTATATTGATATAGTGTCACCAACACTGGTTGCCATGAGGAGACAAATTAGCATAAAATGAACTGTAAAACGTTTGTAAATGAATACCACTTAAATTACAGTATCTACATACATTAAAGATGTCGCATACTTCAGTCTTTAGGAGAGTAATTGAACAGGTAGTTTTAGCACAATACTAAGTTACCAATTAAACGACTATTTATTAAACCTTTTTTATTTTGTTGGTGCCCACCTATAAGGCTATTAGAATATTATTTTTGAACATGAAAGTTTATCAGTCCACCTTTGGTGCTGAAAATACGATGGGGAGTTGGAAAATAAGTTTCCCCTGTCAACTTTGGGCAGAGTTGTGAATGAAAGGAAAAAAATAGAATGAGACATTAAACATAAGACGTATCTTAATTTTTCTTCTTAATTTCCAAGTACATTGAGATATTTGACAAACCGCTTTATAAGTTTCAAAAAGCCATCCAGGAAAAAATCTGTTTCGGATTATGACAGACGATGAAACGTAAATCCACCATTACATGCCAGAATCGAAGGCCGTTTCCATGGACTGGAAACATCAGTGGCGTATGCTGGGTTTGTTCAAATGTTCAAATGTTTGTATAGCTTATGGGACTTAACTACGGGGTCATCAGTCCTTACTCTTACAAACTACTTATGAACTAGTTAATCCTAAGGACGACACAAATATCCATGCCCGAGGGGGGATTCGAACCCCCGACCGTAGTGGCCGTGCAGACCGTGACTGGAGCGCCTCAGTCCCCTCGGCCACCGCGGCCGGCCTGGGTTTGTAACTTGGGCTTCCACTACTATCTCACTTTCTAAGGTTGTACCGAGAAAGAAATGCTAAGAAAAGAAATCGATATTTTGCGCTGTTTCCGAGATATTGATAGTGACCGCGCCAAATATCTTAAGAAATTAGCAGCAAACGAAGAAACGGTTAACGGCAAATGTTACAGCGTTGAGGGAGACATCCAATGACACTACATGCCCCCCCCTCCGCCCACCCCCTACCGAAACCCGTGAGGCAACTTTGAAATCTTTTATAGGAACGCCTAATTTTTATTGCAGATTTGGATTCTTCTTGGGGAAAAAGTGTAACTTTCGTATGAAACATTTATCGTTTCGTGATAAATGGCGCTGTAATCGACAAAAATGAATGTGTAGCATACCTGTGAAAAGCTTCTTCATCATTTATGTGGGTCTCATAGTACCAGGAAACGATATTTACTCTCTCACTGCAATCGTTAACATCGGAGAACTATTGTGTAGAGGTGGGTACAGTCCGAATCATTGAAATACATCAAACTATCTGGCCGTGGACTGACAGCATGATCATAGTTTGTGTTTCACTCGATTTTGGGAGATGTCACGAGGTAGCATAAACAGGAACATGAAAAACTATACTCTGATTTTCCAGATCTGATGTGTATTTTGAAGAATTAGCACCAAGAACTGTCAAAGTAAACTGCACACTATGAAATAAATAACATCAGTAAGTTACAGTTGTTGTGAAACGTAACAAACACACAAACGCGCTCTTTGTTGCTTTCAAATGTTCAAATGTTTGTACAGCTTATGGGACTTAACTAAGGGGTCATCAGTCCCTAAACTTACAAACTACTTGTGAACTAGCTAATCCTAAGGACGCCACAAATATCCATGCCCGTGGGGGGTTCGAACCCCCGACCGTAGTGGCCGTGCAGACCGTGACTGGAGCGCCTCAGACCCCTCGGCCACCGCGGCCGGCTTTGTTGCTTTAAACTGATGTGAAGTTCGCCAGTAGCGAGTCGTGTCCGTTCGGCACATTTCGGAAGCACTCGTGCTCGTATTGCGACGCGGGATTCCGGAGCCTCAGCCAGATGCCGGGCGCTCTACCTCAAATCCGCCACTCCATTCCCCTCACCTTAGCGATGCGCCAGTGAGCGTCCGAAGCTCTGTTCTCCCACTGTTGGAATGAAGCGAGCGAGACATATTCCACACTACGTGCTAATTCTTCATGATGGAAACTGGCTTCTATTGCCGTTTTTGTTAATATTGGTTCTTAATTTCTGGTTTGCTGTAGATATGGGCTTCGGTGATAGCTTTGATAGCCCACAATATACACCACTGGGAAACATCCGTCATCACCTGTCTGAAAGAAGTTCAAAAGCACTCCGTCTGCAGGTAGTGCTACTCACCATTTTTTGGGACGCGATGCTTCTTCCGTATGCAACGGCCTGATATTTTCCTGGAAGGCTTTTTGAGTCTTATAAAGCGGTATGACAAGTGTCTCAATGTACTTGGAAATTATTAGAAAAATAAAGATACGTCTTATCTTTAATGTCCCATTCTATTTTTTTCCTTTCATACGAACTTCTGACCACAGTCGAGAGGGTAAACTTATTTTCCAACTCCCCCTTCGTACACAGATATCGAAAGTATGTACCGGGTGATCAAAAAGTCAGTATAAATTTGAAAACTTAATAAATCACGGAATAATGTAGATTGAGAGGTAAAAATTGACACGCGTGCTTGGAATGACGTGAGATTTTATTAGAACAAACAAAACAAAACAAAAATTCAAGAAAATGGCTGAGTAAAAACAATGAGAGTCGCAGCAGATGACAAGCTCTCACTACTAAAATCCTTCTAGGTCATAGGTCTTACCCTCGATTAATCGGGTGTTGAATGTATGCACCGGTGCTGTTGTAATACAGTTGTTTAAACAAGACTGGCATTCAAGTGAATCTTCCAATCGGAACTGAGTGTGCCTCACCATAATTCCGGACGTGCTTTACAGTGCTGTTCACAACATTGTTCCTCGACTACAGCTATTGTTGAGGAATGATGGTGAACTTAATGAGCATTTCCTGTAAAGAACATCATCTTTGCTTTGTCTTAATTTGTTATGCTAATTATTGCTTTTCTTATCAGATGAAGCGCCATCAGTCGTACATTTTTTAATTTTTTTTTTTTTTTTTTTTTTTTTTTTTTTTTTTTTTTTTTTTTTTTTTTTGTTCTTATAAAACCCCATGTCATTCCAAGCATGTGTGCCAATTTTCATCTCTCTATCTACATTATTCCGTGATTTATTAATTCTAATTTATACTGACTTTTTGATCAACTGGTATGTTAATCTTGTGAAGTATGACATTTAAATCTCGTCTACAAGCAGTAAAAACAACATACATAGTGCACATGAGGGAGAAATTGACGATAGAAACCATGTCCAATGGTCTGAATCGTTGTTGGATGACGTACAAAATTTTCTTGTATGTTATTGTTACTCCATGTATAGTACAATGTTAATGAAAAATAATGTTCAAATGTTTGTAAATCTATCGTACTCAACTGCGGCGTTTTCATTCCGTAGCTTACAAACTACTTAAACTAAGGTAAACTAACCTAAGGACAACACAAACACTCACACCCGAGAGGGGACTTGAACCCCCGACGGCTAACGGCCGCGCGCACTGCAGCACGGCGCCCCAGTGCGCACGGCTAATCCGCCGCGGCCAACTTTAATCGCTGTTAATGTTTTTTATTGTTAACCCTTATGACTCTTACAGTTCGCCAACACCCTGCTGCTGCCTCACATCTGACAGTCTGAACTGCACGAGGATGACGACGTACGTGGTGACGGCCGCGACGAAGTTGTTGAGCAGTGACACGTTCAGAGAGAGAAACCCGGCAGCATTGTAGCTGATCCTCCTATGTGCCAGCTGCTGCGAGAACAGCTGCAGCTGCTTGCGACAGCTGCGGTCTTCACCCCAGGTCAGCTGCAGCAGCTTCTGCACCAGGCGACCAGTGCGGTCAGCCTGCTGGATGACCGCGTCACAGCTGCACGTCATACTGACCACGCGCCAGCTGTTGATTCCAGCCCACAGCAGGTACATCAGCACCACGTGACCTCTGTAGGTGCCGCGCCACAGCAGCTTCACGTCGAGCAAAGAAATCACTGTCATGTGCAGGTGAGACACAATGCTAATAAAACAACTGATCAGTTCTATCAGATTCTGTAGGCTGTATGCAGTGCTAACAGCGTCAGCCAAGTCACAGAGAAGACAGTGCACATCTCCCAGTTTCCTCAGACGCGTAACATTTTCTACACTTCCTACCACTGCAACACTGCGCTGAGCTTCATCTACGCTGCTGATTGGCCTCTGATCATTCAAATACTCTGAGGCCAAGAAACATTTTTCATTATTCTGTGTAACACTGTTACTAGGTGAAAAGTTCAACTTTGATGACAAAGCACGAGTAAATCCCTCTTCTGAATCTATTCTGAATGTCTGAAGTAAACATTCATTCAGTTTTTGGAATCTTCTCTTCAGGGCTATGTTCATATTATAAAACTGCAAAGTGACAATATTCCTGACAAGATAACCAAAGAAAACTGGTATGATCACATCAAAATACATCTGGCCAAACATTATCCACAATGTGTAACCACAAATTCCAGCTGTCGAAATGATCATCAATAAAACACTCCTTCGCATATGAGTTACCGTGAACTCATACTCTACCAGTGGTCGTTTGTACAAAACTGTGTCCACAGAAACAATTGCGGCACAGAACATGTTAATATGTTTCTGTTTCAAGGTAGAACACTTCACTATCGAGATGACGACTGCAGAAGCAGCGAAAAACCTATTGAAGGCGTCTGAATAACTCTCCAAGTCTTCGAAATTCAAATGAGTTTGCATCGCTCTAATAAGTACAGCGTACAGAGCGAACATAATGTATAAAATACATATGACAATACAGTACAGCCGTCCTGTAAAGAAAATAACAAATTTCCGGGCTCTCTTGTCAAACGAAACTGGAATTGTTCCAACCGCCTTACAGAGTAAAAGTAAGTACCATACTACTTGTTGAATCTTTTTCTCTGCATTTTTCTGAACGGCGTAACCTTCCATTTTGACACCTTAAGGACAACTGGCTGCTTCTCTTCGAGGCATTAAACCGACACACTTCACCTAATGAAGGAAGAATCGATTTATCACGCGCATTAACTATTCCGATTAAATTACTTCGATGTGAAGAAATGTCTGTGGAGCTCTTAGTCTTTAGTACTAGTAAACACAAAACCACAGAGCAAAACAGCGCGCCGCGGTGGATAGGCCGAGCGGTCTAAGGCGCCTTGTTGCGGAGCGCGCGGTTACTGGCCGTCGAAGGTTCGAGTCCTTCCTTTGATATAGTTGTGTGTGTTTGCTCTTTAGATTGTTTTAACCTAATTTAAATAGTTTGTAAGCCTAGGGACTAATAACCAAAGAAGTCCCATATATTAACAAACATTTGAAAAACAGCGCCCAATTTTCGTGTTCTAATCTGTCGGAAATCTACACATGGCTTGTGATTCTTCAGTTTGTCTCGGAATATTTCTTACTCAACAGTCCTCCAGAAATCGAACCAAGAACAGCTGCCAGCATGCGAAATTTAGAATTATACGTTAATGGAGTAGTAAAACAAATCACTAAACAAAAACAAATCATCTGGGCCAGATTGTATACCAACTAGATCCCTCTGAGTATGCTGATGCAATAAAAAATATGTTTGTTAAGCTTAAGGGACTTAACTACGGGGTCATCAATCCCTAAACTTACAAACTACTTATGAACTAGCTAACACTAAGGACGGCACAAATATCCATTCCCGATGGGGGATTCGAACCCCCGACCGTAGTGGCCGTGCAGACCGTGACTGGAGCGTCTCAGTCCCCTCGGCCACCGCGGCGACTTCGATTTGCAGTAGAATTTTGGAACATATACTTTGTTCGGACATTGTGAACTACCTCGATGAGAACGACCTATTAACCAATAGTCGACACGGATTCATAAAGTATCACTGTTGCGAAACACAGCTTGCCCTTTATTCACATGAAGTGATAAGTGCCATCGACAAGGGATCTCAAATGGATTCCATATTTCTGGAAGTCTTTTGACACTGTACCTAATGAAATTGCGTGCTTATGGAATATCGCCCCAATTCTGCAATTGGATTCAGAAAATGAGAAAAGACACAGTTAGTAGTAATTGACGGTAAGTCTTCGAGCGAAACAGAAGTTATATCGGCGTTCCCCAGGGAAGCGTTATAGGTCCTCTACTCTTCCTTGTGTTTATAAACGATTTAGGAGACAATCTGAATAGCTCCCTTAGACTATTCGCAGATGATGCTGTCGTTTATTGGTTAGTGAAGTCAACAGAGGATCAAAAGCAACTGCAAAGCCATTTACACAAAATTTCTGCATTGTGTGAAATAACACACATGACTACTAAAGGAAATCCGCTGAACTTCAATTAGATGATAAATCAGTCAAACGATAAGGTCGTAAATTCTACCAAATACCTAGGAGTTAAAATTACGAACAACTTAGACTGGAGAGAACAGTGGCGTATCTATCATAGGGCTAGGCGGGGCAATGCCCCGGGGCCCCCGAGATCAAGGGGCCCCTCGGCCTCCGTGAGCAAAGTTCGGAAAAAGTTACAGTAGAGCGTCGTTTTTTTTATTTATTTATTTATTTTTATTTATTTTACTTTCCCACCCTACCGTCCATCAATTCCCACAGTAGCCGCACAGGCCACAGGGTGACGGAACATTGCTTCTAGTGAGGCCCGCTGACAGGCCAAGCCGACAGTCGCTGATTACAACAATCGGCACACTCCAGTAGAGTTGGGCAACACGATTCTTTTTTATTAATCGATTTTTGCGATTCAATCCCATATAGTAAATCGATTCCTACGATTCGTTCATGATTCTTTCGCGATTCTTTAGTCTGCATTGCCGCGATTCTTACTTCTACATCTTGCTCATAGATGGCAATACATGTCTGTGTTATGGATGTTGGAATCTTAACCTTTTGCATCTGTTCCTGCGATTCGTTCACGATTGTTTCTGCTCTGCGACGACTCGATTTTTACAAAATGCCGAAAAGGTGACAATATGGGTATCGGATTTTTTAATATTTATGGTGCGTAAAGTTCAGACTTAAAATAATAATGAGGCAAAGCCATTCGATTCAGCTCTCAAAAATTATCGAGAAAATAGTCTGAAGTTTAGCGAGCGGTTACAAATACAGTGAATAACTTTCATATTCGGACAGTGATATTTCAATCTTGGAACGTCATAACTTTATTTATAACGAAGCAAACAAAACATATAACCAATTATTATATTACGTGATGTTTCTTGTAAGTAATAATACAAATTTTATTAACCTAACTTACATAACTTCTTTAATAATACAATTTAAATACAACTCGGTCCTATATTCACGTTACTTTAATATTCGGACACTTTGCAGAACTACGTGTTTCAAGACAAACTTTTATGGAAAATAAATGTCTCAATATCTTGTTGGGTAGCCATTCTGTTTTATCACTTCTTTCAAACGCTGCGGCATACTGCTAATGATTTTTTTTTTTTTTTTTTTTTTTTTTTTTTTTTTTTTTTTTTTTTTTTTTTAATAGACCGCACGTAGACCGTCGCATTCTTCTTTTAGTAGACGCTTCAGACTTTCTTTGGAAGATATTGGTGTACTTCTAATACGTCGCATCAGTTCTCCCCACACATTCTCAATCGGGTTGAGATCTGGTGACTGAGGTGGTGGTTGTAGGACTTTGGGGCAGTTGTACAACAAATATTCCTGCACAATGCGAGCCTTATGTTTCGGGTCACTGTCCTGGTAAGATCTGAAGGTGTTTGATATCCCCATGGTTTCAGCACTTTTTCGTAAATTGTTCTTTAATATGTTTAAATAGACATATTTGTCGATAGTATTGTCGATGAACACCAATTCGCCCGGTCCAAATGTCGATATACAGCTCCAGACAAGGACGCTGCCACCTCCATGCTTTACAGTTGGTTTAATATTTGTGACTGTAAATTCCTCATTCTTCTTCCGCCACACCATGCTTCGTCCATCCTACGCACAAACGTTAAATTTACTTTCGTCGAAAAACTGACGTCATTCCTCCAAATTGCATCCTTTGTAATAAACTCCCTAGCGAAGTCCAATCTTTTCTGTCGATTCTGTTGATTCACGTACGGCTTCTTCCTAGCCACTCTTCCATTGTACCCACTTTCTTTCAATGCTCTGCGAATCGTTTGAGGATGTACCTTCTTGCCAGTCTGGTTTAGAAGCTCACGTGCTAATCTCGGTGCACTGAGTGTCGGAACCTTCTTTATTTTTCGTATTAGCTTCCTCTTGTCGCCAGCATCCAACTTCTGTAGCTGGCCCATTTGTGGTATGGTGTCTATACGGTCCTCGTTTTTGAAACGCCTGACAATATCTGCCACAGTACTCTTACTCATGTTCAGCATGGCAGCAATTTGTCCATATGATTTTCCTTTCGCATTGTAAAAAATCACAAGTTGTCGTCTGTCAAAACTGGTATTAGCTTTGCGTGGCATCGTACCGTCTGGACAGTCGAGCGCGCTTGTAAACACACCTGCCTTCTGACTAGAAGCAGGCCTACTCACCCCGGCGTGAACGGTGACAAGTGCGACACTGCCATCTGTCCGGATATTAAAGTAACGTGACCATCGAAGAGTGGTTTAATTTAATCGCATTCTTTAACAACTGTGTTACGTTATGTAAACAATATTCATACTGTTATTTACAAGACATGTGCCTTCATATAATATTTGGTTATATTATATTTTTGTTTGTTCAAAATACAGTTATAACGCAGCAAACTAAAAATATCTTAGTGTCCGAATATTAAAGTTATTCGCTGTACATATTACACTACCAACTATTTCTGCTGTCATCATAGCTCATTTAGTAGCTTTGCAGGTTTAGTGAACGTAGGTCACTTATTTCGAATCCTGCAGTAACCTTATTTTTTTCCGTTCTGTTTGAATACTTCGGCAATTTAAATATAATTAAATCTATGGTAATTAATAGGTATCTAATCATTATAAAACACTTACGTAAAATCAGTTAGTTGAAGGAAACACGAAATAAACATTAAAAATGAAAATCCGTTTCTAAATATTAAATTTCTTTCGCGATGCAAGAAATTCACGTTTATTAAAATGTTTCTTTTTTGTGAAATCGGTTTCTTTCAAGAAAGCTGATAACGTAAAAACCAAAATGGCAAAAAAAGATTTTTGAGATGGCTTTAAAAACATTTAAAATCGCGTTTTTATATAAGATAATATTTTTGTAAAATTGATTTTTTACAAAAACTATAACTACGTAGATGAACTCGAAAAGCTTAAACCTCTCTAAACATAAAATATAATCTAAATCGTTACAGCCATTTCCGGGATACGCGAAATATAAATGTGCAAGGATTGCTCGTTTAAATACATAATATGTAAACTTTATAAAAGACGTATATTCGTATGTATTGACAGCTGTGTATTTCGCTGCGTTTTGTTTCTGTCTTGTGTAATTTGTGAATAGACTTATAACTAACAGCTCACGATCTTCGTTCTGTGCCTTCTTTGTTCACACGCTTTCTGGCTTTCGTAATTATTCGGCACGATTCGCCACTTGCTTTCGAATCATGAATCGTAAGACGGGCGATTCTTTTGAACGACGATTCGTCCCCCCTCTTCTCTCCGGCATTCGGCACGATTCGGCAGTCGCCTTCGAATCGTGAATCGTTGGAAATTAAGAATCGTCACGAGACAGACGATTCTTTTGAACGACGATTCGTCCGAATCACGATTCGATTCTTACGATTCTTCATTTGTATTCGTTCAAATGAACGACTCATTGACGAATCGCCACAACTCTACACTCCAGTCGGCAGAGGTAGCGGCAGCATCAAAGCTGCTCACAGCAACAGCTGCGCCTACCAAGTGTTGGTGGCGTGCCGCTCGGCGCAATGTGAATGATCGCGCGACACCAAATACCGTATAAATACGTTTACTGTGCAGTACTTCTTATTGGCAAGTAGAAGTGTACAGTTCGATTATACGAATAATCGGTTTTCCGAACATCCATGTCCCCCAATTACACTTCGGATAATCGAAGTTCTACTGTATAGAATATTTTACCTGAATGAAGGATTTTCGACATTTAACTTTTTGAACACTGCCAACAAACTTCAAACGCACGAAGTGAAATCCAAAAATTATTCCCATCTCAGAATATAAACATAAAAAGGTATTGCTTGTCCGCTAAGACGTGCACCCTGCCACCTGCTGAATTACTAGCAGTGTGTGACAATACTGTTCATGGTTTGATTCGCGGCAGGGGGCCATATTTGCGTGGTTGAGTAAAACTTCATTGTTCATTTTTACTAGCTTCTGCCTGCGACTTCATTCACCTAGTATGGAGCAACTTTGAAAACTGTTCCATGATAGTTTTATCTGTATGTCTTACCCATGTCCAACTCTATCCCTCTCCAAAATTTCATCCAAATCCACCCAGTAGTTTCTGCTTGAAAGCATAATTAACTTTCACAGTTATAATTATGTTAGAAAGTACGATTAAATATTATCTGCTGCGTGACACATAGTAATTTACTTAATAGTATTTAGGTTTGCCTTATTATGTCTTCCAGTAAGCGGTAATGACCTGATGAAGTAGTATTGCATCTGTATAGTTCATAGGCGCCGATTTACGGGTATGCTGGGTCGCTCAAGCATACTCCAAAATTTGAGTGGGTATGCTCGGCATATCCCACTGAAAATTTTGCTATTATTTTTTTCTTTACGTTATATTTCTTAATTGTAATGAAATTCGACTCTCTCATTCCATTGATGGGCGGCTCGCTTTTGTAATACACCGCTGTGAAAAGATTATCTAAAACAAACAGGTAATTGAATTCGTAGGCATTAAAATTCATTTTGACATGTGAGTGAAGTGATCATTTTCTAAATAGTCCGAATGTTAATGGAATGCTGCTTGTAAGTTCAATATCGTAAACTGAAGGCGGTAACCTTTAATTGTTGTATTAAATAACTAGAAATGAAGTGGGTTTGGCACGATAAGATGAAAATGTGGATACTACAAATTTACCGTTTATGTATTCTCTTAGAAGTCAATTGTCTTCAAGGAATCGTGTTAGTGTTAAGTCGTGACATTTTTCATCCTGTTTACTGAATTGATGTGTGTTGTAACAATGGGTTGCAAACCTATCAGTATCGACAGACATGGTATGACAGCAGAAGCGGTTATGGACTATTTCCGTAATACTGTATAGAAAATAAATCTGCAGAAGAAAGAAGGCAGGAAGACCATCCGAAGTTAGTTTTTTGCGATAATAAACACAGTATTCATAATACAGGCACATCATTATCTGGTATGCGTGTCTAAGAAGACGAAAACTCTGAAAATGATTTCTGTAGTTACTACAACGGGAAAACAGGTTCAAATGGTCGCAAAAGCCGCCCAGTAGTTCTGAAACGTGAAATTGAAATTAATGGCTGTTAATTTCTTTACGGTACGAGTATGTTAAAAAATTACTTTTCTCCTTTCAGAATGAAACACCAGATGAAGCAAAAAAGAAAAAATAATACTAAAATAAAACAAAATTATTACTTTACCTTTGTACCTGGAATTGAAATTTTTTTTTTCTTTAATACCTATCGGGGGGGGGGGGGGGGGTGCTGCAAGCCGGCAACCACTCCCCCCCTATTGGAAACGCCAGTGAGCATACCCCAAGATTTTCAAAAGTCAGCGCCTGTCGTATAGTTTTAGTTTAGAGAGGGCCCCAACGTCATTTTTGCCCCGGGGCACTTGGTATAGTAGCTACGCCACTGGGAGAGAACACAGAAGAAAATATTGTAGGGAAGGCGAACCAAAACGCTTCGAAGATGCTCCACTAAAGAGACTGCCTACATCACACTTGTGCGTCCTCTCCTGGAGTACTGTTGCCAAGTGTGGGACCCTCACCAGGTGGGACTGACGGAGGACATTGAGAAGGTTCAAAGGAGGACAGCTCGTTTTGTTTTATCACTTTATAGGGAGGAAAGCGTCACGGAAATGTTGCATGATTTGAGGTGGAAATCATTAAAAGAACGCCGTTATTCGTTGCGGCGAGATCTATTTGTGAAGTTTCAATCACCAACTTTTACTTCTGAATGTGGAAATATTTTGCTAGCACCCACCTACATAGGGAGACATGACCATCCCAATAAAATAAGAGAAATCAGTTCGATAACTGCACGATTTAGGTGTTCTTTCTTCCTGCGCGGTATTAGGGAATGGAACGGTACAGAAACGTTACGAAAGTGGTTAATGAATCGTCTGCCATCACTTAAATGTGATTTGTAGAGTATCTATGTGGATGTAGATATGCCACTTTGCGTACCGAAATAACTATTTTGCAACACTCTTTCACACAATCAACATTAATTGTAAATACTTATTGGTGCGATGTCTTTCGAAAGAACAGACATCACACCAATATATAAGTAGTATTCACATGTGACAATGGCATTCCATGTTCCAGTCTTCATCGCTAATGTGATAAAATCCTTGGACGATGTGTGGATATCCCTGATGGTGAACATTGAGGAATATAGTCGAGGGACGTTACTTTCACAGCGTGGGACTAGTGAGAATTTTGGGCGGACGGAAGACGCGCTCTGAATAGACAGGAAGTTACGGCGATTGCTGGCCCAAAGTTTGTATACCATTGACGTAATATTTTATCTTTATTCCGAAGTCTTCAGTTCTTCCCAGCACTAAGATCACGAGATACAGTAATGAATATTAATTTTTTTTTCTTAAAATGTTTCAGTTCTTTATATCAGGTAGGGTAATATGTTATACTTAATTTGCACTATTTGAAAGGTAAGACAACACACGAATATAAATTCAAAGACTGAAGGAGAGATTAAATGGCTGCACAATACAGTTCCCAGTTAACAATTAATGTTAACTTCCGTTACATTATCTACAAAGTGATGCTTTAACGTTTAACCAAGTGAGCTTTTGGATTAACGCTGTCCAGCCCTGGCAAGTATGATAATGGCAGTTCACAGTAATCACTCACCCCGTCTGCCTTGAGAAAAAAAATCACTAAATGTCATATTCCATTGATTAACGTACGTTACGAACAGAGATATTTAACAAAACCTGAACTGCTTGGAAATGGCAGTCAACAGGTTGCAGCAGAGTTTCAGATGACCATTCAAACTTTAAGTTTTTATATATCTTTCTTTGAAATTAATTATGATTTGTCTAAAGATCAAGTGCTCAAATTCTAAAAAAAAAAAAAAAAAAAAAAAAAAATGGCATTATTAATTAACAATATGTTCAGCTATATTTAAAAATGCAACGTATTCTTCTATTAACAATCATATATCAAAATAGATTTTGATGCTAAAACAAATGGGCGTAGTTATTTCGCAGTGTTATTTTGTCCTGTGATAATGCTGTGGCCCACTTGAAATAAAACTAGAGAATATGGCCCCGAGGATGAAAAAGGTTGAGTACGGCTGTTCTAGATGAAGTGAACCGTGGTTCCAAGAATACAGCAATTGCAGAGCAGTTTGGAGAGACGTTACTACTAGAATGGTTCAATCATATGCGTGCACCTAACATACTGGCCCCATGATTAAGTCAAAAGCAAATGATATTGCTAAAGATGTGGCCATCAAATACTTCCGTTGTTCTGCTGGTTGGTTGTGTCGGTTCCAAAAGAGACATTCAATTTCATCTGTACAAATCTGTGGTGAAGCAAATAAAGTTGACGAAGAAAGTACAAACAGCTGGTTGCATGAATTCAACCGAGAGAGGGAAAAGTATACCTCGCATGATGCGTTTAACATGAATGAAACTGGACTGTCGTACAATTTTGTCACGGTGGAGCACGAAGCAAACAACGTGTGACTCCTGTACTGTGCTGTAATGCTGACAGCAGTGACAAGTTTCGTCCCTGGGTTATCGGTAAATCCGAGAAACCACATTGTTTTAAAATACCTTGTATCTACTCTCACCACAAGAAAGCTTGGATCGATGACACATCATTTCACAAGTGGCTTCTTCGTTTCAACAGTTGAATGGTTGCTCAAAATCAGGCGCGGCTCGTGGTTTTCATACTAGTGAAGGCTCTGACATTTACCGATCGGAACAAACCTAGACCTCGAGCTACGTATCAGTCTGTAACCACGACGATTTCCAGAAAGGAGGGAGGGGGGGGGGGGGACAATTGTCATATTTTACCTGAAACTTTACGCACTACACCTCTTCCTGTTTCAGAGGCAATTAAAAATCAAAGGCTAAAACCAACAAAAAGCCTTCTGATAGCTTTTATCTACTGATATTACGTCTCAAGACTTTATAGCAATAAACAGTACTAAATGACACCGTTTGCAGTTATCTTTTAAGTGGTGTGGATAAACTACACTGCTTGCTTAATGTTATGATAATTTCAATTGTAAACATGAGGTGTAATATATAATTATGAGTAATGGTGAACACAATGCGCATTTTGATACACTTCTTTCATTCTTATCCGAACTCCATTATTGCGGCCACTCATAACAGGAGCACCGTCGTAACACTGAGCTATCAGTTTTTCCGGTTTTTGATGTATATTCATATTCTCCAGCTCTCTGCAGTGTGGCTTTTCGCTCGTACAAAGAAAATAAATCTTTCATTTATTTTCCCCAGTAATTCATAGAGAATTATGAAGACCAATTGAGACAAATTTGCACAGTCAGTCGTTTCGTCAACTTCGATTGCGAGGTAATTTGTCTGTGACAGTTCACTCCTTATGAGATTGAGGCATACTTCATAAATCGATTCTAGCAGATCATTTTGAAGAAAAAGTCACTAAAACTTGGCAACAATACACGCACAAAAGACGAAACTAATAACACACATTAACCACAAACTCAAATCAGCGAGAACGGAATCGAAAGTAACGGGACATATTTCGCGCGCTTTTTTCTTAAATCATTCGCAACTCTCTCGCTAGGTGGTGAAACTTTACGGTACTAAAGCTCTGTATAGGGAAAGTATGGCCATCCTTTTCCGCGCCGCTTGCCGCCATATGCGGCTCGTGATTGGCTGAAATACAGTCACGTGGTTCTTTCCGCCATCTTGGTCCTATACGTTGCTTGGCTGCCATGAGAAGCCTTGTGAATATTCGTATGTTAGGTTTGATTAATGCCACAGTGTTGTACTTTTGGGTGTTCTTAAGAAGCGAAGAAGAGAAGCAAACATTATAATACTTCCATTAAATATCAGAAATGCAGGAAGGTGAAGAGCCTGACTGATGAAAGACGTGAGAGAAAACTAGGAGTCCAGAAGCCAACTTCGATACTTGCACTGTGATGATTTTAATTAATAATGTAAATTAGTAAAGATTCACTGACGAATGGATCACACAGCAGATACCTATACATTTTTAACTTGAATAAATTTGTGAAAAAATTCCTGCATAATGTCGTGAGGTTAAATTATTCACGTGTCGTTGGTTTTATCTGCAGGTAGTTGCCGAAAACACAAATTTTGGACATATTAGTGAATGAACTAGATTCTTGCTTCGATATGAAACTAATATACAGTTCCTGAAGCAAGCTTTTCTCATTCATTTTCATGTGTTATGTGTATCATTACAGGAAACAAGGAATTGAAACAAGACAAATATTAAGACATTCAAATGTAATT
Source organism: Locusta migratoria (assembly GCA_026315105.1). Classification (NCBI taxonomy): domain Eukaryota; kingdom Metazoa; phylum Arthropoda; class Insecta; order Orthoptera; family Acrididae; genus Locusta; species Locusta migratoria. The sequence continues at coordinate 491,210,648 of CM048747.1, forward strand.
GGCGTTGTAAAGGCACATTTAATTTCTGTTTTTGGTAAAAGTCATGTAGTGGGTATCCTCTTGAATTTTTCGTAGTTCATTGAAGATATAAGTACATAATACGGAATAAAATACTCATCAAAGACTTATCCATAATCTCAATTGTTTTCTTAAATTACACTATGCTCCGATGACGACATACTCGCGGTGTATTGGAAAATTTGGCTACAGTATAGGTCAATCTGAATTTATATGTGAAATCTCTAGATGTGGAGTTACAAACGAAACAGTTTTCTTAAAATCGAACGATAAGTATTTCGTAGAGCAGCCAGGTCCGCAATGACAGAACTACGTGAAGTTCCCGCATCTGTCCGTCGGATATAACACCCTGTATCCCGAGAATGAAATGAGTTATCGTTCTGCTCTCAACCTTAAATAAAATTTTGATATCTTACCTACATTTCGTCCGCAGCATTGTATGTGCTAAAATCAACCGTACGCAAAGTCTACGCAATGCGACTTTTCCTCTGCAAACTGTTCAAAATTTTGCTCAGTATTTTATTTAATTTGATGTAGCGCGGAAACTATAATTATAATGAATAGAAAAACAGACCATTATCGAGAGAACATATCACACTATATTACGTGAAAAAATTAAATTTTTTCATTGAATAGTTTTCGCGAAATCGGTTGATAAGTATTGCTAAGCGCTGGGAACGTTGTAGCGCTCGGTGCGTAAGAAGCAGCGGAATAGGCCCAGTATGGCTGCCGCTGGCAGGCTGGCCATACTTTCCCTATACAGAGCTTTATACGGTACCGCATTGTAGTGCACTCTAGTGAGAAATTTGTGAACTTATTCTAACACCGGATACAACAGCCAATATCAGAAACAAAAAGTTATATAAAACTCTATTAAAACAGTAAAAGTAACGAGTGGTAAACCGCACACCAAAACATAATAGACATATACAGAGACAAGAGATTCGATAGTGGAGTTTCAGCCACTCTTTATTCTCTTTTGAAGTAAGCAGAAGAACGTGAAAGTAGTGTGGAGGTTGGTAGGACACTCAGGCTACAAGCTCGGAGCCTTCGAGACCATAGACTTACTAAATAAAAACTAGACCGCTGGCTGGCGCTAGTGTCGCGTCCCCACATTGAACGTGACCAAGCCCCTACCACGCCGTAGCGGAGAAGCGACGCAACTGTCCCCGAATTGAAGCGGCTGATCGCCGCCATTTGCAGGGAAGAATCTCAGTGCTGGGGTTGTCATTTGAAGTATATGAGACGCAACAAGAGCAAAAGAAAGCACAAAATAAACGCATCTTTGTATAAAAAAAAATTACTGATTATTGCTGTCTCTTTAAAAAGTATTCATATATGAATGAAGTTTCCTAATTTTCGAAATAACTTCTGCATAGAGACACGAAATTTAAGAATTTAAGGCGTTTTTCTGATAAGGTGGAGAAACTTTTCATCGACATATTTGCATACGATGATTCCATGAAACTTGTAAAGTAGCGGAGAGTGCGGTTATTTTTTAATTCATGTCATTTTCTGTCAGGCCCTGTTTACTTTTCGCGGAGTACTCAATACGTTTTGCACGCTTATTTTTGTACATCACATTTTTATCTACATTCCTTTCCATAGAACATAGAATTTTTCTTTCAACTTCCTCGAATTTGGGTATGAATAATTGTAATAACTCATAAAATTTTAAATACGCATTTCATTCGCACATTACTTTTTAACAAATATAGTACTTCTGAAAGTGGTTGAGTATGCAACATTCGATCAACTAATGACCATTTACAAAGTACAATTACCAACTATTAAGTGCCTAAAAACAATTATTCGAACTACTTCTGCATCATACTTATATGTGATAAATACCTCTTATACACCTAGTTATTAATTCAGCTCAAATTAGTATTTTTAGTAATTTATGCGAAAATAAAATGTAAGTACTTAACATGCACCAAAGTATGTTTCTTAGTTTTGGAGAGTCATTTATAAGAGAAAACCTAAACAAAAACAAACGCTCATGATTTTTTATTTATCCATGAAAATACTATACGGTACACAAGTAATAACTGATCTGTCAAATGTACCATTGTTTCCGTCTTCCTCTTTGCTTCCGTTCTGACTGTTACAATTAAAAGCAGCACACGAACGAACCATTTTTACGGAGGATTGCCCTGCAAATGGCGGCTTCTGTCACGTTCATAGACTTACTAAATAAAAACTAGACCGCTCGCTGGCGCTAGTGTCGCGTCCCCACATTGAAAGCAGCCTTAAGGCTACTACCCGATTGAAAAACATCGTTCAATATCAATAGTTCCAAAAACATCCATCTTCATTCTTTACATCCGTGTGACGGAAAAATGCTAAATGAATTCTGATGATTATAATTCTGTAATCTGTTGTTGATACGTATATTTCAATTTTTTTTTGGGGGGGAGGGCCTCCGCCTCAGAGCCTTTAATTACGAGCCGCGCCTGCTCAACATGGACATGTTGTTCTTACATTGGACAGATGTACTGCCCATAACATACATGATCTGAACGTATCCAACATAAAGGTTCAGTTTTTTCCACCCAGCACCACAAGCCGCCTTCAGCCTTTGGACCAAGGCATAATCTCTCTCATAAAGAGAGTTTATCGTAAGCGACTTGTAAAAGCTGCAATTCGTGCTGCTGAAAACAATAGTGCAACCCCAAATTGGAATCTGCTTGACGCAATAAAAGCCATCGCAGCAGCCTGAAACTCAGTATCGCCACATCAAAATGTTCAAATGTTTGTTAAGCTTAAGGGACTTAACAGCGGGGTCATTAGTCCCTAAACGTATGAACTACCTTACACTAGAGACGACATAAACATCCATGCCCGAAGGGGGATTCAAACCACCCCCAACTGTAGTGGCTGTGCAGACTGTGATCGCCACATCATATAGAGGGAAGTGCTTTAACAGAGCTTTGAGACATAGCAACACTGAAGATGTCCACGAGTTAGAAGATGCCACTTCACCTGACGAATGGACAGTTCTGCTGGACAGTGCTTGCCCTGGGATTAGTTTCGAAGAAATTATTAGTGTAGGCGACTATGTTGCCGTATGTGCTTCTGTGGAATCGGATGTGCCAAAAGCTGTGAACGAGGTGCAAGAAGGGCTATCAGAAGAAAGTGAAGAGAATACAGATACCATTCCACGTACCTGTCAGGAGATGTTTTCAGCCTTGGACTGTTTTGAATGGTTCGCTTCAACATCCGACGTCACTGCTGGGTTTACAGACGCTATCATTACAATTGGTTGTGAAATTGCAAAATATTATTATTCCCGTGAACGTCAGTGAACAACGAGTGAATTTTTTCCAAGAAAGTAACGTACATAATTTGTGAGTACTTTTAATTTACAGTAACTTTATAGTGTTATAAGTCTACAATAACATGATTCATATTGTAGTGTATTACACATTAGTGAACTGCTGGGCAAGTATGCTTATTAAAAATCTGTGTTTTTCACTTAATACGATTTTTTTTAACTCCTGATTTTTCGGTCCCTTCGAATTCATGTTAACGAAGTTTTACTGTATTTATATTGTGGGGCAAGATCAGGGTGGCCACCGAACCTTGAAACCGGGAAATACCCTTGAATTTGAAAAAACCGGGGGAAAAAACCTTGAATTTCAGCCAGAAACCGGGATTTTTTACCCATGAGATCTCGCGGCTTTAAGAGTTAAACGATCGTTTGCAAGTATAGCCTATTGCTCAGATTACACGACCAGTTCTAAATGTACCTAATAAGTGTAAAAAAGCAATTCCTGTAGTTTTAGTAAGAAAAAGAACCTCAAAGTTTAATATTTAAAAGTAACAAAATGCCAGTCGTTTTAAAATGCTCAGATCGCTAGTGCCCGCGGGTTAAATAATATTCATCGCTTCAGTTTTGTGTACAAAAACATTTTCAAATATATTTCTGGGCGGTTTAAAAAGTTTTATAATTATGGGTTACGTATTCCGTTATCTATTCCTGTATTCATCTCGAAGGGCTGTTCAACCACGCGACTCAATTCCTCGCGATGTACGTCGAAGAGACGCGATGTTATCGTAAGGCGCGACTACGAAATCGCAGCTTGAATGTAAGGCGATATTTATTTGTACTAAATTTTAACAATTTTCGCAATTGACCCCCCCCCCAAGTGATACTCATCAACACAGATCTCGTTTGTCTGACTGTGTTGAAAACTCTCTTCACGGAAGCATTTTGTTGATTTTAACTATAAACTCCGTAAAAGTTGGTATTGTGATGCTTCGTTAGCATAGGCGCCGACTACGGGTATGCTCGGTCACTCAAGCATACCCCACAATTTGAATGGGTATGGTAGGCATACCCCACTAAAAACTTTGGTATCATTTTTTCTTTACGTTATATCTCTTGACTGTATTAAAATCGACTATCTCATCCCATTGATGGCCGTTTGGCTTTTGTAAGACACCGCTCTAAAAAGATTTTAAACGGGTAATTGAATTCGTAGGCATTAAAATCGACGTTCACATGTGAGTGAAGTGACCGTTTTCTAAATAGTCCGAATGTTAATGGAATTCCACTTGTTAAGTCAATATTGTAAACGGAAGGCGGCAACCTTTAATTGTATTAAATAACTAGAAATGAAGTGGGTTTGGTACAATACATTGAAAATGTTTACACTACGAATTTAATTCCCGTTACCAGTGAGCCGACATACTTGCTGCGAAGACTACCCTATCCCTTCTAGCTAAAACATATATGTTTAACAGACCGACCTCATAACAACTTGCGAAGGTCTTTGTGTTTTAATTGGCAGCTCTACAAAATTCTCCAAAGGCAACAGCTAGTAATAGATCTTTTTTCTGAATTTGAATTTTCAGGCTTCAACAATTTGTCAACAATTGAAACGTAGTAGTCGGACCTTAGTTTCTGCTCTTTTTGACCTGTGTCATCTGTGCATGGAATTACGTCTTAACCCTTTCCCTACCCTCATCTTTATCTGTCTGTCTAGCCACAACCATTTGTTCAAAGATTGTAAATAACATTGCAGGGCTTCCAATAATTCATTGTGACTAGATTTTTTACCTTTTTTTTTTTTTGTGGTTTTAGGGCGCACAACTTCTATGGTCATTAGCGCCCAGCCAAGAACATAGATTCGCTATGATCTAAAAAAATGTAGACTGTCAGAACATCAACAAGAGGCTAAAAACGAAAGATAAAAGACAATGAAAAGAGTTAAATATCCTTGGATAAGTTGGCCAAGTTGATAAAACGCAAAACTCGAGCAGCTGCTCGTGTGTCATCAGCTAAAATTTCCTCCAGAGTAGACGGAAAGTGAAGGGCGACACGGAGATGATTAAAATAAACACAAGTCAGTAAATCATGTCGCACTGTCAGCAGTTCACCGCAGGAGCATAGCGGTGCAGGTTCGGCGGATAGCAAGTGACGGTGGCTGAAACGGCAATGACCGATCCGCAACCGAGCCAGGATGACCTCCTCCCGCCGAGAGGGGCGTAAGGATGTACTCCAAGCGGTCGGGATCGGTTTGACAGTTCGCAATTTATTGTTGTTCAGTGAAAGCCACACACTGTGCCATTGCGACACGATACTCCGGCGAAGAGCCCGTTGAACATCGTCCGATGGGACGCAAAAGGTAGCCATGCGAGGCAAAAGAGCTGCTGCCTTGGCTGCTGTGTCGGCGGCCTCATTCCCGGGCACACCCACATGGCCAGGGACCCACAGGAAAGAAACGTGACAGCTGTCATCCGCCAGCAACTGGAGGGAGCGTTGGATCCGATACACGAGAGGATGGTTCGAGAAAGGGTCCTTAAGACTCTGCAGGGCACTAAGGGAGTCAGAACATATGGCATAGAAAGGGTGGCGGTGGCGGCAGGTATACAAAACGGCCTGGTGGAGGGCGAAAAGCTCAGCCGTGAAGTTTGAGCACCGGTCAGGGAGCTTGTATTGGAAACGGTTGTCCCCGACGACGAAGGCAGATCCGACACCGGCAGTGCTCTTGGAACCATCAGTGTAAATAAATACGGCATTATCGAACCGCGAACGGAGTTCGACAAGCCTCGAGCGGAATACCAAATCCGGAGTGCTCTCCTTGGGGAGCGAACTAAGTTCGAGGTGTGTGTGAACCTGGGCCTGATGCCACGGTGGCAATGGGCTTTCGCTCAACCGAAGGGTGGAAGGAAGGGTAAAATCGAGCCGCTGTAGCAGGCGGCGAAACCGAACTCCCGGTGGAAGCAAGGCAATCGCAGACAACTGATATTGGCGATCGAGTGAGTCGTCAAAAAATAATCTGTAAGATGGATGGTTGGGCATCGACCGTAGGCGGCATGCGTACCGACACAAGAGTATGTCACGTCGATTGGTCAAGGGTAATACAGCAGCCTCGGCATACAGACTTTCAACAGGGCTGGTATAAAATGCACCGGTCGCCAGACGTAATCCACGATGGTGGATAGAGTTGAGACGGCGGAGAATCGACGGCCGTGCTGAAGAGTATACAAGGCTTCCATAGTCGAGCTTCGACTGAACAATGGCCTGGTAAAGGTGAAGCAGGACGGTACGATCCGCTCCCCATGACGTGCCACTGAGGACACGAAGAACGTTAAGGGATCGGGCACAACGGGCAGCCAGGTAGGACACATGTGTGGACCAGCAAAGTTTCCGATCCAACATGAGTCCCAAGAATTTTGTAGTCTCCACGAAAGGGAGAGCAACAGGGCCGAGACGTAGAGAAGGTGGAAGAAATTCCTTGTATCTCCAGAAATTGATACACACAGTTTTCTCAGTGGAGAATCTGAAGCCGTTGGCGATGCTCCAGGAATATAGACGGTCAAGACAGCGTTGGAGAGAACGCTCCAAGAGACACGTCCGCTGGGCGCTACAATAAATTGCGAAATCGTCAACAAAAAGAGATCCGGAAACGTCGGCTGAAAGGCAATCTACGATCGGATTGACTGCAATGGCAAAGAGCGCCACACTCAAGACGGAGCCCTGTGGTACCCCATTCTCCTGGCAAAAGGTATCTGACAAAACAGAGCCCACCCGTACCCGGAACTTGCGATCCGCCAAAAACGCTTGAATGAAAAGAGGAAGGCGGCCCCGAAGGCCCCATGTGTGCAATGTGCGGAGAATGCCCGCTCTCCAACAGGTATTGTATGCCTTCTCCAAGTCGAAGAACACTGCTACTGTTTGACGCTTCTTTAGAAAGTTGTTCATAATGAAGGTCGACAACGTAACGAGGTGGTCAGCAGCAGAGCGGTGTCGACGAAAACCGCATTGGATATTAGTCAGGAGGCGGCGAGATTCGAGGAGCCAGACCAACCGAGCGTTAACCATGCGTTCCATCACCTTACAGACGCAGCTCGTCAGAGAAATGGGGCGATAACTGGAAGGAAGGTGTTTGTCCTTCCCTGGTTTGGGGATGGGGACAACAATGGCTTCACGCCAACTTGTGGGAACATGACCTTCAGTCCATATGCGATTGTAGGTACTAAGAAGAAAGCAGTTGCCCGCAGGAGAGAGGTTCTTCAGCATCTCAATATGAATGGAATCGGGCCCGGGAGCAGAAGACCGTGACAGGGCGAGAGCACGATCTAGCTCCTGCATGGTGAAGGCGACGTTATAATTTTCACGGTTAAAAGAGCGGAAAGAAGGCGGCCGTGCCTCCTCTACCTGTTTGCGAGGGAGAAAGGCAGGGTGGTAATGGGCAGAGCTCGAAACCTCCGCAAAGAAACGACCCAATGCGTTTGAAACATCAGCTGGGTCCACAAGGACTGCGTTCTCCACGGTCAGGCCAGGAATCGGGGAGTGGACCTTGATGCCGGACAAACGGCGTAGGCCACCCCAGACAACCGTGGAGGGAGTAAAACGGTTAAAAGAACTAGTAAAAGCAGTCCAGCAAGCTTTCTTGCTGTCGTTTATGATACGACGGCACTGCGCTCTTATACGTTTGTAATTGATGCAATTCTCCAAGGTTGGGTGGCGGCGGAAGGTGCGTAAAGCACGGCGCCGGGCTCTAAGCGCGTCGCGGCAGGCTGCAGTCCACCAAGGGACCTGGGCACGACGTGGAGAAGAGGATGTACGAGGTATGGAACGTTCAGCAGCAGTGAGAATAACCTCTGTGAGGTAGTCAACCTGACTGTCACAGTTGGGAAAATTCTGATTGTGAAAAACAGCCATGGAAGAATAAAGCCCCCAGTCGGCTTTAGAAATGTTCCAACTGGTGGGACGTGGAGATGGGGAATGATGTAGGAAGTGGATGATACAAGGGAAATGGTCACTCGAGTACGTGTCAGAAAGTGCATACCACTCAAACCGACCGGCAAGCTGAGGAGTGCATATTGCGAGGTCTATATGGGAATAAGTGTGTGTTGTGTCAGAAACGAAGGTCGGTGCACCGGTGTTGAGGCAGACAAGATCGAGGTGGTGGAGAATGTCCACCAAAAGGGAGCCTCTCGGACAAGGTGCCGGAGAGCCCCATAGGGGGTGGTGGGCATTAAAGTCGCCTACCAACACGAAAGGTGAAGGGAGCTGGTCAACAAGGTTTAGCACATCTGCCCTAGTAAGGGCAGATGACGATGGCGAATATATATTACAGAGGGAGAAGGTAAATGTGGATAAGGTGATGCGGACGGCAACTGCCTGTAGGTGAGTGTGCAAGGAAATGGGATGGAAATAGACGTCGTCTCGAAGGAGCATCAGAACCCCTCCATGGGCTGGGACACCTTCCACGGGTGGCAGGTCGAACCGCACAGAGGTGTAGTGTGGAAAGTCTGCACGATCACGTGGACGCAACTTAGTTTCCTGGAGGCAGACTAGAAGCGGGCAGTGCAATCGAAGGAGTAGTTTTAACTCCTCCCGATTAGAACGAATGCCGTGAACGTTCCACTGAAGGAGCGCCATGATAAAAATGAGAGAAGAAATAAGGATAAAAACCAAGTAGCGAGCGGGGTCACCTCGACGGCCGCTGAGGACCGGATTTCGAGGGAGCACTACTATCGCTGTCTGGGGGCAAAGGGTCATGTTCCATTGGTTCGACCGACGCGCCTGCCACCTCCCTGAGTTGATCAGGAGGGGCAGTTTCCACCGCCGGTAAAGGGCCGGGCGCCCGGCAAACGGAGAGTCCCGGTGAAACAGAAGACGGCCGAGGCCGGCAACTGTTGGACGGCGTGACAGATGGGTCACGCCTCGGTGGGGAAGGAGAGGAACTCTTTTTCTTGTCAGCTCTTCTGGAAGAGTGATGGCGGGAAGAGGCAGTTGACGGTTGGGAAGCCTGAGAACGCAGAAAATCCTCACGGACGGTTTCCTTTTTCAAGGTCCGGGCATCTTGTTTAGGTGCCTGCGGTTTACTAGAGTTTGACGAAGACTGTACCCTAGAAGCAGCAAGAGGGAGCGGGGACGTGGAACGGGCAATCTTCGGGCTGGTGGATCGCACAACTGTGTCAGCGAAAGTGAAGTCACAAGTCTGGGTACTGGAATCCTTGGTAGGTCAAGTTGAGGTGAGTACCTTACTGTATGTACCCGCTGGGAGGACAGTGGGCTTTCGACTCGCCAACAACTTTCGAGCGGCAGATGTCGATACCTTTTCCGTAGCCCGAATTTGCTGGATGACCTTCTCATCCTTGTATACAGGGCAGTCGCGAGAGGAAGCCGCATGGTCACCGTTGCAGTTTAGGCAGTGAGGGGACGGAGGTGGGCAATCCCCCTCATGGGCGTCCCTACCACAAGTGACACACTTTGCTGCATTTGGGCAATGTTCACGGGTATGGTTGTACCTGTGGCACTGAAAACAGCGCGTTGGGTTAGGTACATAAGGGCGGACGGAGATGACTTCATACCCTGCTTTGACCTTCGACGGGAGGTCAACTTTGTCAAACGTCAAAAACACAGTACGAGTCGGTGTCAGATGGTTATCGACCTTTTTCATGACCCTGTGGACGGCTGTCACACCCTGATCGGACATATACGATTGGATATCTTCATCAGACAACCCGTCAAGGGATCTCGTGAAGACTACCCCCCGTGACGAGTTGAGTGTGCGGTGCGCTTCGACCTTAACTGGAAAAGTGTGCAACAACGTAGTACGTATCAGTTTTTGGGCTTGGAAGGCACTTTCCACTTCCAGCAACAATGTGCCATTGCGCTGACGTGAACAGGTTTTAACAGGGCCAGCAATTGCATCTACACCTTTCTGTATAACGAAAGGATTGACAGAATTGAAATCCTTTCCGTCGGTGCGAGAGACAACCAGAAATTTAGGTACATTAGGCAGAGTCTTTTTAGGCTGAGGCGAGTCTAACTTACGTTTATGGGTCAACGTCACGAAAGAAGATAAGGAAGTCATCGCGGAAGTGTCCCCCGTGATTACCGGCGTCTCCGATGGCGCGCTCCTTCCTAGTGGGGGCCCTCTCCGAGGGCTTACCCGCCTTAGGTGATTGTTCACACCTCAGGTCACACCTCCCGAGAACTGACGGAGGGACCAATCGGCACGTACGGAAGGTACCAGCTCGGGTAATCACCCCTCCCTGGGCCTGGCCTTTACCAGGGGGTACGTACGTGCCTTACTTGTCTACCCGGGGCGGGGAATTATGCGTTACCCCGTCACCTGCTACGCACGATAATGCGTGGGTCGGCCGTCAGACACGCACAGGGAGGAAAGAAGAAGAGGATAGGAAAGGAAGAGAAAGAAGGAAAGAAAAGAAGTGTTTCAAACGCCGAGGCGGAGACTAATGAGGAGAAGAAGGCTAGGAGAGTTCAAGGAGAGAAAGACAGAAAACGAAGGGTAAGAAAGGAAGGAACGAAGGAAGAAAAACCACAACAAGAACCACCGTATCTCACGAAATATGCCCGTCTCCGGGCGAAGGCATAAACCGGGAGGGAAAGTGAAGCAGCCTGGGGCAGAAGAAAGGCTGCTCCGGCTCGGGGCCCCGTGCGCGCCACACACGTACCCACAAAAGAACTGTGGGCCCCCTGGGGGGGGGGGGGGGGAGATTTTTTACCGTAACCTTGAGGAAACAAAAAGTACGAGGCTACAATGTATTGTCAAAATATATATCGTTGCTTGATGTCTAAGTTGGAGTAAATGCAACAATACTTTCAAATAACTGTATCAAGCTATAGGAAACATTATAATAAAAACTTTATTACTAAATAATTGTCCAATGTCTAAATTAGTATTCAACAGTTTGAAAATGTCATTAGTTACAATAAAGGAAACATATCCTACACATTACCATCTGTAGACATCCCAAAAACTAAAAATAATAACAAATTCTGTCAAATATACATTAATCCAATCATTATTCATAGATATATGCAAAGAGATATTTTTGTTCATAAATCAATAAAATTTGGGGTTAAAAGGGTTAATGTCTTGCGTGTGAAAATCGTTAAAATGGATAAGTATATAATGTAATACATGCTCCGGAACTGTCAAGAAACTTGTTGTCAGTAAATGCCATTACTGAAAAAGGGGGAGTGGCAATATTTGACAAGGAAAAAGTGAAGATTGTGAAAGATGGAAATGTTATTTTAGAAGGCAATAAAACAGAAAATGGACTGTATATCATCAATATCAAAGTGGACCCTATAAAAGAAGTACTGCTGACACAAAAGAAGAAAAACATTCAGTGGCACAAAAAACTAGGACACCTGAACTACAATTATCTAAAGAAAATACCAGAACTGTGTGATGGAGTGGACAAGATTGTGTTAGAAGAAGAAATGCCTTTTTGTGAAACTTGTGTCATGGCAAAGCAGGTAAGAAAACCATTCAACACAGTGCGGTATAGAGCAACAAGACCTCTGCAAATTATTCACACTGATGTATGTGGTAAAATAAGTCCATCAACTTACCATAATGAAGAGTATTTTTTAACATGTCTTGATGATTACACACATTTCTTGAAAGTGTATCTTTTGCATACTAAAGATGAAACAGAAAATTACATCAAGGAATATGTAAGTGAAAGTGAATCTCATTTCAATCTGAAGACTGAAAAAATAAGATGTGACAGAGGAGGAGAGTACAGTAGTGCTAATTTTAAAGAATGGTGTAAAAAGATGGGGATAGTAATAGACTATACTATTAAAGAGTCTCCTCAACTGAATGGCAGAGCAGAGAGAATTAATCTTACTATCATGAACAAAGTAAGGGCCATGTTGTTTGATTCAAGAATTGGAAATAAAATGTGGGGCTATGCAGTTCTGACAGCAGCTTATCTTATGAACAGAAGTCCTACTACTGCTGTTGATGTGACTCCTGCTCAAATGTGGTATGGAAGAAGACCAAATTTGTCTAGGCTGAGTATTTTTGGATCTGTGGTGTTCACAAAATGTCTTGGATATTTAAAAAAAAAAAACTGAGTGTAAGAGGTGAAAGATGTGTTCTTGTAGGATATACAGACATTGGCTATGTCATATGGAACCGTAAGACAGGAAAATTCACTGAAGCAAGAGATGTTGAATTTACTCATCAGTATGAAGACAGAGAAGAGGAAAGCAAAGATGAAGGAATAAATCTAACTGAAGAAGAAGAAATACCAGAAGATTTTGGTGATGAAGACGAAGAAAGAAGAGATGACCCAGATGAAGAAACAAGAGGAGATCCAGAAGAAGATACAGAAACATATCAGCGACCAAGACGTCAGATACATTTGCCAAAGAGATATGATGATTATGTCATGCTCACATACAAGGAGTGCACTGAAAATGAAGACAAAGAAAAGTGGATGAAGGCTATAAATGAAGAGAAAGAATCACTGAAGAAAAATGAAACATGGACTCTGGTGGATAAAGAAATGGCTCATGGAAAAGAAATAGTTACAGGAAAATGGATTTTCAAGAAAAATGACAATGGAAAGTACAAAGCTAGGCTAGTTGCAAGAGGATGTCAACAGGATCAAGGAAAACTGGATTTTAAAGATATTTTTAGTTCTGTTGTACAAACTAATTCACTGAGATACCTATTTGCACTTGCTGCACATGATGATTTGACAATTATGACATTTGATGTCAAAACAGCCTTTCTTAATGGTGAACTGAAAGAAGAAATTTTCATGGAAGTTCCAGAAGGATACAACGCACCTGGGAAAATTTGTCTGTTAAAAAAGGCACTGTACGGATTAAAACAAGCTCCTTTGCAGTGGAATAAGAAACTGAATGAATTTCTTAAACATGAAAATCTCATCCAACTGAAATCTGACCAATGTGTGTATAAAGCTAATACTGGAAAAAAATTGTATCTAGCTGTACATGTTGATGACGGGATTCTATTTGGAGAAGCCATCTGTCAAATGAAAAATCTAAAAAAACTGAAGAAAAATTTTGACATTACAGTTGATGAAGATCCAACAGTATATCTTGGCATAGAAATTGAAAGAACAAAAGAAGGTATTTATATCCATCAAGAAAAATATGCTACAGAAGTAGTGAAAAGGTATCAAATGGAAAATTCAAAAAGTGTGACAACTCCAATTTCATCACAAGGAGACATTGAAAAAGCCAATGGTACAAAGTCAGATTTCCCATATCGTGAAGCAATAGGCAGTCTATTGTATTTAGCATGCAAAACAAGATTGGATTTAGCTTATGCAGTAAATTACGAAAGCAGATCAATGAGTAATCCAAATCATTCCGACATTCAAAATCTGAAGAGAACATTGAGGTACCTGAATTCAACAACAGGGAGTGGAATATTCTATCCATCAAGAAAACAAAATCAAGAAATAGTAGCTTAATGTGATGCAGATTTTGCAAGTGACAGGAGAGACAGAAAAAGCACTACAGGGTATGTATTTCTGTACAATAATGCTCCAATCTCTTGGTGTTGCAAGAAACAGTGTGTGGTTGCATTATCTACAACTGAAGCAGAATACATTTCTGCAGCACAATGTTGTCAAGAAATGAAGGTTTTTAAGACTTTTCTAGAACAGTTGCTGAGTGAAAACATCAAAATGACACTGTGTGTGGATAACCAAAGTGCAATAGCAATGATAAAATCAGGTCAAATGTCAAGAAGAAGCAAGCACATTGATGTAAAGTACCATTTCATAAGTGATGAACTGAATCATGGCTGGTTCAAGATACAGTACTGTGAAACTCAAGAACAACTTGCGGACATACTAACTAAACCTCTACAAAGTATTACTTTCAAAAGACTAAAGAAAAAGTTGATGTTTGACAGATACATAAAAAGAGACAGTGTTTGAATTTTGAATATTTTTTTTAGTAACATATTGTTTTGTTTGAGGGAGTGTGTTGATATTTAAAGACAAAGTTCAGTAATCAAAGACAATATGTTTCTTTTTAATGAAAGCCACAGTTGTCATTACTATATTTGTTGTGTTATGTTGGTAGTGTGAGCTATTTGCTGTGGAAGAAAAACAAACAAACAAACAGTGGTTACAAAAATAAAGTTGCTTTTTGACAGAAAGATGTTTGTGTTGTGCCTCGTACTAAAATAAAATTCCTCAACTAAGAAATATAAAACCAGATTTTAGCTATTGATCTTGACACTCGCTTCAGATCTCGCTTCTCAGTTCTCGCTTCTAAGGTCTCGGTTTTCGGGTCTCACTTCAGCACTCGCTTCTCAGTTCTCGCTTCTAAGGTCTCGGATTTCGGTTCTCGCTTTTGAGTTCTCGCTTCATGGTTCTCGGTTATGGTATTCGTTTGTTTGAGAAAAGTGAAACTAAAATTTTCGGGTTTGTGTGTGTGTTTCAGTCTTGCGGCTGCTATCTTTTATTATATCCAGGCATTGTCACTAATATCCTCATTTTTCAAACAAATGGAAAGGTTTAATTTGAGTATCTATTAAATCACCCAACTGTTTCTTATCTCTGTATGTATAAAAGTGAATGATTACACACTCACTCACTGAACACGCAATCACGAAAACTACTTCACCTACGAAACTGAAATTAGGCAGGTATGTTGTTTATAGGTAGACTACATCATCTGAAAAAGGATTTTGCGTTAGGGTCGAATTAAGACACATGGTGGAGGGTACTTTAGCTACAGACATCGACAAAATCTACAGGATTTTTGATTTTCATAAAATTTTGTATGGAAGGTCACTTCTACGTAAAATTTTGTATGGTGCATGGCGAAGGATACTTTACCAACGGACTTTCACAAAATCTATAGTTTCTTTCCGATCTATATGAAATTTTGCACACTTGATTTCCAAACCATGTTTTTTCAAGTAAATGTTGAGAACGCTTATTTCACATCAGAACTCGTCCAGAGCGTTAATACTGGCATCTAGTAGATTTGCCTAGGCCCTAATTTTTTTAGTTCTCGGTTTGGTATTCGATTCCTTTTGGTTCTCGAGGACAGAGTTCTCGAATCCTGAAAGTTCTCGGTTTTGCCCATCTCTTGTAAAATTTTAAATGGGAACCCCGATTTTTTATAGCAGATTCGGATTCTAGTAAAAGTGCAGTTTATTCGGCAGCAGTAGCCATCACGCTCGCTTGGTTAGGAACGGCAGAGCAGCCAATCAGGAGTCACGATGCCGTGGCCAATAAGAAACAGCGTTACAATCAGTGGCGGCGCTAGACGAAAACTGGGCGTCGGCGAACTCGTCTATCCGAGGCCCTTTTCATTTTTCCAGTAAGAAAAAAAATGTTAAATAAAATGCGATGAATTATACACCAATAATCATTATACTAAAATTTTATTAGAATATAAAAGTATTATTGGAATCGAAAAAAATACAATAAAGAAACACAAATTAAAATATAGAAACATTTCGGCTTTTCGCCTCACAGAATTTGTTTAAGATCACATCTTAATTTATACTAGCCGCTATTTCGACTTCAATTGATAGTATTGACAACGCAGATAGTGTTTCTTGGCTCATTGTAGTTCTCAAGTAAGTCTTAATTAAATTTAACTTTGTGAAGCTTCTCTCGGCCGAAGCTGTACTGACTGGAACTGTATGATTCTGATTGTTGTATAAACATTTGGATATACTTCTTCCAAATTGTTTTCTAAAATGTACTGAGAAGTTGTTTTGCATTATTTAACTAAAAATTGCATCACTGCTGCACTCATACGGAAATAAATATGGACAACTAAATAGCTGCCGGCCGGGAATGGCCGAGCGCACTTAGGCGTCATACCACGGTAAACGAGATTGCTCTCGTCGGGGGTCGAGCCCACCCTTTAGTACGGACATTCGTTCTTGGGTTAAGCTATTCTGCGTTAGACGTAGGTCGTCGCTACGTAACCGAGCAGTTGAAAAGCACCGATAAACTACAAATATTAAAACAGCTAAAATTTTAACAATGTTTTGCGAGGCCCCCACAGGCGCGAGGCCGTCAGCGGTTGCTGACGTCGCCGACGCCTAGCGCCGCCACTGGTTACAATTTTCCAATGTAAACAAATCGAAGCGGTGTATGCTAAAGTTTTTGATGATCAACAAGTTACAGTTTCTCTCAGTATGGATGCCACTTGATCACTGTTTCGAACATATCATAAAATAAACATATTATATCTACTCTGTGGTTGATAGGTTCTTATATGAACCCTTGACCGGTCAGAAAAGTAATCGCGGTAATTTCCAAGAATGCTTGAAATCGAGATAGCTCGGACTGAAATGATATATAGCTCGAGCGTACAACTGTAAATCGATGGAGTGTTTCTGAACCGGAGATTAAGGCACTAAGTGCCCTCACATATTAAAAACTTCTTGTTTAACCTATACCTAACTTGCACAGATGATCACTGTTTCATACATATCATAAAATAAATAAAACATGCTATACCTGTTCTATGGTTGACTGCTGTGGTGTATTAATAATAGGTCACTTATGGGGGTAATACCACAATTATCTAAAAATCCATTATAAATGGAAAATCAATTACAACCACACAAACGCCGCACCGAAATCGTCGAATAAAATTTGAAGTTGATGCCAAATTTATTCGTCATGAACCACGCAATCTTATTGGCCGGCATAACTCGACTCCTGATTGGCTGCTCTGGTGTTCCTAACCTAGCGAGAGCGACGGCTAGGCGCTGCCGCATAAACTGCACTTTAACCCAAATCATGTACAGTCCGACAGATGGCGCTGTAATAGTAAGAAATACTTGTCATACTGGTGGAGAAATGTACTAAACAGGAAATACAAAAAATTAAAACCATATTCATGATGCTTCAGAACGCTACCAAATGATCCCCAAAGTGATCCTTCCCTCTCCCCACAGTGGACAGGGCAGTCTTCCAAAGTGAAACCTTAGTCCAGATTGCCCTTGTCTGAATACAAGTTATGAAAAATTGCTGACAAAACATTTAATTGAACTAGCCGGGAAGAAATGTACATCTGGTGTCATTTTGTTGTGTTCTGAAGCATCATCAATATGATTAACCTTTTTCTATCCTGGGTGGTACATTTCTTCAGCAGTATGGCAAATAATTCTTACCATTACAGTGCAACATGGTGCCAATTGAAAAGGGGGGGGGGGGGGGGGAATTCAACCAAACTAGCCTCTGCCGGCCGTTCATAATGGTGAAAACCGTTGTTGAATATATACTGTTCTTTCCCTAGTTATTCTGGTTTGTCAACTTAAAATGTACACCCTGTACTATACATTGTGTCAGTGCCGAATCTGGGGCGGGGGAAGGGGGGTCTATGGGGCTGCAGATCCCCCAAAACCACGAGGAAAACCTTATAATATGAGCTGGTTATTTTTAGATCAGCTTGAGGTACAATGCCACAATTTTTATGAGCTTTGCTCCCTCCCCCTCCCCAACACAAATCCTGGATTCGCCACTGCTTTGTGTATATTACAACGTGACGTGGTTCAACTTGGACGACATGTTTTTTTAAAAATATGTAACTAGTTCCTTTACGGTATAGTTGTTTGCAAACCCCTTTAAGCAAAATTAAGTTTCGTTAAAACCTGGAAAATAATTATTTTTAACCTGGAAAAAACCTTTAATTTGAAAACCAAGATATGGTGGCCACCCTGAAGATGCTTGTTGTAATCTTCAGTCCAAAGGCAACAGTAGTTTGATGCAGCTCTCTACACTTACTGTATCATGCACAACCTGCTGCATCTCTGAATAACAATGGCATTCTCCTCAACTCTGTTCATTACCAGATCATAGTTACACACCTAATTGTCAGCATTCTCCGTAGCATCGAAATTTCAAAAGCTCTTTTTTCTTTTTTGTATGTACTTCTTATCACCAATGTTTCACTATAATACAAGGCTACACACCAGACAAATGCTTTTCTAAAAATAAAAAAAAAAACCTAACATTTAACATAAATGTAAATAGATTGATGTTATTCAAAAATACTTCCCAAGGCAGTCTATATTTGATATCTTCCATACTTTGATCATCTTAAGTTATTTTGCTATCAAAAACACAAAAATCTTTTACTCATTTGCTTCTTCAGCATTGCCTGATTTTCTTAGATTACATTCCATTACCCTTGTTTTGATCTTGATAATGTTCACATTATACCCTCCTTTCAGGACACTGTCCATTCCATTTATCTTCTGGATCCCTTGCTACATCTATGTCGTCAGCAGAATGTGATATTTTTATCTTCACCCTTAACTTTAATTCCTTTTTCTCCTTGGCTTGCGCAATGTACAGATTGAATAACATTGGGAAAAGCTATAACCCTGTCTTACTCTCCAAAAACTGCATCTCTTTCAAAACTTGTATAACTGCTTTCTAGTTTTCGAACAAGTTGTATATAACTTTTAGTTTCTTTTTTTACCCCTGCTACCTTCAGAATTTGAAAGAATGTGTTCGGGTCTAAATTGTTAAAAGCTTTAACCAAATCTATGAAAGCTATAAACATGTTTGCCTTTTCTTAATCCATGTTCTGAGATGCCAAAAGGTATTGCCTGATGTGTTATTACATTTCTCCTATATCCAAACTGGTCTTCTCCACAGTGAAATTCTACCAGTTAATCCAAGTTTGTATTTTGCAAATCTGACTTAACTGATAGTTCTGTAATTTTCATGCCTGTCTACACTTGCTTTCTTTGGAATTGGCACAATTACATTCTTCTTCAAGTCGGAGTATTTCCCCCGTCTAATATCTTACACAGCAGTTCGAACACTTCCATCCCCTTCAGACGATATCAACAGTTCAGATATCATCTACTCCGGGGGTCTTCTTTTGACTCAAAACTTTCAGTGCTCTGTCACTTTCCCCTCAGAATTGTAGCACCTATTTCAGCCTAATCTTCTTCCATTTCTACAATAATGCCTTCAAGTTCATTTCCATTGTACAGTCCCCTCTATGAATTCTTTCCAGCTTTTAGTTTTCCCTTCTATGTAGTAATGGTTTTCCATTTTTCTTTAAACAGTATAACTTTCTCCTAGTTATACATTCTCCAACAGAATTTCATTTCTCCACTAACAATCCCTGATTACCTCAGTTTTTAGCCTTTGCCTCATTTGTTGCATTTTTATGTTCGCCTTCCATCAATTGAGTTCAGTATCTGCTGCGTTGTCCAAAGATTTCTTTTACATCTTGTCCTACCTACACAATCCACTGAGACAAGCACTATTTTAGCTTTCAAAGCTGCCCAACCTTTTGCTATCTTATTACTTTTCCCTATGTCAATCATTGCTCTCTCTAAAACACTTGCCAACCTTCAATTTCTTCAGGCTCTCTCCCCTTTTGTACCTTTATGGCAGTTCATATTCATAACCAATATGATGTACTGTACTTACATATCTGCCCCTGCATATGCCGATTCCTAAAACAATCTTCATCCTTCCATTGTCTCCTGGCCTCTTCCATGTAAACAAACTCCCTTAAGGATTCTTGAACCAAGTGATGATTACATTGTGGTCTGGCAAAATTCTATCAGGTGATTTGTTTCCTTCCTTTTGTTCCAGCCCAATTTTGCCTACTACTTTACTTCTCTTCCTTTTCCTTCCAGTCCCCCAAGCACAATTTTTCCACACACTAAACCGTGAAACTACTTTTATCTCACCATAAATTTCTTCAATCTCAATCTGCAGCACAGGTAGTAGGCTACAATAATGCATTTACTATGTTATTCACAGTAGCTTACTAGTATTACTATTTTATTATTACTTATTAGACCTACTACTACATTACCCCCACCAGCTGATTTTGTATTTCTACCTTAACCAGAAACTGGGCAGGGGGCTAACAGACATCACACTATAACTTAAAGGAATGTGATTTAAGTGACTTTTTCCATGAAATTTATGTCCAAGAGTAAATAGTGTACACATATGTTAAATTATAAAAACAACTGACTGCCATTCTTAATGGTTTAGTTTTTAATAACCAGACTTACAGTTTAATTTTACAGTTTCCATACATTCTGTGGGGGGAAAAACATGTAAATTGAATTTATAATGTATGTTAACAATTGTAGCAACTTCAAAATGTTTTATCTTTATCTGAAACTTTTATTATGGATAACACAAGATTAATTTTTAATATTAAAATATAAGTAATTTCATACTAATGTTTACAACACTTTACATAAATACACTTACTGAACTGTAATTTTTAGGAGTTTAAAAGTTAATCTTTTTGTATCAGAGTACACAAAATAGATTTGCATATAAAATGAGATAGAAATTTGCAACCTCATAAGATATATGTCAAGTTCTAGACTAAATGAATACACCTGATAGAATTGAAGAACACAAGCAAAATTCTAGAACAAAATTATTTCTATATGCACAAAACCCAACAAATGGGAAAATTAATTTTCTCCTATAAAACTGAAGTAAGACTATTTACAACATTAATGTTTCCGTCTAAAGCAAGTATAAAACATTATAAACATATTCTGGTCATACTTTGTATCTCTTTACATTCTACAAAACATGTGTTATTCTAAAAGGTATTTATAAATATTTTATTCACATCAGTTAACAGTTCCTCGAAGAGTACTTTCATTTTACCATTTGGTCAGCTTTCATAAAATAAACCAATAGGCTCAATTTGGAAACTGACATAATTTTATCATTTTCTTCTAATTAAAATAATGTAAATCCTGAGTTTTATAAAATTGTGCAATTTTGTCATTTTCTGAAACCTTCAAATGATCCTAACTCAAACTATTTAACTAACAAATATAAAATTAGCACTATTTTATTCAGTTTCCACTAAGTAACAAAAGCATGTTACTTAACCATACATCTTAAAAGGCTAAACTTTCATAGAGTGGACATGTAATAAATGTGAGTTCCAAAATCTGAATCACTTTTCTTATGAGGGGGAGGGAGAAGAGAGAAAGTTACATTATTTCTTAATGTGTGTTCCAAATCTCTATCACATTTCAAGAATTAAAAAGGGTTTGTTAAATTTTAACATTTTTGTAAATAACATGAAGCAGAAACACATTTTTAAAGCTTACAAGAAACTGAAAAACTCTTCAAACATTATGTCTAACAGTTTCAAATATAGCCATTTCAAGGTTTCTTTACATGATAAAAATAACACAATTTTGGAAAGTTTAAAAATTAGTAACTCAAAAATGAACAAATGGAAACATTATTAAAATATGAAGTCAAGAACAAGGTTTCCCATGAACTCCTTTACAGTAGTATGTACATGTTTTTACATTTGTTAAATACATTTTATAAGTTAGTCTTCAAGCATCTGACACAGTCAAAAATAAAAAATAAGAAATGAAGCATTTAATTTATAAATACAAAAGTTTTCTATCACATAGGCGTTAGTACAATCATAAAATACTTCAAGAAATCTAGACTTTAGGTGTTAGTGCAGTATTTGACACAAAAACAACTGAGTCACGGACATCAGGCTGCAGGGTATTAAGTGACCCAACACAAACTACAGATGAGGATTTGTATGGATTATTCGATTTTCTTGTGCTGCGCCGTACTGGAGTTGCAACATAATGCAAAGATTTTGGTTCCACACCAAGGTCAGCACTTAGCCTGCAATGTAGACAAATTTTAAGCAAGACATTAACATGTCTAATATGATTTAAAACATTTTCTCACAAAATAAATGATCAAATTGGAAAAGTTACTCTATAACAATAGAAGTGTGGCAAAAATCAAATTCCCACAGATTTAGAACTTCCCTTTATGAGAGAGAAATTTGTTATGACACTTTTGAAAGATTTTTCCATTTTATCAAGTTGGCATATGGCTAATGAACAAATGTTGTGCATGAACACACTGGGGCAAATCCAAAATATATACAGCAGATGTTATGGAGAGATGGTAGTAAATTTTTTAGAATATCAGATTGGGCCAAGAAGCTCTGAACTAAATGAAGCTTGGCGTTAGCAGCAGCAGCAGCAGCAGCAGCAGCAGCAGCATCAGTAGTAGTGGTGGTGGTGGTGGTGGTGGCGGTGGTCGTTGTGGCAGCACCAACAGGGTTTAATTCGGTAATGTATTTCACAACTCCATCATATTGAAAATTATATTTAAATGTACACTCATAGCCACCTTATGATTAACCACTGTATACAGAAGACAAGTGTGTATCACTAAAATAAGTTAGAGCTTGGTGGACGATATGAAATTTTTTACAAAAATTCATATATCTATTTCGATCCTATGATGGATCATCATCAGTGCAGACTAAGTCATGACGACTTATGTACTCTGCATAAAACAATCAATGATCATAACCATAAAACGAAAGTCTTTCTGGTACATGTCACTAGTTTAATTTTAATATGGTTTTACCCTTACATAACAGTAGGTGTGTGAAATCAATTTAAAACACTTAGCTGTAGTTATCAGTATGCCGACGGTGCCCGTATGGCATATGAGCGACATCATTCCTTCCGTCTTACGCACGTTTAGCATGTCTCTCAAGCAGTTTGTTCACGTAATGTTGAGGTAGTTATTTGTTCTTTCGCTAGATGGTAGCACTTTTCGATTATCTCAACCAAGAGACTATTTATTGCTTGTTCATCAGATGGCAGCAATTATCGGCTGTCCCAACACGGTGGGGATTGCGAGAAGTGCGAGACAAATCTACTGTCATTCTTTTGCGGGTGTTTACGAAAGCAGAAATGGCATGCAACCAACTCGCAGAGTCCGAAATCCTAGATATTTTATATGGGGCGCCTGTATCAGAAATTGAGGATAGAGAGAGAATTCGTACTCTCCAGGTGTAAGTACAAGTGATGATACAGGTAAGTGTATGTTTCAATTTGTGAAGTGATTATTTTATTCCCGCAGATTTTTTTATTTTAATTTTTTTAATTTATTGTAAGTAGACTTTGCTACTTCATTTATATTTGTCACTTTCTAGTACTGATGTGTGCAATTCTTTCTATGCAGACAGCGGTACAGACAATCAATCACAACTTGTACTGTCTGGCCATATGCGTTATTCTAAGGGAGCAGGACTGGTCAGAACTAGACGAGAAACCACAGCTGCCTGTGTTCCAGGAGGTAGTCGGTGTTGCCTCTAATTTTTTAGGCGTCAATGAAGAATTTTAATATTTTAGTTACTTCTTTGATGACTGCATAATTTGACATATCAAGAGTGAAACAAATTGGTATGCTGGCAGTACTACAGCAGCAATGAAACATAAAGGCAGTTTAAAAATAAGCCCTATATGTCACAAATGGTCTGTGGTAAAGTTACACGAAATGTACTGATTTGGGCTTTGCGTCCCTCAGTGCTACCAGGATTACCACACACAAAATAATTACATTTTATCTCTGGAAAAAAGCTTTGTTGCAGTTATTTGATTTTAGACTTCCCTGTACAATTTTCATGAACGTAGATACAGAAGTAATTGTTCCACATAACAGACAGAGCTCCTAAAACTTTTCTTTTTCACACCTTTTGTGGTTTTAGGGCGCACAACTTCTATGGTCATTAGCGCCCAGCCAAGAACATAGATTCGCTATGATCTAAAAAATGTAGACTGTCAGAACATCAACAAGAGGCTAAAACGAAAGATAAAAGACAATTATAAGTTGGCCAAGTTGATAAAACGCAAAACTCGAGCAGCTGCTCGTGTGTCATCAGCTAAAATTTCCTCCAGAGTAGACGGAAAGTGAAGGGCTACACGGAGATGATTAAAATTAACACAAGTCAGTAAAACATGTCGCACTGTCAGCAGTTCACCGCAGGAGCAGAGCGGTGCAGGTTCGGCGGATAGCAAGTGACGGTGGCTGAAACGGCAATGACCGATCCGCAACCGAGCCAGGATGACTTCCTCCCGCCGAGAGGGGCGTGAGGATGTCCTCCAAGCGGTCGGGATCGGTTTGACAGTTCGCAATTTATTGTTGTTCAGTGAAAGCCACACACTGTGCCATTGCGACACGATACTCCGGCGAAGAGCCCGTTGAACATCGTCCGATGGGACGCAAAAGGTAGCCATGCGAGGCAAAAGAGCTGCTGCCTTGGCTGCTGTGTCGGCGGCCTCATTCCCGGGCACACCCACATGGCCAGGGACCCACAGGAAAGAAACGTGACAGCTGTCATCCGCCAGCAACTGGAGGGAGCGTTGGATCCGATACACGAGAGGATGGTTCGAGAAAGGGTCCTTAAGACTCTGCAGGGCACTAAGGGAGTCAGAACATATGGCATAGAAAGGGTGGCGGTGGCGGCAGGTATACAAAACGGCCTGGTGGAGGGCGAAAAGCTCAGCCGTGAAGTTGAGCACCGGTCAGGGAGCTTGTATTGGAAACGGTTGTCCCCGACGACGAAGGCAGATCCGACACCGGCAGTGCTCTTGGAACCATCAGTGTAAATAAATACGGCATTATCGAACCGCGAACGGAGTTCGACAAGCCTCGAGCGGAATACCAAATCCGGAGTGCTCTCCTTGGGGAGCGAACTAAGTTCGAGGTGTGTGTGAACCTGGGCCTGATGCCACGGTGGCAATGGGCTTTCGCTCAACCGAAGGGTGGAAGGAAGGGTAAAATCGAGCCGCTGTAGCAGGCGGCGAAACCGAACTCCCGGTGGAAGCAAGGCAATCGCAGACAACTGATATTGGCGATCGAGTGAGTCGTCAAAAAATAATCTGTAAGAGGGATGGTTGGGCATCGACCGTAGGCGGCATGCATACCGACACAGGAGTATGTCACGTCGATTGGTCAAGGGTAATACAGCAGCCTCGGCATACAGACTTTCAACAGGGCTGGTATAAAATGCACCGGTCGCCAGACGTAATCCACGATGGTGGATAGAGTTGAGACGGCGGAGAATCGACGGCCGTGCTGAAGAGTATACAAGGCTTCCATAGTCGAGCTTCGACTGAACAATGGCCTGGTAAAGGTGAAGCAGGACGGTACGATCCGCTCCCCATGACGTGCCACTGAGGACACGAAGAACGTTAAGGGATCGGGCACAACGGGCAGCCAGGTAGGACACATGTGTGGACCAGCAAAGTTTCCGATCCAACATGAGTCCCAAGAATTTTGTAGTCTCCACGAAAGGGAGAGCAACAGGGCCGAGACGTAGAGAAGGTGGAAGAAATTCCTTGTATCTCCAGAAATTGATACACACAGTTTTCTCAGTGGAGAATCTGAAGCCGTTGGCGATGCTCCAGGAATATAGACGGTCAAGACAGCGTTGGAGAGAACGCTCCAAGAGACACGTCCGCTGGGCGCTACAATAAATTGCGAAATCGTCAACAAAAAGAGATCCGGAGACGTCGGCTGAAAGGCAATCTACGATCGGATTGACTGCAATGGCAAAGAGCGCCACACTCAAGACGGAGCCCTGTGGTACCCCATTCTCCTGGCAAAAGGTATCTGACAAAACAGAGCCCACCCGTACCCGGAACTTGCGATCCGCCAAAAACGCTTGAATGAAAAGAGGAAGGCGGCCCCGAAGGCCCCATGTGTGCAATGTGCGGAGAATGCCCGCTCTCCAACAGGTATCGTATGCCTTCTCCAAGTCGAAGAACACTGCTACTGTTTGACGCTTCTTTAGAAAGTTGTTCATAATGAAGGTCGACAACGTAACGAGGTGGTCAGCAGCAGAGCGGTGTCGACGAAAACCGCATTGGATATTAGTCAGGAGGCGGCGAGATTCGAGGAGCCAGACCAACCGAGCGTTAACCATGCGTTCCATCACCTTACAGACGCAGCTCGTCAGAGAAATGGGGCGATAACTGGAAGGAAGGTGTTTGTCCTTCCCTGGTTTGGGGATGGGGACAACAATGGCTTCACGCCAACTTGTGGGAACATGACCTTCAGTCCATATGCGATTGTAGGTACTAAGAAGAAAGCAGTTGCCCGCAGGAGAGAGGTTCTTCAGCATCTCAATATGAATGGAATCGGGCCCGGGAGCAGAAGACCGGGACAGGGCGAGAGCACGATCTAGCTCCTGCATGGTGAAGGCGACGTTATAATTTTCACGGTTAAAAGAGCGGAAAGAAGGCGGCCGTGCCTCCTCTACCTGTTTGCGAGGGAGAAAGGCAGGGTGGTAATGGGCAGAGCTCGAAACCTCCGCAAAGAAACGACCCAATGCGTTTGAAACATCAGCTGGGTCCACAAGGACTGCGTTCTCCACGGTCAGGCCAGGAATCGGGGAGTGGACCTTGATGCCGGACAAACGGCGTAGGCCACCCCAGACAACCGTGGAGGGAGTAAAACGGTTAAAAGAACTAGTAAAAGCAGTCCAGCAAGCTTTCTTGCTGTCGTTTATGATACGACGGCACTGCGCTCTTATACGTTTGTAATTGATGCAATTCTCCAAGGTTGGGTGGCGGCGGAAGGTGCGTAAAGCACGGCGCCGGGCTCTAAGCGCGTCGCGGCAGGCTGCAGTCCACCAAGGGACCTGGGCACGACGTGGAGAAGAGGATGTACGAGGTATGGAACGTTCAGCAGCAGTGAGAATAACCTCTGTGAGGTATTCGACCTGATTGTCACAGTTGGGAAAATTCTGATTGTGAAAAACAGCCATGGAAGAATAAAGCCCCCAGTCGGCTTTAGAAATGTTCCAACTGGTGGGACGTGGAGATGGGGAATGATGTAGGAAGTGGATGATACAAGGGAAATGGTCACTCGAGTACGTGTCAGAAAGTGCATACCACTCAAACCGACCGGCAAGCTGAGGAGTGCATATTGCGAGGTCTATATGGGAATAAGTGTGTGTTGTGTCAGAAACGAAGGTCGGTGCACCGGTGTTGAGGCAGACAAGATCGAGGTGGTGGAGAATGTCCACCAAAAGGGAGCCTCTCGGACAAGGTGCCGGAGAGCCCCATAGGGGGTGGTGGGCATTAATGTCGCCTACCAACACGAAAGGTGAAGGGAGCTGGTCAACAAGGTTTAGCACATCTGCCCTAGTAAGGGCAGATGACGATGGCGAATATATATTACAGAGGGAGAAGGTAAATGTGGATAAGGTGATGCGGACGGCAACTGCCTGTAGGTGAGTGTGCAAGGAAATGGGATGGAAATAGACGTCGTCTCGAAGGAGCATCAGAACCCCTCCATGGGCTGGGACACCTTCCACGGGTGGCAGGTCGAACCGCACAGAGGTGTAGTGTGGAAAGTCTGCACGATCACGTGGACGCAACTTAGTTTCCTGGAGGCAGACTAGAAGCGGGCAGTGCAATCGAAGGAGTAGTTTTAACTCCTCCCGATTAGAACGAATGCCGCGTATATTCCATTGTAGGAGCGCCATGATAAAAATGAGAGAAGAAATAAGGATAAAAACCAAGTAGCGAGCGGGGTAACCTCGACGGCCGCTGAGGACCGGATTTCGAGGGAGCACTGCTATCGCTGTCTGGGGGCAAAGGGTCATGTTCCATTGGTTCGACCGACGCGCCTGCCACCTCCCTGAGTTGATCAGGAGGGGCAGTTTCCACCGCCGGTAAAGGGCCGGGCGCCCGGCAAACAGAGCGTCCCGGTGAAACAGAAGACGGCGGAGGCCGGCAACTGTTGGACGGCGTGACAGATGGGTCACGCCTCGGCGGGGAAGGAGAGGAACTCTTTTTCTTGTCAGCTCTTCTGGAAGAGTGACGGCGGGAAGAGGCAGTTGACAGTTGGGAAGCCTGAGAACGCAGAAAATCCTCACGGACGGGTTCTTTTTTTCAAGGTCCGGGCATCTTTTTGAGGTGCCCGCGGTTTACTAGAGTTTGACGAAGACTGTACCCTAGAAGCAGCAAGAGGGAGCGGGGACGTGGAACGGGCAATCTTCGGGCTGGCGGATCGCACAACTGTGTCATCGAAAGTGAAGTCACATGTCTGGGTACTGGAATCCTTGGTAGGTCGAGTTGAGGTGAGTACCTTACTGTATGTACCCGCTGGGAGGACAGTGGGCTTTCGACTCGCCAACAACTTACGAGCGGCAGATGTCGATACCTTCTCATCCTTGTATACAGGGCAGTCGCGAGAGGAAGCCGCATGGTCACCGTTGCAGTTTAGGCAGTGAGGGGACGGAGGTGGGCAATCCCCCTCATGGGCGTCCCTACCACAAGTGACACACTTTGCTGCATTTGGGCAATGTTCACGGGTATGGTTGTACCTGTGGCACTGAAAACAGCGCGTTGGGTTAGGTACATAAGGGCGGACGGAGATGACTTCATACCCTGCTTTGACCTTCGACGGGAGGTCAACTTTGTCAAACGTCAAAAACACAGTACGAGTCGGTGTCAGATGGTTATCGACCTTTTTCATGACCCTGTGGACGGCTGTCACACCCTGATCGGACATATACGATTGGATATCTTCATCAGACAACCCGTCAAGGGATCTCGTGAAGACTACCCCCCGTGACGAGTTGAGTGTGCGGTGCGCTTCGACCTTAACTGGAAAAGTGTGCAACAACGTAGTACGTATCAGTTTTTGGGCTTGGAAGGCACTTTCCACTTCCAGCAGCAATGTGCCATTGCGCTGACGTGAACAGGTTTTAACAGGGCCAGCAATTGCATCTACACCTTTCTGTATAACGAAAGGATTGACAGAATTGAAATCCTTTCCGTCGGTGCGAGAGACAACCAGAAATTTAGGTACATTAGGCAGAGTCTTTTTAGGCTGAGGCGAGTCTAACTTACGTTTATGGGTCAACGTCACGAAAGAAGATAAGGAAGTCATCGCGGAAGTGTCCCCCGTGATTACCGGCGTCTCCGATGGCGCGCTCCTTCCTAGTGGGGGCCCTCTCCGAGGGCTTACCCGCCTTAGGTGATTGTTCACACCTCAGGTCACACCTCCCGAGAACTGACGGAGGGACCAATCGGCACGTTCGGAAGGTACCAGCTCGGGTAATCACCCCTCCCTGGGCCTGGCCTTTACCAGGGGGTACGTACGTGCCTTACTTGTCTACCCGGGGCGGGGAATTACGCGTTACCCCGTCACCTGCTACGCACGATAATGCGTGGGTCGGCCTTCAGACACGCACAGGGAGGAAAGAAGAAGAGGATAGGAAAGGAAGAGAAAGAAGGAAAGAAAAGAAGTGTCTCAAACGCCGAGGCGGAGACTAATGAGGAGAAGAAGGCTAGGAGAGTTCAAGGAGAGAAAGACAGAAAACGAAGGGTAAGAAAGGAAGGAACGAACGAAGAAAAACCACAATAAGAACCACCGTATCTCACGAAATATGCCCGTCTCCGGGCGAAGGCATAAACCGGGAGGGAAAGTGAAGCAGCCTGGGGCAGAAGAAAGGCTGCTCCGGCTTGGGGCCCCGTGCGCGCCACACACGTACCCACAAAAGAACTGTGGGCCCCCTGGGGGGACCTTTCATGTGTGTTTTCATATAATTTATATCACTTGTGTATATTGTACATTCTAAAATAAACTCATTTTATCAAATGCAAATGCCTTTACCTCTTGAATAATGCAATACCATATTGCTCTCACATTTCTGTACTTTGCAATCTGTTTTATAAACATTCTAAAATATGCCACTTTACAGCCAAGTGCCAGGTGTGAATAGGGCAGTGTTGAAAGTGTTAATATAAGCATACAGGTTTAGTTAGCAGAGAAAGCCTTTCCTTATAAGCAATATTAGTCAGTGCAATAGCACAACCAGCCAGTCAACATTAACTGTTGTTGAATTTATAAGATCCAATAGGGATAAATTAACATGAGGGTGGCTAAGGTAAGTAAATTTTTGAAGACAAGTGACAAGGGACTAGGGAGTGTGAACAGGACTGGTAATAGTGATAGAATTGTCTCTCTCCATTCTGTAAGACTACAATGTGTGCAAGCATTCCGGGAGATAAAGTATAACACATGGAAGTTTGGGTCTGGCATGAGTGTGTGAATGGGTGGCCGAGAGAAGGACAAAGAGGGTGACCTGGTTTAGAGTCCCAGTCAGGCACAAATTTTCTTGTGTCATAAAATTTTAGTCCATCTTTAAAACAGAAGTCAGAAATTTTCACTATTTGTGAATAAATATGTGAATATTTACCACTGCTGCAGAATACCACCAAGTTTTACTTTGGAACAGGCAATTCCTAATAAACATGTTATACATTTGTGGTTAAACTTTGCTTCACTATACGTAAATGTATCTCTCAGTGTGGCTTATATGCTATTTTATTTAGACCATTTTGTTTCTCTGGTATGGCAATTCCTGTAAATTTTTTAATAACTTTAAATTTTTATATTACACTGAGAAAGCTGAAAATGCCTCACAGAATCTAAATGTGCTTCTTGCACATTTTGGATAGGTGGTGGTCAGCAACAAAGTTTCAGTATAAATTGCTAACTAAATACTATAAGTAACATCTCAGCAGGCTAACAGTTTATTTTTGGTTTCAGAAATGCATTCTAATCTAACTAGTTGTAGCATCTGTCATAACAAATCTTCAGATCGCCAACAAGTTTCTTCAAATACTGTTGACCAAGCTAGAGGTAGGTAGTTTCATTCATGGTCCCAGCAAATCAACATACCACGTGTAGCAATCTGTGGGCTCATCAGACAACTGTATGGAAAAAGTTGAGGAAATATTTGCGCAGTAAGTCACGCAGATTGCCATTCTTACAAGATCTCTCAGACTTGTATAAGGAGGCATGTGATGCATTTTGTGGAGAAAATGTTTTGGATTGAAGAAGATGAAACATTGTTTAGTCACTTGGTTTTAAATGACAAATCAATTTTTTTATATCTGTTGCGAGTTCAACAAACAGCAGGATTTGAAGAAGTGGGGAAAATAAATAAACAGTGCATGGAACATATTCATCCTAGCACTATGGTTAATGTGGTTTTCTTGTATCTGACAAAACTATGGGTGTGGAGCATTCTTTCTTTTGGAGAGAACCTTAAACCATTTTATATCTCTGAGATAACAGATTTTTTTAAAAAAATACATTCAGTTATATGACAATGATCAAGCTGAACACATTTACTTCCAGCAAGATGGAAGACTACCTCACTCACTGCTTTCAATAATGATTGTTGGGTTGGTTGGTTGGGGGACCTAATGTGTGGGCACCACAGTTTCCAAGCTTATCTGTTCCTATTAAAGGCTGGTTGTATGTCCTACCTAATACCTATGGGTCTCATACGGCAGAAGGAAAAACAGACTTCTAAAAATGATATTGACAAATTTCTTCCTCAATACATGGTAATACACAACTACATAGTAGATGCAGACAATTGTATCCAGATGAACTACTTCATAAAAACAGTTTTAAATATCTATTTTCTGCTTTAAAATATTAAAAATTTTCATTTAAATAATAATGTATGTGCAACATAAACATTGCACAATTGCACCTACTTATCACTGTGCTGCTAATTATGTGCCAAACCACACTGTGCTGTGGTGCCAAACCAAATTTTGAGCAGAAACTAAAATAAAACCCTCATTCAGGCTCTAGGGGGTGAATCTCATGATTATGAATACAATGCAGTAGTTCAGATGCTTAGGAGAGAGGAGTAGTAGTAGTAGTAGTAGTAGTAGTAGTAGTAGTAGCAGCAGCAGCAGCAGCAGCAGCAGCAGCAGTTAGCACCCAATCTGCAATGGAAGGACCCCAGCCTCCATCAGCAGGCTGTCCACAGAGCTAGTCCTAAAAGCTTTCAGTGCAAGGTTGAGTCCCCCAGTTACATATCAGTCAAGTGGATGCAATGTTAAGGCCAATACCAAGCCATCAACGAGACTCCCAAAGTCAAGAGAAGACAGTATCAGGGATCTGAAAAGCTGCAGAAAGATGGAGCAATCTGCAGTTTCAGCTGGTGTTATGCAGGCAGTGATGTGTAATAAGGAGTAGCCATATCAGTCAGGCATCAAACACCAGTCTTAAAAGGTGATAATTTCCACCAAAGTGAGTAGCTGGTCACTGTAAGTACATGATGAGGGTCTTTGCAGCTGAAAATTGAAAGCTGTGGGTTAGGACCCATGGCTGCTCCTTTCATATGGCAGTTAGCATTCAGCAAGACCGACTCTTGAGGAGGAAATCCACCATACAAGAAAGCTGATTACTGAGTACCCCACAGCTGCTACTAGCCCACTGACAGTTGCTAGAAAGAGAGCAACACTTAATACTGAACCCTGTGGGACACAATTCTCTTGGATATGAGGTGAACTGTG
This sequence comes from Locusta migratoria, assembly GCA_026315105.1. Classification (NCBI taxonomy): domain Eukaryota; kingdom Metazoa; phylum Arthropoda; class Insecta; order Orthoptera; family Acrididae; genus Locusta; species Locusta migratoria. The sequence goes on from CM048747.1 coordinate 491,243,113, forward strand.
GGAAACACTAACACAGAAAGTAGGATTTGACAAAACTTCAGGAAAAAATCAAGAGTGGTCACCAAACTCCCTCATTTAACATATTTAGGATGTGGTACTGCCAAGGCCTCCTGTAGGTACAAGACAAAAATGACATGCTGATAGCAGCCAGGCTGTTCAGAAAATCAAATTATCATTGTTGAACGGCCCTGGTGAAAACCAACTAGAGGCGGACCCAGAAAGCCCCCAAGAGTCAATGACCCAAAACAGCTGCTGGCTCAAGCATCTGAGCAACTTACAAAGAACAATGTGAGACTAATTATCTGATAGCTACCCAACTCTAGGGCTTGCTCAACCTAAGTACCAGGATTATGATCCTTTCCTCTACTGCAATGGGAACTTGTCCTCACTCCAGTTACTGTTGAAGGTGCCAAGGATATGATGCTAGCAATCCAATGAGGCATGAGCATTTGGCTGTGGATCTGGTCTGGTACTGGGTTTATATCAGAGCGTTAGGCTAAAGCACGAAGGAATTCCCACCCAATAGAGAGCATTGTATGGCACCAAGCAATGTAAAACATGCTTTTTCTCCACCTACTGTTTTAACATACGAACGGCAGAATGGTTTCAAACACAAAGCTTTAAGCATAATAATGACCAAAATATTTGGCATTGGAGTCTGGTAAGTGTAGTAGTGCCATTCAAAGAAATACCATTACACCTATAGTGTACTATTGGTAACCACAGAGGCACACTATTTTTAACCAGAACTGTGAAGACGTTTTACAGTGCCTGTGTTTTAATGTGCCATTCCCAGCAAACTTTCTTCTGTTTTCTTTCGAAGTGGTGAACATGGGCATGGAGCAGTTTAATAGCAAATATGGTGGTTGGTCAAGAGATGCCACTTATGGTGTTCGAGAGCTCACCCACGGCCTTCACAATGTCAGGATCACTGAGGTAGTCTTGTGATGGAGGGGGTCCTGAGGTACAGGGAGTCACTAAGTCAGTTGCCCAAAGAATAGTGGTAGTTGTATTTGGGGTCACACACAGCAGTACCTCTATGTGGTGGGGAGCGAAGGATGACAGCAGAAGCACAGGTTCCAACTTTTCAATATGGCAAATAGTAATGCGATCTAATTTGTCTGAGTGGAGGAGGGTGAGAAGGAGTCCAAGGGAAATAAGTGAATAAGGAATCAGTAAAATTGTGAAAACAGTTTCTGTAAGACTACAGATGAGATAGGGGCAGCGTATTAATATGTAATTCTGATGAGTGCAGTAGGAATCTGTGAGAGGGGAGGGGGGGGGGTGTGAAGTGGGAGAGAAGAAAACCTAATTACTTTCTTCCTCAAAATAGAGCTTCACAGATTTCCAGATTAATATTTCTTTATTTCGCAAAAGCCCTCGAACAATGATATCCTTGCGATTTGTGTTTCTTGCAATGATTCATAATCATTGCTATCACGAGGAGTAGATTTTTCTTGCAACAAAAAGTTCCTCACTTTACGAGAAACGATTAAACAAAATAACATTTATGAGTTTCTAGTAGTACTCTATTTTACAAATGAGAAATGTCCACCACACACTTCAACACGGCACTAACTCACAAAATCTCTGTGAGCTACGATGCAATAAAAAACTAACAGAACTTCTTCTGAACACAGGGATATATGATGTTATTTGTTATTACTCACACACTTCACGATTTTTCCTATAGGGGCGCAGCTACGAGTCAAGTTACACGCCGTATTCTCTGTCGATGCTGCTAGCCTAGATTCCACAATGACGCGCCTTTGTGGATTCACCCCGTATGCCGTATTACGCAGTTTTCGAGTTCGTAGAAGTCACTGTCAATACTGGCGATTTCTAAAAGAACATGTTAGAAGGTGTTGCTCAAAACCATTTTATTTTTGTCGAACTCATAAGGAGCCAAGTTTTGCCGACGCAAAACAGATGAGGCCGATTTGTTATTTAAACCTGAAAATCTGAATTCGAACCACTCAAATCGTAAATTCGTAATTTTAAACAATTTTCGTAACAATTACGATTAAATCTTAATGGTTGGAACCTCTGCAGAAGTGCAAGCATCTGAGCGTCAGCCTTATTAGGAGGCCATTTGGGCAGGAATCTAGGGAGTGTCAGAGTGACAGGAATATAAGGAAGTGTTTAGTACCACACACATTATTGTGGACTCGCTAGGAGAGGTAGGAAAATAACAATGCTGCAGATGGAAAGGACAATGGCTGAGTAAGTTTCATGTGACATGTTGTAGAGTATGAGGACCTCAGTATCATACTTAGAGAACTTTGCCACATTTTGTGATCATTGTTCCATTGCATAAAGTGTTTTGGGCATCAAAATCACACAAGATTAGGAAAGGAAGGAGGCTACAGATGCAGAGAATACACTTTGAGAAACATTACTTATCACGGAGAAGGTAAACAAGGCAGAAGGTAAAAATTAAGAGTTGCCCTTAGCCAAGCAGCCAGAGCCTTTAAAGTTTTATCGAGAGGTAGAAGATTGCTATAGACTGAGTCCAGAATGAAAACAGCCACCTGCTGCCTGCCATAGACAGCACAATTCTTATATCATCTCCAGTAGTTGTGAAGGGCTGTGGTATGTGTTGCTGGAAACCAGGTTTGCTCAAGAGCATTACAGAAAGCAGAGGTAGTGCTTAAATGCTGCTGTAGTTCAAGCAGGTGGTTCCAAATTCTGTCACAGTTCCACTGGTGAGTCATATCTCTGGATAAAAGGGCATGAAGGGACCAGCGGGGATAGTTATGTGCCAAAGTCACCTGCTGTCAATAGTTGATATTACCACACTGTGATGATACTGCTGGCCCTCTCATGTCAATGTTATCGGATGATACCTTCTGCGTCGAACACGGAATCGTGTAGTCTAACAGTGATATATGTTGCGTGTGAATTGACAAACGAAATAGCCAGCCTAAGAATCAGGGTAGGACAGTGTCTCGGCGATACTGTGATTAGTTAACAAGTGATAGATTTCATTAATTCAGGGACACACATTTTCTTTCCAGACAGTTCTATAAACAATAGTTTCGTCATTGTATGTTATTTCAAGACTGACAGACAAAGGGTAGAAAAGACATGTAAAACAAGAAGACATGAAAATAAATAGTATCGTATATATGTTAGGCTCATAAACAAGTTGTGTAGACCAGCTAATTGTGTTAATGTAATAGTCAAAATTTCAATATTCTGATTCTTCATATGTATTGAGGTGACGTGAGATTTTGAACCTATTTTAAGAATTGCAGAGATATTTGATAGTTCAATATATGTTAAGAACATGTATGATGTACTCGTTAACTATAGTGAGGACAGTTTACAACTCACAGCAAAGACGTGGCGATGAGCTGCGACAGGCACATACAAAAGACACACACATACAACACATTCAGCTATCGGCCATGGCCTTCTTCAGAAAATAGAGCACTCACGCAATCACACAGGCACACACACAGTCATACAGCCATCACCTCTGACTGCCGCACTTCAAATCACGCTCTGCAGCGAATCTGGGAGGGGAGGGGAGGGGGAGAGGATAGAAAGGTTACGTCACGGTGGTGGGGATGGGTTAGATGGGAATAACGAGATCCACACACACACACACACACACACACACACACACACACACACACACACACACTCACCACTCAAAATAGGCGAGGTTTGGGATAGAGGGGTAGGAACTGTAAGGTGTATATATATATATATGGAAGTAATTGTTGAATTCAAATATATGCAACGATTATTAAGACGAAAAATTCCTAGCAGGAAAAATAAAATATAAAAAATAGACGAAGATTACTCACCAGGCGAAGGAGCACAGGTGTGACAGCATCACAAATAAATAAATGAATACACACACACACACAATCGCAAGCTTTCGCAACCCAGTTGCGTCTTCAGGCAGTAGGGAAGGAGAGGGAAAAGGAAATGATGAGGGTTTTAAGGAAGGGGGTAAGGAGCCATTCCAATCCCGGGAGAGGAAAGACTTACCTTGGGGGAAAAAATGGAGGGTAAACAAATGCACACATGCCCACACATTCACACAGACACAAGTACACCTAGGCAGACATACTCATGTCTGCCTAGGTGTACTTGTGTCTGTGTGAATGTGTGGGCATGTGTGCATTTGTTTACCCTCCATTTTTTCCCCCAAGGTAAGTCTTTCCTCTCCCGGGATTGGAATGGCTCCTTACCCCCTTCCTTAAAACCCTCATCATTTCCTTTTCCCTCTCCTTCCCTACTGCCTGAAGACGCAACTGTGTTGCGAAAGCTTGCGATTGTGTGTGTGTGCGTGTGTATTCATTTATTTATTTGTGATGCTGTCACACCTGTGCTCCTTCGCCTGGTGAGTAATCTTCGTCTATTTTTTATATTTTATATATATGGAAGTTATCGTACACATTAACTAATTGACATTTAACATTGCTGTTTGTTGTTAAACAGAAAGATTGGAGATTTCGACTTAAAAAAGATATGTGCCATTTAAAATTATTTTATGTATAGTTTTCATTTTATATTGTGATTATTTTTGTGTACATGAAATGTTTTACTGTTGTGTTCATTAATTGTAAATTAGTATATTGAATTGTTACGAACAATGCATAATGTAATGTCATTATTGTTGATGTTATATATTTTCCTCGCCGCCTTGCATGGGGGAGTTCGAGATTTTTGCTTTCGTTATGTGCTCTGTGCTCGCAAGCCATTCGCAGCGCTCCAGGAATATAGGCAGTCAAGACAGCGTTGAAGGCAACGCTCCAAGAGACACGTCCGCTGGGCACTGCAATAAATTGCAAAAACGTCAGCTGAATGGCAATCTACGATCGGATTGATTTCAATGGCAAAGAGCGCCACACTCAAGACAGAACCCTGTGGCACCCCATTCTCCTGGCGAAAGGTATCTGACAAAACAGAGCCCACACGTACCCGGAACATGCGATGCGCCACAAACGCTTGAATAAAGAGAGGGAGGCGGCCACGAAGGCCCCATGTGTGCAATGTGCGGAGAATGCCCGCTCTCCAACAGGTATCTTAAGCCTTCTCCAAGTCTAAGAACACTGCTACCGTTTGACGCTTCCTTAGAAAGTTATGAATAACGAAGGTCGACAAGGTGACGAGGTGATCAGCAGCAGAGCGGTGTCTACGAAAACCACATTGAACATTTGCCAGGAGGCGTCGAGATTCAAGGAGCCAGACCAACTGAGCGTTCCATCACCTTACAGAGGCAGCTAGTAAGAGAAATGGGGCGATAACTGGATGGAACATGTTTGTCCTTTCCTGGTTTGGGGATGGGGACAACAATGGCTTCATGCCAACTTATGGGAACCTGACCTTCAGTCCATATGCGATTATAGCTGCTAAGAAGGAAAACTTGCCCATAGGAGAAAGATTCTTCAGCATCTCAATATGGATGGAATCGGGCCCAGGAGCAGAAGATTGGGACAGGTCGAGAGCACAGTCCAGCTCCTGCATGGTAAAGGAGACATTATAACTTTCACAGTTAAAACAGTGGAAAGAAGTCGGCCGTGCCTCCTCTACCTGTTTGCGAGGGAGGAAGGCAGGGTGGTAATAGGCAGAGTTCGAAACCTCCGCAAAGGAGCGGCCCAAAGCATTGGAAAGATCAGCGGGGTCCACAAGGACTGCGTTCTCGACAGTCAGGCCAGAAATCGGGAAGTGGGCCTTGATGCCGGTTAAACGGCGTAGGCCACCCAAGACAGCCGAGGAGGGAGTAAATCGGTTAAAAGCACTGGTAAAAGCAGTCCAGCAAGCTTTTTTTGCTGTCATTTATAGAACGACGACATTGCGCTCTCAGTCGTTCATAATTTATACAATTCTCCGTTGCGTGGCGGCGGTAGGTGCGCAACGCACGGCGCCGGGCTTTAAGAGCGTCGCGGCAGGCTGCAGTCCACCAAGGGACCGGGACGCGACGTGGAGTAGAGGATGTACGAGGTATGGAATGTTCGGCAGCAGTGAGAATAACCTCTGTGAGGTATGTGACCTGTGTCACAGCTGGAAAAATTCTGACCGTGAAAGACAGCCATGGAAGAATAATGCCCCCAGTCGGCTTTAGAGATGTTCCAACTGGTGGGACGAGGAGATGGGGAATGATGCAGGAAGTGAACGACACAAGGGAAATGGTCACTCGAGTATGTGTCAGAAAGTGCATACCACTCAAACCGACCGGCAAGCTGAGGAGTGCATATCGCGAGGTCTATATGGAAATGAGAATGTGTTGTGTCGGAAAGGAAGGTCAGTGCACTGGTGTTGAGGCAGACAAGATTGAGATGTTGGAAAAGGTCCACCAAAAGGGAGCCTCTCTGACAAGGTGCTGGATAGCCCCATAGGGGGTGGTGGGCATTAAAGTCGCCTACCAACACGAAAGGTGAAGGGAGCTGGTCAACGAGGTGTAGCACATCTGCCCTAGTAAGGGCGGATGATGACGGCGAATAGATATTACAGAGGGGAAAAAGATAAGGTGGGGAGAGTCATGCGTATGGCAACTGCCTATATGTGAGTATGCACTGAAATGGGATGGTGATAGACGTCGTCCCAAATGAGCATCAGAACCCCTCCATGGGCTACGGTACCTTCCACAGGTGACAGGTCGAAACACACAGAGGTATAGTGGGGTAAGTCTGCATGATCACATGGACGTAACTTAGTTTCTTGGAGACAAACTAGAAGCAGGCAGTGCAACTGAAGGGGTAGTTTTAATTCCTCCCGATTGGAACAAATGCCATGAATATTCCATTGAAGGAGCGCCATGATAAAAATTGAGAAGAAAAGAAGATATAAAGGAACAAGCAGGCGGGGTCACCTCGACGGCCGCTGAGGACCGGACTTTGAGGGAGCACTACTATCGCTATCTAGAGGCAGAGAATCATGTTCCATGGGTTCAACTGACGCATCTACCACCTTCCCGAGTTGATCAGGAGGGGCAGCTTCCACCGCCGGTAAAATGCCGGTTGCCAGGCTAAAAGAAGATGATCGGGGCCGACTACTGTTGGGCGGCGTGACGGTTGAGTCACGCCTCGACAGGGAAGGACAGGAACTGTCTTTTGTTGGCTCTTTTGGAAGAGTGGCGGTGAGAAGAGGCAGTTGACGGTTGAGAAGCCTGAGTACGGAGAAAATCTTCACGGACAGGTTCTTTTTTCGAAGTCCGGGCATCTTGTTTAGGTGGTTGATTAAGACTGAACTTTAGAAGCAGAAGGAGGAAGCAGGGACGTGGAATGGTAATATTCGGGCTGGCTGATTGCACAACTGTGTCCGCAAAAGTGAAATCACAGGCCTGCGTTGTTGTTGTTGTTGTTGTTGTTGTTTATAGGGGACCAAACTACAAGGTCATCAGTCCCCTGTTACAAGCAATGATGTAACATGTGACAGAACAAAAACTGAGAGAACAAGGATTAGAGAATTCCTTGAGTGTAAAACGAACAGAAACACTTCACTTTTTCACTTATACACAGAGGAGTGCACAAAAGGTATAAAAGTACAATTTCACAGCAGAATGCAATGGCTGGTTGATCACTAGGATAAAAACGGTTGAGCGAGCCATGCTGTACATACTAAGAAACCACCTCAACCGAAAAGGTAGAGGCTATCAAGTAACTTAAAAACAGTGTAAACATGAGGGTTTTTGAATCGGGGAGAAACGCCTTCCATTAAACGGAAGAGTAGAAACCAGATGCACGAATAAAATTTAAAACAGTAGTAGCCAAGGAGGCATTGTCACCTAAAACTGATGGCAGCGAATCTGGTAGGCTAAAGGACTGCCGCAAAGCAGCTAAAAACGGACAATATAACAGTATGTGGACCACAGACAGCTGGGCACCACAACAGCAAACTGGTGGGCCCTCTCGACGCAAGAGGTGGCCATGTGTTAAACACGTATGGCCAATGCGTAGTCGTCAGAGTACAACGGACTCCCTAGGAGAGGCTCGTAGGGAGGACCTCCACATTGCTGTAGAAGGCTTAACGGCACAGAGCTTATTCGGTGCGTTCGATTCAGCTCACTCTGTATTCCAAAGGCTTAATACCTTCCGATTGAGCACCGCCCGGAGATCCCTCTCCTGGAGACCGATTTCCAGCATGGTTGAGGTAGTAGCCTCCTTCGCCAGTTGGTCAACACGTTCATTTCCTGTTATTCCAACGTGGCCTGGAGTCCAAAGGAAGACCACAGTGCGACCACATGTACTTAGTCTGTATACAGCTTCCTGAATGGACCGTACCAAAGGATGTTTTGGGAAACACTGGTTAAGGGCTTGCAAACCACTCAGGGAGACAGTACAGATAACCACAGACTCCCCGGGACAGGCTCCGAGATGTTCAAGGGTCCGCCAAATGGCGACAAGTTCCGCCGTAAACACACTACTCCCACAGGGCAATGAACGTTGTTCTATATGCCGGCCGTGGGTATAGGCATACCCAACATGGCCATCGACTAGGTAGCCATCGATGTATATAAATTCAGCGCCATGGTACGAATCTGGAAGGGCCTGGAACTGTTGACGCAGAGTCGTTGGTGCAACAGAGGCTTTGGAGCCTCGGGACAAGTCTAACCGAAGCTGGAGGCGAGGAAGGACCCAAGGAGGAGTACGAGAATGGTACTGGAAGGTGAGAGGAGTAGGAAGGGACTCTAGAGAAGAAAGAAGGGAACGAACTCTAACCGCAATCGGGAGGCCCGACCGTGGCCGTCGTCCTGGGGAAGGGAGTGCAACAGCTGGGAAGAGGAGCCTGTGATTTGGGTGGTGAGGTACGGCATGAATACAGGCAACATAAGAAGCCATTAGCTGTTGCCTTCTGAATCGCAGGGTGGGAACCCCAGCCTCAGCAAGAAGGCTTGTCACAGGACTGGTACGGAAGGCCCCTGTTGCTAAACGGATGCCACTTTTTTTTTTTTTGTGGTTTTAGGGCGCACAACTTCTATGGTCATTAGTGCCCAGACAAGAACTTAGATTAACTAGATCTCAAAAAAATTTGGTGACTGTCAGAAAATCAAGAAGAGGCTAAAAACGAAAGATAAAAGACAATTAAAAGGGTTACATATCCTTCGATAAGTTGGCCAATTTTGATAAAACGCAAAACTCGAGCAGCTGCTCGGGTGTCATCAGCTAAAATTTCCTTCAGAGTAGACGGAAAGTGAAGGACTACACGGAGATGATTAAAATTAACACAAGTCAGTAAAACATGTCGCACTGTCAGCAGTTCACCGCAGGAGCACAGTGGTGCAGGGTCGGCGGATAGCAGGTGACTGTGGCTGAAACGGCAGTGACCGATCCGCAACCGGGCCAGGATGACCTCCTCCCGCCGAGAGGGGCGTGAGGAGGTCCTCCAAGCGGTCGGGATCGGTTTGACAGTTCGCAATTTATTGTTGTACAGTGAAAGCCACACACTGTGCCATGACGACACTATACTCCGGCGAAGAGCCCGATGAACATCGTCCGCTGGGATGCAAAAGGTAGCCATGCAAGGCAAAAGAGCTGCGGCCTTGGCTGCTATGTCGGCGGCCTCATTCCCGGGCACACCCACGTGGCCAGGGACCCACAGGAAAGAAACGTGACAGCTGTCATCTGCTAGCAACTGGAGGGAGCATTGGATCCGATATATGAGAGGATGGTTCGAGAAAGGGTCATTAAGACTCTGCAGGGCACTAAGGGAGTCCGAACATATGGCATAGAAAGGTTCGCGGTGGCGGCAGGTATACAAAACAGCTTGATGAAGGGCAAAAAGCTCAGCCGTGAAGTTAGAGCACCGGTCAGGGAGCTTGTATTGGAAACGGTTGTCCCCGAGGACGAAGGCAGATCCGACACCGGCAGTGCTCTTGGAACCATTAGTGTAAATAAATATGGCATTATCGAACCACGAACGGAGTTCGACAAGCCTCAAGCGGTATACCAAATCCAGAGTGCTCTCCTTGGGGAGCGAGCTAAGTTCAAGGTGTGTGTGAACCTGGGCCTGATGCCACGGTGGCAATGGGCTTTCGCTCAACCGAAGGGTGGAAGGAAGGATAAAATCGAGCCACTGAAGCAGGCGGCGAAACCGAACTCTAGGTGGAAGCAAGGCAATCGCAGACAACTGATATTGGCGATCGAGTGAGTCGTCAATAAACAACACGGTAAGATGGATGGTTGGGCATCGACTGCAAGCGGCATGCGTACCGACACAAGAGTATGTCATGTCGAGTGGTCAAGGGTAATACAGCAGCCTCGGCATACAGACTTTCAACAGGGCTGGTATAAAATGCATCGGTCGCCAGACGTAATCCCAGATGGTGGATGGAGTTGAGATGGCGGAGAATCGACGGCCGTGCTGAAGAGTATACAAGGCTTCCGTTGTCGAGCTTCGACTGAACAATGGCCTGGTAAAGGTGAAGCAGGACGGAACGGTCCGCTCCCCATGACGTGCCACTGAGACACGAAGAACGTTAAGGGATTGGGCACAACAGGCAGCTAGGTAGGACACGTGTGTGGACCAGCAAAGTTTATGATCCAACATGAGTCCCAAGAATTTCGTAGTCTCCACGAAAGGGAGAGCAACAGGGCCGAGACGTAGAGAAGGTAGAAGAAATTCCTTGTATCTCCAGAAGTTGATGCACACCGTTTTCTCAGTGGAGAATCTGAAGCCGTTTGCGATGCTCCAGGAACATAGACAATCAAGACAGCGTTGAAGAGAACGCTCCAAGAGACACGTCCGCTGGGCGCTGCAATAAATTGGGAAATCTTCCACAAAAAGAGATCCGGAGACGTCGGCTGTCTACGATCAGATTGATTGCAATGGCAAAGAGCGCCACACTCAAGACGGAGCCCTGTGGTACCCCATTCTCCTGGCAAAAGGTATCTGACAAAACAGAGCCCACCCGTACCCAGAACTTGCGATCCGCCAAAAACGCTTGAATGAAAAGAGGAAGGCGGCCCCGAAGGCCCCACGTGTGCAATGTGCGGAGAATGCCCGCACTCCAACAGGTATCGTATGCCTTCTCCAAGTCGAAGAACACTGCTACTGTTTGACGCTTCTTTAGAAAGTTATGAATAACGAAGGTCGACAACGTAACTAGGTGATCAGCAGCAGAGCGGTGTCGTCGAAAACCGCATTGGACATTTGTTAGGAGGCGGCGAGATTCGAGGAGCCAGACCAACCGAGCATTAACCTTGCGTTCCATCACCTTACAGGCGCAGCTCGGCAGAGAATTGGGACGATAACTGGAAGGAAGATGTTTGTCCTTCCCCGGTTTGGGGATGGGGACAATAATGGCTTCACGCCAACTTGTGGGAACATGACCTTCAGTCCATATGCGATTGTAGGTACTAAGAAGAAAACACTTGCCCGCAGGAGAGAGATTCTTCAGCATCTCAATATGAATGGAATCGGGTCCGGGAGCAGAAGATCGGGACAGGGCGAGGGCACGGTCTAGCTCCTGCATAATTTTCACGATTAAAAGAGTGGAAAGAAGGCGGCCGTGCCTCCTCTACCTGTTTGCGAGGGAGAAAGGCAGGGTGGTAATGGGCAGAGCTCGAAACCTCCGCAAAGAAACGGCCCAATGCGTTGGAAACGTCAGAGGGGTCCACGAGGACTTCGTTCTCCACGGTCAGGCCAGGAATCGGGGAGTGGACCTTGATGCCGGATAAACGGTGTAGGCCACGCCAAACAAACGTGGAGGGAGTAAAACGGTTAAAGCAAGTCAAGCAAGCTTTCTTGCTGTCGTTTATGATACGATGACATTGCGCTCTCATACGTTTATAATGTATGCAATTCTCCAAAGTCGGGTGGTGGCGGAAGGTGCGTAAAGCACGGAGCCGGGCTCTAAGCGCGTTGCGGCAGGCTGCAGTCCACCAAGGGACCTGGACACGACGTGGAGAAGAGGATGTATGAGGTATGGAACGTTCAGCAGCGGTGAGAATAACCTCTGTGAGGTAGTCGACCTGACTGTCACAGGTGGGAAATTTCTGATCGTGAAAAACAGCCATGGAAGAATACAGCCCCAGTCAACTTTAGAAATGTTCCAACTGGTGGGACGAGGAGATGGGGAATGATGCAGGCAGGAAGTGGATGATACAAGGGAAATGGTCACTCGTGTACGTGTCAGAAAGTGCATACCACTCAAACCAACCGGCAAGCTGAGGAGTGCATATCGCAAGGTCTATGTGGGAGTAAGTATGGGTTGTGTCTGAAAGGAAGGTCGGTGCACCGGTGTTGAGGCAGACAAGATCGAGGTGTTGGAGAAGGTCCACCAAAAGGGAGCCTCTCGAACAAGGTGCTGGAGAGCCCCATAGGGGGTGGTGGGCATTGAAGTCGCCTACCAACACGAAAGGTGAAGGGAGCTGGTCAACAAGGTGTAGCACATCTGCCCTAGTAAGGGCAGATGACGATGGCGAATAGATATTACAGAGGGAAAAAGTAAATGTGGATAGAGTGATGCAGATGGCAACTGCCTGTAGGTGAGTATGCAATGAAATGGGATGGTAATAGACGTTGTCTCAAAGGAGCATCAGAACCCCTTCCACGGGTGGCAGGTTCAACCGCACAGAGGTGTAGTGTGGAAATTCTCCACGATCACTTGGACGTAGCTTAGTTTCTTGGAGGCAGACTAGAAGCGGGCAGTCCAATCGAAGGAGTAGTTTTAATTCCTCCCGATTGGAACGAATGACGCGAATATTCCATTGAAGGAGTGCCATGATAAAAAATGAGAGAAGAAAAGAAGATAAAAAGGAACAAGCAGGTGGGGTCACCTCGACGGCCGCTGAGGACCGGACTTCGAGGGAGCACTGCTAGTGCCATCTAGTGGCAAAGGGTCATGTTCCATTGGTTCGATCGACGCGTCTGCCACCTCCCGGAGGTGATCAGGAGGGGCAGCTTCCACCGCCGGTAAACGGCCGGGTGCCCGGCTGACATGCGTCCCGGTGAAACAGAAGACGGCCGAGGCCGGCAACTGTTGGATGGCGTGACCGAAGAGTCATGCTGCGGCGGGAAAGGGGGGGGGGGTGGCTGTTCTTTTTGGAAGCCTTCTTAGAAGGCTGACGGGTTGAAGAAGCTGTTGACGATTGAGAAGTCGGAGTCTTGAGAAAATCTTCACGGGCGGGTTCTTTTTTTGAACTCCAGGCTGCAGATTTGGGTGCCCGGGATGTGTGTGAACTGGTCGACGAATTCACTGTAGAATGGGCAGAAGGGATTGGAGAGGTGGAACGAGCAATTTTCGGGCTAGCCGACCTGACGACAGTGTCACAGAACGTTAAATCTCAAGTCTGAATGCCTACCTCCTTAGTTGGTCGAGGGGAGGCGAGGACCTGGCTGGAAGTACCTGATTGGAGTACAGCGGGCTACCTACTCGCTAATAACTTCCGAGCGGCATAGGTTGAGATCTTTTCCTTCACGCAAATCTCTTGGATGACCCGCTCTTCTTTATAAACGGGGCAGTCCCGTGAAGCAGCAGCATGGTCACCCATGCAATTAATGCAGCGAAGGGATGGAGGTAGACATTGACCCTCATGAGCGTCCCTGCCACAGGTGGCGCACTTGGCTGCATTTGGACAAGATTTACTGGTATGATTGTACCTTTGGCAATGGAAGCAGCGTGTAGGATTTGGTATGTATGGGCGAACGGAAATTACTTCGTAGCCCACTTTCACTTTAGATGGGAGGACAACCCTGTCAAAAGTCAAGAAGACAGTACGGGTTGGCTTGAGGTTATTGTTAACCTTTTTCATCACGCGATGAACGGCCGTAACTCCCTGATCTGACATATAGTTCAATATCTCCTCGTCCGACAACCCATCCAGCGATCTAGAGAACACTACCCCCCGCGAAGAGTTGAGGGTGCGGTGAGCCTCCACTTTCACAGGGAAAGTATGTAGAAGTGTAGCCTGAAGTAACTTCTGTGCCTGGAATGCATTATCTATTTCAAGTAACAAGGTCCCATTGCGCTGCCTGGAGCAGGTCTTCAAGGGACCTGCGATCGCATCGACACCCTTCTGAATAATAAACGGATTTACTGCAGAAAAATGCTTATCGCTGGTTTGTGATACCACCAGGAACTTAGGAATGTTAGGCAGTGCTTCCTGTGGCTGAGAATCATGTTTCCGCTTATGAGTCAGGGTTATAGATGATGTGGAAGGTTTCATGGCAGAGGTGTCCCCCATGATTACCGGCGTCTCCGATTGCGCGCTCCTTCCTTGTGGGGGCCCTCACCGAGGGCGCACCCACCTTAGGTGACTGTTCGCACCTCAGGTCACACCTCCCAAGAACGGACGGAGGGACCAATCGGCATGTTCGGAAGGTATCAGGTCGGGTAATCACCCCTCCCTGGGCCCGGCCTTTACCGGGGGGTACGTACGTGCCCTACATGTCTACCCGGGGCGGGGAGTTACGCCTTACCCTGTCACCGGCTACGCAGAGCGTGGGTCGACCTTCAGACAAGCACAGGGAGGAAAGAAAGGAGGAAGGAGAGAAAGGGATGAAGGAGGAGGGAGAATCTTAAACACCGAGGCGGAGATTGAAGGGTGAGTCGAGAACAAGGAGAAAGGAAAAGAGGGGAAGGCTGAAGAACAGGAAAGGAAGAGGACCAAGAAGAGAAGACAGAGGAGGCGAAAAAGAAACCTTGGACTGACTGAAAATGCCCGTCTCCGGGCGAAGGCACAAGCCGGAGGGAAAGAGGGAAGCGGCCTGGGACGGAAGAAAGGTTGCTTCGGCTCGGGGCCTCGTGCGCGCCACACACTTACCCACAAAAGAGCTGTGGGTCCCCTGGGGGGAGGATGCCACTGTGATGGACCAGATCTAAGATCTGCAGTGCAGTTGGAGCTGCAGAATCATACACAAGGCAGCCATAATCCAGGCGTGACTGGATAAGTGCCTTAGGCCAGGCGCACATTGAGACACAGCCGACGCAGGGCAGGGCAGGGCAGGGCAGGGCAGGGCAGGTTTCTGTAACTGCCGCGTTTAAATGCAGCAGCGCAAGTTGCGGCACAGCGCAGGCCAGGGCAGCACAGCTGCTGTCTCCGCCTGGGCCGCACAGTGTCCGGGAGACAGATTGCTGTGCAAGTGCCGCACAGCTTAGGCGGCAGCCAGGCCACCTGCTGGGGTGGGGGTACGGTTTGTTGCCCCACTGCCCGCATCGCTGCCAGTCTTCTCCAGCTGCTTACCGCGCATTCTGACCCGTCTGTGTTCGATATGGAGGAAAAAGTAATTGATGCACTTCGTCCGAACCTGGTTTTGTACGATACCAATCACACTGACTACATGAAAACCAAATTGAAACAACAAATTTGGGATTCTATTGCAAAAGATCTCCATATGCAGAATGATAAGTATTATGCTTTAATACTTCATTTTAATTCAAATACATCGCTTTAAACATCAAAGCAATGTGCTGACATGGTTACAGAGAATTTTTCTATTCAAATGACATTCGCAAAAATGTCAATTGTTTTATCTAGTATTTTCCTTTTTAAATGCTATCTGCTTGCCAAGATGCACTTCCAAATGTGTTAAAATATTCAGTAAATTTCTCCCTCACAACAAAAGCACTTGTAGCACTCCTACTATTGTTACATATCAATGGAAGTAGTTGATTGTTTGGCATCACAACACTATCATTATTTCCATTATAATCAGCAGCTGCATCACTTCGCAAGTAATTGTGTAGCACACATGCCGCCTTAACGACACCGTCAACGGTGTCTACTTTTATCTCTAATGGTTTTCTGAAGCAGCGAAATCGTGATGCTAGAATTCCAAAGGCACATTAACATGTTTGCCTGGCTCGTGAAAGTCTGTAATTGAAAGCTTTCTGTAATTGAAAACACTTTCTGTAATTACCTGTAACGCTTCTACTTGGACATGGTCTCATTAAATTGTCTAATAAAGAAAAGGCCTCAAACCCCACAAAGACATATGGAAGCTCTTCTTCGGAATGTGGAGGTAACTGTAAATTTTGATTCTGTAACTTCTTTGCCAACGTACTGCTTGAAAAAATATTCCCATCACTAAACCTGTCCATTTATCCCAAATCAATAGTGATGAACTTTTAGTTTGCATCGACGGTGGCCATTAGCACCACAGAATGTGTATGTTTATAGTTGAATATGCTTTCCGGCAATAGCCCCGATACAGTGTGGAAACTGCCATCGCTGTTCGAAACATTCTGCGATTGTTTTCCCACATCTGTGCTGTGGGTTGCGGTAAATATAGTGGTTGCATGGTGTCCCACATAGCATACGAGACTTCATTAACTATATTTGACACAGTTCTATCGCCCATTCTGTAGCTGTAGGCAATACTTTTGTAACTGTCTCCTGTGGCTAAATACCTGTGGGGAAAAATGTATTTAAGGAAAACGTCATAGTTTGCGCTGTAGATGTTCTGTCGTAATTATCATATATAGTACTAAGTTTATGTAATAAGTACACGGACAGAAAGAAAACTAACAAGGTCAGAGCATTGAGATAGCTGTACAAGGAAACACTGCGCACTGGTTCAACAAACGACGGCTGTGCGACAATGGCTTAAAAACTGTCTCCCAATATGCGCAGACGCTGTGCCGCAAAGTGTTTCCTTTGCTGCGCTGCCCTGCCCTGCGTCGGCTGTGTCTCAATGCGCACCTGGCCTTATACAGGTGCAGTAGAGTGGGGCAAGCAGCTCCCCAACCTGTGTGGCTGAGGCAGTGGAGGATGTTTAAGTGTCTGCAGCATTTTTGTGTTTAGTTGGCGAAGATGCGGTATCCAGGTCAGCCGGGCATCGAAAAGCATACCTAGGAAGCGATGTGTCTCCTCAACGCAAAGGGGTTCATCATTCAAATATAGCTCAGGGTCCGGGTGAGCTACCCGACGGCGACAAAAGTGCATGACGCAGGTTTTCTGCGCCGAAAATTGGAAACCATGCTCAGAGGCCCAAGACTGGGAGTTCGAATGGCTCCCTGCAGCCGCCATTCTGTGACATTAATGCTGCTGGAGCTGAAGTAAAGGCAAAAGTCGTCGGCAAACAAGGAGGAAGAGACAGACGTTCCTACTGCCGCAGCTAGTCCGTTAATAGCTATCAAAAATAACGGATAACGGTACACTTAGAATGGAGCCCTGTGGGACGCCATTCTCTAAAACATGAGCGGAGCTAAGAGAGGTGCCAACCCGAACCTGAAAAGAGCGTAGTGACAGGAAGTTCTGTATGAACGTTGGTAGGGGGCCACGTAAGCCACATTCATAAAGTGTAGAGAGGATGTGATGACGCCAGGTTGTATCATAAGGCTTGCAGAGGTCAAAAAAGACTGTGACAAGGTGTTCTCGGCGAGTAAAAGTGGTACGTATTGCTGATTCCAGGGACACGAGATTGTCTTGAGTGGAACGGCCCTGACGGAAGCCTCCCTGTTGTGGAGCCAGGAGACCTCGATCCTCCAGTAGCCACATAAGCTGTCGACTCACCATACGTTCGAGGATCTTACACAGAACGTTGGTGAGACTGATGGGGCGGTAGCTCCCAGCGTCTGACGGATCTGCGCCTGGTTTCATCACTGGGACGATAGTACTTCTCCGCCATTGTGATGGGAAAAGGCCTTCTGTCCAGAGACGATTATAAAGGGCGAGTAGCTGCTGTTTAAAAGTCCGCTGAGAGGTTACGGACGAACTGGCTGTGAATACGGTCCGGACCAGGAGAGGTATTGGGGGATGCAGCAAGAGCAGTCTGGAACTCCCACTCACTAAATGGGGCATTGTACGCTTCCTGTCGACGTGTGCGGAAAGACAATTGCCTCCGCTCAACCCGCTCTTTGAGGGCGCGAAATTGTGCACTGTAGGCTGCGGTCGCAGAGCAACGTGCAAAGTGAACTGCCATGAGCTCCGCAATTACCGTCGGGACAGTACAAAGACTACCGTCGATTCGGAGTGACGGCATTCCGCTTGGCGGGTGGTACCCGAAGAGGTGCCGTACCTGCGACCACACTTGAGAAGTGGAGGCGCAGGAGCCTATGGTGGCTACATATCGCTCCCAACAGTCCTGCTTACTCTGTTGGATCAGTCGCCGGGCTCGGGCCCGGAGACGTTTAAAAGCGATTAGATGTTCAATACTGGGGTGGCGCCGGTGGCGTTGAAGTGCCCGTCGTCGCTCCCGGATAGCGTCAGCTATCTCCCGCGACCACCAAGGCACCGACTTGCGCCTAAGTGAGCCTGTGGCAGTCGGGACATTCGCTTCAGCAGCGGAAATAATGTCCTCAGTTAGTTGTACTGCCATATCGATGTTATCTGGCAATGGAGTAGTAGCCACAGCTGTCTAGGTATAGCCATGCCAGTCAGCCCTATGGAGGGACCACCGGGACAGGCGTCCTGCAGGGTGAAATTGTGAGAGCGACAAAAGGAGAGGAAAGTGGTTGCTCCCACAAAGGTCATCATGGACCTTCCAAGATAAATGCGGAAGGAGACTCGGGCTACAAATGGATGGGTCGATGGCGGAGAAAGAGCCATGTGCCACACTGAAGTGTGTGGGTGCCCCACTGTTCAAGATGCAAACGTCAAGCTGTGTGAGAAGGTTCTCAAGGTCTCTACCATGGCCCGTGCTCTCAGTTCCACCCCATAGAGGGTGGTGGGCATTGAAATCACCCAAGAGAAGGAACAGTTGTGGTAATTGGGCAACCAATGCAGTGAGGTCAGCAGGAGAGACAACAACATCCGGGGGAAGGTATAGGGAACAGATGGTAAATTCCTCTATTGCCCGGAGTCGAACAGCCACAGCCTCCAAGGTCGTGGTGAGAGGCACGGCAGCACGGTTGCAAGAACATAGACACAAACTCCGCCAGATACCCTGTTATAGATGGAACGATTGTTGTAATAGCCCCGATAGCCACGAAGGGCTGGGGTCCTCTGTGCATTGGAACAAGTTTCCTGCAGGGCTATACAGAATGCTGGAAATCGGCACAACAATTGCTGCAATTCAGACAAATGGCGGAAAAAACGCCACAGTTCCACTGCATGATCACAGAGGCTCCTGCTCGCTGGGACATGCAGATTGGGATGGTGTATTGGAGTCTGCAAGGGTGTTTGCCGTTGCTGATGGCGGAGGCAGAGAGAGCCTCAACGTCCATCACGTCTGGGGAATCAGCAAAAGCCAAGTCCTCAGGGAACATGAGAAGTTCTATTTCATCCTCTGAGGCTGACGTTTGTTGTGGTGGCTCAGTAGCCACCTGGTCTTCTGTCTTTTTGGACCTCTTTTTCTTCCTTGCCTGCCTGTCCTTTAGTCTCTCCTGCTGGGAGGGCTTTTCTGCCACATTCTCTGGGACGGAGGATGCACTCGAGGCCCCGCGACCAGCAGGTAGTGGCTTTTTCAGCCACTCACTGGTATCTGCCGTACCAGCGTCAGAGACCTTAGGAGAAAGGGCATTGAGGGAGCCCTTCTTTGCAGGAGGAGCCAGAGATTGTTGTTGGTTCTCTGGCTCAGGGACGGGAACCGTTGTCCCCAGTTGTTTTGTACTCGTTGCTCCCAAAGTAGGGACCTTGGGGGCAACAGAAGAGGAGGCGCCCCCTAACATTGAAGGGGCAATTGGTAACTGTTGGGCCAGAGGGCCCAGGATGGTAGATGGAACCTGATGTGACTTTACCATAGATGTTGCTGTAGCATAGGTAGACTTCATGTTGACAGGATGAATCTTTTCATATTTGCGCTTGGCCTTGGTATATGAGAGCCTGTCCAGGGTCTTGTACTCCATTATCTTTCTCTCTTTTTGGAGAACTGTGCAGTGTGCCGAGCAGGGACCACAGTTAACACAAACTGGAGGCGGGGTACATGGGACGTTTGGATGTGACGCACGTCCGCACTCCCGACAGGTGGGGTTGGCATCGCAGCGAGATGACATATGGCCAAACTTCCAGCACTTAAAGTAGCGCATAGGGGGAGGAACGTTCGGCGCGACGGTGGAACGTTGTACGTTTCAGAGCCCGGGGATCTTGGTTTAATCACCCGGGTCGTGAGGACGGTACAAACCTCTATAAAAAAAACCTCAATCTTAAGGTATGCTACATGCCGAGGAGATGCATGGCTGTTGAGGTTGAACAGCCGCTAGCGAGCAACCTCTGAGGAGCCTGCCGCACCTCAGTTGTATAAGGCTTACTCAGGCAAGCGGGGCTCTCCCTGGGTGGACCTTTAGTTCCCTAGCTGCTCGTGGGACGAACATGAAATGAGTAAACAAAAGCGTGGCCGGCTGCGAAAACGGCGTCTCAAAGTGTGGAAGAGTTTCCTTCAATGCAGTATCGTATGACCCCCAATCGTTTCCATCCCTGGCTACGCCACGGGAGGAACGTCGGGCTCGTCATCAAGGTGAGGTGTATGCCCCCGATACCTGTTGTGCAGTCGAACAGATGGCGAATCGTTTATGTCGACTAAGCCTCTGTTTTTTGTGGAGAACATTGATAACAAGTTTGGCGAGGTAGACGGAATATCTAAGATGAGATCCGGGTCGATTCTGATAACGACGTCGTCCCCAGCCCAATCACGGGCACTGCTTGCCTGTGACAAGCTGGGTGACGTTCCCGTTACCATCACACCGCATAAAAGTTTGAACATGATCCAGGGTATTATCTTTCATCGTGATCGCTTACTTCAGTCCGATGACGAACTCCGGAAGAACTTCGAGAGGCAAGGAGTGCAGTTTATTCGGCGCATACACAGGGGTCCGAAGGACAACTGGGTCGCCACTGGTGCCTTCATCTTGGCTTTTGAGGGTGATGCATTGCCCGAAAAAGTCAAGGTGATGGTTTACCGGTGTGACGTCCAACAGGCCTGCGTACCTGCATCCGTAGTAGGTCGAGTGGAGGTGAGGACCTTACTGTATGTGCTCGCTGGAAGGACAGTGGGCTTCCGACTCACCAACAGCTTTCGAGCAGCAGATGTTGAGACCTTTTCCGTGACCCGAAATTGCTGAATTACCTTTTCGTCTTTATACACAGGGCAGTCCCTAGAGGAGGCAGCATGGTCACCATTGCAATTAAGGCAGTGAGGGGACGGAGGTGGGCAATCGCCCTCGTGGGCATCCCTACCACAAGTGACTCACTTTGCTGTATTGGGGGCAAGATTGACGGGTGTGGTTGTATCTATGGCATTGGAAACAGCTCATTGGGTTAGATACATAAGGGCGAACGGAGATAACTTCATATCCTGCTTTGACCTTTGACGGGAGTTCAACTCTGTCGAACGTCAAAAACACAGTACAAGTTGGTGTCACCTGGTTATCGACCTTTTTCAACACCCTATGCACGGCTGTTACACCCTGATCAGACATGTAGTTTTGTATTTCTTCGTCTGACAACCCGTCAAGGGATCTCGTGAAAACTGCGCCCCGTGACGAGTTGAGCGTGCGATGCGTTTCTACCTGGACAGGAAACATGTGTAGCAACGTAGTCCATATTAGTTTTTGCCCTGGAAGGCACTGTCCACTTCCAGCAACAATGTTCCATTGCGCTGACGCGAACAGGTCTTAACAGGGCCAGAAATCGCATCAACACCTTTCTGAATAACAAAAGCATTTACAGAAGTGAAATCTTCACTGTCGGTTCTAGAAACAACTAGGAATTTCGGTAGATTAGGCAAAGTTTTCTTATGCTGAAGTGAATCGATATTTCTTTTTTGGGTCAAAGTCACAGCAGAAGAGAAGGAAGTCATTGAGGAAGTGTTCCCCATGATTACCGGCGTCTCCAATGGCACGCTCCTTCCTAGTGGGGGCCCTCTCTGTGGGCTTACCCGCCTTAGGTGATTGTTCATACCTCAGGTCACATCTCCCGAGAACGGACGGAGGGACCAATCGGCATGTTCAGAAGGTACCAGCTCGGGTAATCACTCCTCCCTGGGCCTGGCCTTTACCAGGGGGTATGTATGTGCCCTACTTGTCTACCCGGGGCAGGGAATTACGCGTTACCCCGTCACATGCTACGCATGATAATGTGTGGGTCGGCCTTCAGACATGCACAGGGAGGAAAGAAGAAGAATAGAGGAAGTAGAGAGAAAGAAGTGCCTCAAATCCCGAAGTGGAGACTAATGAGGAGGAGAGGAAGGCTAGGAAAGTACAGCAAGGAGAGAAAGAGAGAAGCAAAGGTTAGGAAAGGAAGAAACCAAGGAGAAAGAAAAACTAGGACACGAAACCACCTTGACTCACGATGGACGCCCATCTCCAGGCTAAGACAGGAACCAGGAGGGAAAGTAAAGCAGCCTAGGGCGGAAAAAAGGCTGCTTCGGCTCGGGGCCTGTGCGCGCCTCACACTTACCCACAAGAGAGGTGTTGGCCCCCTGGGGGGGAACTGCAACTGTGACGAAATACGTTTCGGCAAACAAACTTGCAGTGCCAGAGGTTCAGGTGGAATTTATGTGATTGTTTTATTTATAAACAACAGATTGATTTCAAACAACCAATGCTGCTCATTACATCTGGTGTGTTCATCTTGGTGTGGTCGTTGAGCACCATCCTGATGATAGAAGTGTATGTGAACCCCATTTCTTCACCTCTCATAACTCGTCCACAACAAACTGTAAGGTAGACCTACTTTTCTTGTTATTGGGGCATTTTTTATGATGGAAAGTAAAAGTTCTGTCCAGAATTAAAGAGTATGCCAGTTTCAGCAAATTTACAAATGTCATGTAACTCACAATCAGTTCTGAGTGTGCTTACACTTTACTCCAATTCAATGACCTGCAGTTCATCATAGTTTTCACTGCATGTGTTTATCATTTATTCACTCTATAAACAATATTATCATACGAAGACACCAATGAGACAGTGTATATTCATCACACTGACTGAAGGAAACAACTGTAAAGACAATTCCCACTCACAGTCACTCCCGTCAGCTAGCCCACCAAGTGTAGGTGGTGTTTTACAGACAGCACACCCAATGTGAGTCTCATGACTTTCACCCTAATGCTCACTTATGATTTGTGTTAAGCACAGCATTTCAAAGCCTGTGCAAACTGGCAGAATGGAATATAAAGCATTTATAACCTGACAATTGATTCATTTGGGTTCTGAAAATATGAGCATTAGATAGAGGAAATTACTGAATAGAGGAATTTATCCAAAGAGGTAAATATAGCATACTGTATACTGGTTTTTGGTCAGGACTGTAAAAATTAAACATAACTGAGGAAAAAAAATTACAGGAAAACATTAACGAGACGTCACTGTGTGTCAGTTATTCAGAATAAAAGGCTAATTAGTTACCATTATATTTTAATAAATATCTCAATAACTAATAAAAACTTGACATTTCACACATTTGCTACAATGCTGTCATAACTATAAAAAAACATGATTTTTCAGGAGATGTAAATAAAATTTTTAAATTGTT
This sequence comes from Locusta migratoria, assembly GCA_026315105.1. NCBI lineage: Eukaryota > Metazoa > Arthropoda > Insecta > Orthoptera > Acrididae > Locusta > Locusta migratoria. The sequence goes on from CM048747.1 coordinate 491,266,425, forward strand.
TTTATTTTCTTAATATATAATATCAAACCAAATAATTTCTACAATTTAAGAAAAATCTTTTTATCATGACATGAACCGTGAGCCAAAATTTTTGTCTTCATAATATTAAAAATATCCCCCCCCCCCTCTCTCTCTCTCTCTCTCTCTCTCTCTCTCTCTCTCTCTCTCTCTCTCTCTGTGTGTGTGTGTGTGTGTGTGTGTGTGTGTGTGTGTGTGTGTGTGTCAGCAAATGAGTGATTTATTCAGTAATATAGTTCCTTAAAGTAGTATTTTATTTATTACTCTAAGAATAATTCTTAGATTTTCCCACATTACTTGCCTCCCTTGGCAATGAAAATTCAACAAACTATTTTTTCTAAACGCACACCCTTGAGACAATTTGGTTGCTACCCTTGTCTTGTGTTGCTACAGAGTATTATCAGAGAATTTACCATAAAGATAGTTACATCACAATTTTCTACAGTGGATGCTGTAGAATTTTAATTATGCAAAGCATATACTTATTTTGCATACTCACATTAATCAGAAAGGGAATTACATTGACTATACTTACTGCTTTACAGCTTTCTGTTGAAGTGCAAATTTTATTATTGAAGATTTAAAAACTTGACATGGGTCAACACTACGCCTTGGAGTCTTTGGTTTCTTGTTGTCCACTTCCTCGTCCTTTGATTGTATTTTCAAAGAGGTGAATTTTTGCCATAAAAGTTCCAGTGACTTGTCAATAACTTCGGCCTGGTAAACGTAACAAATTATTCACTATAATTACATAAAAAACAAAACAAGCAAACTTAGCATACATAAAAGATGCACTATGTAAAGCCTCTTATACATGTAGCAACAAATATCGTAGAACACATGTCCCATGGCAGGTCTCAGTGTTGTTCCAGGACATTTTTCTTGGGATGCATGACTTGTCGCTATACAAGTCTCAAATCTCAGGTACCACCACCACCCCTCCCAAAGTGGTAAACAGAAATTTGAAATTTTGAGAAAAGGTTCGAAATCACTAGGCTCATTCTGACAAAATTTCTGAAACCAACAGTACCTTCCAGCTTCAATTTTTTAAGAATATTCAAAGCTTTAGTAACTCCACCAGAAAATAAACTTTTCCTCTAGTACAGTTTAGGTTTATGCCTTTTTTCTTCATAATAACATTAAATGTTTTAAATAGATATGACTAGCCAGGGTGGCCACCAAATCTTCATTTTCAAATTCAAGGTTTTTCCCGGTTTTCCAGGTTAAAAATAGTTATTTTCTAGGATTTCACGAAACTTAATTTTGCTCAAAGGGTTTAGCAAACAACTATACCGTAAAGAAACTAGTTACATATTTTTAAGACACATTGCATCCAAGTTGAACCATGTCACGTTGTAATATACACCAAGCAGTTGCGAATCCTGGATTTGGATTGGGGAGAGAGGGAGGGGGGGGGGATCAAATTGTGGCATTGTACCTCAAACTGATCTACATAGAACCAGCTCATATTATGAGGTTTTTCCTCATGGTTTTGGGAGATCTGCAGCCCCATAGATCCCCCTCTCCCACCCCAGATTCGACACTGACACAATGTATAGTATAGGGAGTAAATTTTAAGTTGACAAACCAGAATAACTACAGAAAAAAAGTATATATTCCACAACGGTTTTCACCATTATTAACGAACGGCAGATACGTAGGAAATGATACTGAACTTTAACTGCTTCCACCGTTTGGGAGTGGTGTGGGTGGCTCGTGTAAAATTTTAAATGGAAACTCCCATTTTTTATTGCAGATTCAGATTCTACAGACTAAATCATGTGTAGTTTAGTTGATTTTTTTTTAAATTCAATTGCCAACATATTGCACCGTAATGGTAAGAATGATTTGCCATACTGCTGAAGAAATGGAAAGAAAGATTAATCATATTGATGATGCTTCAGAACCAAACTTTGAGGTTTTTTCTTATTAAACTACAGGGATTATTTATTTACACTTAAGTACATTTCGAACTGGTCGTGTAATCTGAGCAATAGGCTATACACGCCAACGATCGTTTAACTCTTGGGTTAAAAATCCCGGTTTCTGGCTGAAATTCAAGGCTTTTTCCCGGTTTTTTCAAATTCAAGGCTTTTTTCCCGGTTATCCAGGTTTCAAAGTTCGGTGGCCACCCTGCTAGCACAAACAGCTATTACTCTGAACATCATGTTGTGATTTCTGTACCGTAACTGGCTTCATACTTGTGGACACAGGTCATCGTTTAGTGACAGCCTTGAGATAATTTCATGCCAGTCCCCATACCAAGTCCCTTAACATTGTTGTTAGGTATGTACAAGAATTTAAGAAAGGCAGACTGTTCAAAATTTCTTTAGGATTAAGAACTATAATGGAAGTAGAAGAGAAAAGCTTGTGCAGAGGACATGGATCACATTCCACTAATCCCACAAGATCTGTAGCAACAACCCCCCATAGCTGCAAAACCTTCTCCCCACCGCCTCCACTTACTGTTTGCACAGAGGTTCAGTTGCTGTCCTGCCCACTGATGCACTCTGTGACTGTTCTCCCATCTGTAACAGTTATTTGTTGCTACCGCTACTTGTCTGGTATTGAACAACGTCAGCAGGAATTTCACCAAAATCGCCAATTCAAAAAAGTTTGATGATGTTCTCTTAGCAAAGTATTTTCTGCATGAGGTTAATCAAAAGTAACAGTTGGCACTTTATGTATCTACATTGATAGTGAAAACAAAGGTGACCCATTAACTAGGTACAGTAGAGACTTCCAACAAAATGGTATAAATTTAAGGATAATTTACAATGTGGGAAGTAATGTTTTAAATGGTAAAATTTGCTTACTGGATCATCCTTGCATTTTCGTAATGTATTATATATGTACAAGTAACAGTCATCTAAATACAAATCAGTAAGTTATATTAATTTTGTACCATTTTAAGTGCCAAGCTCAACTAGAACTGGTATCTTTATAGGAAGTAGAAATTTTTGACAATTGCATATTTTAGGTATTTTGATGTTTCACGCTATGATATTCAGTAATTTATTCGCAAGATCAAGCGCAAATATATACATAAGTATTTTTTGACATTCACGCAGGTGACTGATGAGATGCTTCTATCAGTCACCTTGTCACGAGTTAACTTTGTGTGTACTGCGAACAACAAAATGTGAAATATACATCTGAATTAACATGAAGTGTCACTAAACTTGATTGAGCAAGGTTTAAGAACAATACTTTAAGATGAAAGCCATAACAGCCTCAATTTATGTCAATTACTTAAGATTTTTCTCCAAGAACATTGTTTCGAAAAGCATAAATCACGAGATAAATGTAAATATGTTAATGCAAAAATGTTGGCAAATTAACATTGTAAACATAGGAAATTTGACAGGACCAACAAAAAAAATGGTGTCAATGGCGGAAAAACATAAAAGTGGGGTTATACTGTAATTGATAAATCTGTAACAGATTTGAATCTAAGCAGAAACACTGTTAGAAATATTGGGAATGCAATGTTTAGGAAAGTAAAGGGAATTGGAGAACCATCAGAACTTAACCTCCAAAAATCCATGCTCTGCTTTATCAGCCATAGTTCATGTGACAAAATCAGAGTACTATTCTGTGTTCCAGCTCCCCAAAACTTTACGACATAATACAAAATGTACGCCTGGTTTTGTAATACCAAACACTTAGCTGGCCAGCCAGTCAGTGGGTTCATTCCCCCAAAATCCCAACCTGACCTATGATGTAGAAAAAAATACCACCTAGCAGCCACATTGTTTAAGGACATTAATGAAAGTCTGGATAACCAGGATCAATAGATGGCGAGGTTAACACTGATCAAGATCTAGTAAACTGCTCAAGGAGTCATTACGGATGAAGTGATTTACTGCTGCAGGGGTAGATATGCTTAAGAGCATGAGATGACGACCAACTCCATATAGGAATCACTGCAGCTGTCCAGCAGTAAGTTAAATACAGTATATCCCATGTGAATGTAAGCAAAGAAAGCCTGACCACCCACTATCAAGCCATTACTATAGACATTACTTAACTCCTTAATGTGCCAAGAACGGGGTAAGTCAAGAAAACTGGTCGATGGATGCACCATGGAAGTATACATGAGCAATCCTGGAGAGGAGAAGGTCGAGGAAAACGCTCTAATTCAGAGAAGAAGAACCAGATGCTGACTGTGATCCTAATTTCTAACCTAGGCCACTGTTGTGGGAAGTGCATCTGCAATCAGCAGAGGCTGAACACAGGGTTATTCCAAAAGGCTCTAGTTCCCAGTTGACTGCGTTTATTCCATATACCGGCACACACTCAGGGAAGGTCGCCCGCATTTTGAAGAACAACCAGGTTGGAACTGTCTCTTGTCCACCGAATAAAATTCATGCACTGGTGGGAAGTGCCAAAGATGATCTCGATTTGAGGAAGGCCAGCGTGTACCAGATTCCGTGTTAGTGTGGCAAGTAATATACTGGACAGACGATGCGTACCATCGAGGATCGATGTCTCTAACACCAGAGGCACACGTTTGATGTATCCATGCAAGTCAGTGGTCGCTGAACATTGTTTGCCAGAGAATCATGCGATAGAGTATGAACGCCCAAGGATTCTGGTACAGACGTAGAGATACTAGGACTGCGTCGTTAGAGAGGCCACTGAAATTCACACTAGTGATGACCTCAAACCGTGACTGTGGCTATAATCTTAGTCAAGCTTGGGAACCAGCGATTGGGTTAATTGAGAGTAAATCTAACATACGTAACATAGTGACGACCACGGCGGACAGAGCTCTCCCATCGACGTCATCTCAGACGCCATTGCAATTGGTTCCACTGCGCGACTATGGTGCGAACCACAGAGAAGGTGCTCTGCGGGCAGAGAGTATTTAAATCGCCTGCCACCAGGCGAGAACCCAGTTTCCTTCGAGCCGCCATAGCGTGCAGATCTCCGTGCCGGTGCGTTTCCGGAGTTCAGTACGTCAGTTCACCTGATGATGGCGACTTGTATGATCGCTGAAATATTGTGCCCGTTGGACACTGTAGACCGGCAGTAGATCCGTGGATATTTTGATTATCAAATAGGCCAGGAGAAACTCAAGAATCACATAAAAGGAGTTGTTCCAAATGGACACCTTTATGAAATACTGAGTAAATATTTGGTGAGAGTGCAGGTTAAGGAGGAGAACCCTTTCAGACAAATTCCTGTGGTACCTGTGGGCAGCCAAAAATACACCTGATCTACCTTTCCTGCAAAGAGGGTGTATGCAGTTCTATGGCAACGAGTATTGTTGAACTAATCTGATGCTGATATTTAAGAAGATAACAAGGTTATTTAATGGCCAAAATGAAATGAATTCCATTTGAGGTGATGGCAGACATGTCAACAATCGCTAAATACTGCAGCATTTAGATGGTCAACTAAGAATCTGTCTCCCACCAAGAAGACGCAACAAATCAGGAATTGCTGAAGTAGTTACAAAAAGTATGACTGTCAAGCTTTGTACAGACTCATCAATGCCACAATGTTGGGGAGTGGTTGGAATGGATCCGAGGATAAGACATTCCAATCTGCATTAGTGAAGGCTCACCTACAAGGATGACCCAGCTTGTTATGGTGAACAAAAGACTGTCAGAAAATTATTGCTCCCAAATTTTTCTTGAACATATCATTGATTGAATAGGAGGCGACCAAGTCAGCAGACAGAAATAAAGATCAATTGTGGTGAAAACACAGTGTGCCGCAATAAAGTGGGCCAGAGCTCCCACTCACAGTACTGTCCCACAGAGGATTTTTTACATCTAAGTCTTTTAGTGGAAGAAAGGGGGTGAGGGCCTGGAGATCAGAGCTTTGCTGGCCAGCCAGGAATTAAATAAAGTTTGCGTATCAATGTTGTAGAATTCGTCTAAGGGCCAGCCATGGAATAACAAATAGCAGGCACGATAGATGTGCAGGCAAAGTGAGGCTCTGTCTTGGCTTTGCTACAGAGTAACATTTTTTTCAACTGACAGCACCTATTTCCCTAAGCTTTACTGTGCTACAGAAAATGTAAAATTTGTAAAATTGCTTTCAGTTTGCTGAAGCGATAGCTCCTCACTTAACAGCCATATACAACCACTCTCTCAAACAAGGATCTGTACCAAAAGAGTGGAAAGTTGCACAGGTCATGCCTATATTCAAGAAAGGCAGTAGGAGTAACCCATTAAACTACAGGCCTATTTCATTGACATTAATTTGCAGCAGGGTTTTGGAACATATCCTGTACTCAAATATTATGAATTATCTCTAACAAATGATCTATTGCCAAATTGATTCCATATTTCTTGATTTCCAGAAGGCATTTGTACCTCAGAAATGGCTTATAATAAAATTGTGTGGTTATGGTATGTCACCCCAAATTTGCGACTGGATAGGGGATTTCCTGTCAGAGAGGACACAGTTCATAGTAATCAATGGTAAGGCATCAACTAAAACAGAGGTGATATCGGGCGTTCCACAGGATAGTGTTATTGGTCCTCTGCTGTTCCTTATTTACATAAACGATTTAGGGGAAAATCTAAGTACCTCTCTTCGGTTGGTTAGATGACGCCATCATTTACCGTCTAGTAAAATCATCTGAAGATGAAAACCAACTGCAGAACAATCTGAATAAGATATCACTATGATGTAAACATTGGTAGTTGACTCTAAATAATGAGAAGTGTGAAGTCGTCCACATGAGTACGAAAAGAAATCTGTTAAGCTTTGTTTACAAGATAAATCAAACATGAATGCCATAAATTGCACAAAATATCTAGGAATTACTATTACTTCATACTTAAACTGGAAAGAACACATAGATAATGTCAGAGAGGCGAACCAGAGACTGTGTTTTATTGGCAGAACCCTTAAAAGATGTAACAGAACTACTAAAGAAACTGCATACACTACACTTGTCCGTCCTTTTTTTGTGTGTTGTTGCCCAGTGTGGGATCCTTATTAGGTGGGTTTGACAGAGGACATCGGAAGAGTTCAAAGAAGGGCAGCTCGTTTTGTATTGCCACAATACAGAGGAGACAGCGTCACGGAAAAGATACAGGACCTGAGATGGGAATCATTACAACAATGGCACTTATCGCTGCAGTGTGCGCTACTTATGAAACTCCAATCGTCAACATTCTCCTCTGAACCTGATCTGGTTCAGAAGCAAATTACCAGAGCCACCTCCTCATTCCTCCAAATCCAGAACCTTCCACCAAAGAATCCCAGAAGTGCCCTTTTGTCACCGGATACTTTCCGGGATTTAGCGGACTCTGAATGTGGCTCTCCAGCAGGGATACGACTTCCTTAAATCCTGCCCCGAAATGAGATCCATCCTTAATGACATCCTTCCCACTCCACCAAGAGTGTCTTTCCGCCGCCCAACCTAACCTTCGTAACCTCCCTAACCATCCCTATGAAACCCACAAACCACCTTCCCTACCCTCTGGCTCCTACCCATGCAACCGCCCCCGTTGTAAAACCTGCCCTATGCACCCTTCCACCACCACTTACTCCAGTCCAGTAACCCGGAAGGTGTACACGATCAAGGGCAGAGCCACTTGCGATAGCACCCACGTGATTTACCAACTGACATGCCTGCACTGTGAAGCGTTCTATGTGGGAATGACAAGCAACAAACTGTCCATTCGCATGAACGGTCACAGGCAGACAGTGTTTGTTGGTAATGATGATCACCCTGTGGCTAAACATGCCTTGGTGCACGGCCAGCACATCTTGGCACAGTGCTACACCGTCCGAGTTATCTGGATACTTCCCACCGACACCAACCTTTCAGAACTCCAGAGATAGGAACTTGCCCTTCAGCTTATTCTCTCCTCCTGTTGCCCACCTGGTCTCAATCTCCGCTAATTCAAATTCCTGCCCACAATCTTTAGCATCTTTGCTTTGGTTCTGTGGACAGAGCCTCTGCCTGAATTGGTATCTCTGCCCAAATTCTTTGCTTTTTACAAATGTCTGTCTAGGTGTGCGTGCGTTTCGATATGTCTGAGTGTGTGTATATTTGTTTACCTTGTTTCTGGTCCCCTAAGGTAAGTCCTTCCACTCCTGGGATTGGAATGACTCCTTTTCCACTTCCTTAAAACCCATATCCTTCCCTTTCTCCTCCCCTTTTTTCCTCTTTTTCCTGAAGAAGCTGCCAGTGGTGGCGAAAGCCTGTATGTGTGTTTGTGTGTGATTTTATTTGTTTCTATCAACGAGCCGGTCCTTTTGGTAAGTCATCTCTCTTCTAATATATTGTAAAAATTATACTTATGTTGTCATGAAATGGCAGCCTGAGTGACGGTAAGAAAGATCGACAGCTCTTTTAGCCTTATAGCAATTTGAACTATGTAAGTAGTGTTCATTCTTGGGGATTTTCTTTTTATATATATTTCGTGAATTGTATTAACACTTGTTAGATAAGTGCTTGGTAATATTTTTGTTTCCCTTCACATTTAGTAGTAAAAGTAGTGAAATAGTAGTAGTAGATATTTTAATGGGGACTAAATTGCTAAGTCATCAGTCCCCTGTTTCCAAGTAAGACTTCACATCTTAATGTCAAACAAAATAAAATCAGGCGTTTAACACACGGAAGGGAAACCCACAAGGTGTATAGACTGACTATAAACATTTCACTGACAACACAAAAGGAATAAACGAAGTGTTTAACCGAACTAAAAATCATCCAGCAGAATACCATGGCTGGCTGATCACAGGCATAACAAAGGATGAGCCAACCACACTGCACACAAGAAAAACCTCCAGTTAAAACAGACATTATAAAAATGGCAACAGATTAAAATTTCTTGAGGGGCAGGACCTGAGAGATCAGGCTAAGGTACCCACCACTAAATAGAATGATAAAAACCAATTGTACGAATAAAATGCAAAACAGTCAGCCATACAGGCATCGTGTCTAAGAAGTAAAGGAAGGAAGCACAGCAAGCAGACTAAAGGACTGCCACAAGGTGGCTAAAAGGAACAGCCCAGCTTGATGTGGACTACTGTCATGAGAATGCCACAGCAACACTTTGACAGTGTCCTCATGTCTGAGAAGATGTCCACATGTTAGCCACATAGGCAACAGAGGATAACCGAGTCCCTACAAGAAGGCCATGGGGCCATAGAAGGCTTAATCACACAGCTTTTGGCGTGCTCAAGGTAGACCATTTTAAGTTCCAAGCCAGAGAGACATCGCAGATTAACCCCTATCGGATGTCCCTTTTCCAGGTTACCGATATCCAACGAGGTGCCAGCCTGCTTGGCCAACCGATCGATATGCTGGTTGCCCAGGATGCAAACATGGCCCAGGGTCCAAACAAAGTCTATCGAACAGTCAGACTTAGCGAGTGTAAAGATGTAGTTGTGAATGGATCACACCAAAGAATGATAAGAAAAACACTGGTCAAGGGCTTGTAGGCCATCAGGTTGTCACTATGGATAACTTCCTGGGGCATGCTCAGAGGTGTTCAGGAGCTCGATATATTGCTTCAGCTCCGCAGTGAAAACAACAGCTAGGAGGCAGGGCGTGCAGTTCAAGGTGGTCACGAACATAAGCATACCCAACTCTTCTATGTACCAACAAACAATCAGTATAAACAACTGTCTGCACTACGGAACATGTAAAGAATAGCCAGGAACTTCCACGGCGAGTTATTGGTGAAACTGATGCCTTTGAATCGCGGGACAATTCCAGGTGGAGCTGCAAGTGGGGGAGGGACCAGAGAGGGGTATGGGGCTGGCAGGAGACAATGGGAAGGAGAGGTAATGTTTGAAGCAAGGAGAGGAAGGTACGAACCTGAACTGCTATCTGAAGACTAGACCTGCACCGATGTGGTGCAAAGGGTAATGCAGCAGCTGGGGAAAAAGCCTGCGATTTGGGTGATGGGGTTGAGGTTTGAACCTAACAACATAAGAAGCTATCAGTTCTTGCTGGCCGAAACCATAAGGAGGGTCTCCTGCATCAACAAGGAGGATTGTAATCTAACTTGAATGGAAGATCCCCTTTGCCAAATGGGCGCCACTGTGGAGGATGGGATCCAGGATCTGTAATGCTAAAGCGACTACAAAGTCATACATAAGGCTATCATAAGCAAGCCTTGGAACAGGGTCTTATAAAGCCGCAAGAGGGTTGAACGGATGGCTCTCCAAACAGTGTGGCTAAGGCAATGAAGAATATTCAAAGATCGCCAGCATTTTTGCTTTAGCTGACATAGGCGTGGCACCCAAGTGAGCCGGGTGTCTAAGAGCAGGGAGCAATGCATCTGCTTGGAGCGGAAGAGTGCACCACTCAGTTATATATTCTGTGCCCATGGTTTCCAGTTTTCAGCAGAGGCCCAAGACGAACATTCAGATGGCTCCCTGCAGTCATCTTTCAATTACACTAATGCTAGATGAACTGAAATACAGACAAAAGTCATTGACAAACAGGGGAGAAGAAACCAATGGCCCCACTGTAGCAGCAAGACTTAATTTTGATAAAAAATAAGGGAACACTAAGAATGGAGCCCTGTGGGACACAGTTCAGTTGAAAATGAGGTGAGCTGAGAGAGAAACCATAACCTGTAAGCCCCATTTGTAAAGTGGAGAGTAAAAGCTGTACGGACAGCCCACTCCAGGGACACAAGATTGTCAATAGTGGAGCAACCCTGACAGAAGCCACCTTGTTGGAAGGCTGGAAGTTCCTGATCTTCAAGGATCGACATGAGCCACCATCTACCATACGTTTGAGGAACTTGCCCAGAACATTGGTGAGGCTAATCAGGTCTTAACTCAACCACCTGTGGATCTGCCCATGTTTTGATCACCATGATCATGATGCATCCCGCCAATGGGACAGGAAATCATCTACTCAGAGACAACTCATCAAAGTTGAGTTGAAACGTCTGCTGAGAGGGAACTGACTGTGAATGCAATCTGGTCCTGAAGAGGTATCAGGGCACAAACCAAGGGAACTTTTGAACTTCCACTCACTAAATGGGGTGTTTTATATTTCCTGGCAGGGCATAAAAAACCAGATATGCTTACAATCATTCTGTTTTTTTACGGGTGTGGAATTCCTGACTGCAGGCTGCAGCTGCAGAATTGCCCGCATAATGCTTTGTCATGTGTTCGGCAACAGTGTTGGGGTAAGAGCAGAGCGAACCCTAAATGTGGAGATAGGTGATTCCTACCTTGGGTGTGAAGAACCCAGAGGTTCCAACTTTTGAATATGACAAATAGTAATGCGACCTTACGTATAAGCTAGAAGGGGGGGGGGGGGGTTAGAAGGGGTCCAATAGGAATAAGTGAATAAGGAATCAACGAAATTGAGAAAACAGTTTTTGTAAGGTTGCTGATGAGATAAAGGCAGAATAATACTTACATCATTCTGATGGTTACAGGAGGAATGTGTGTGGATAGACGGGGGAAGAGCAAAACTAATAATTTTCTTTTTCTGAATCGAACATCTTACATTTTGTTATTTCCATAGATCAAATGTTCAAATGTCTGTAAATCTATCGGACCAAACTGCGTGGTCATCAGTCTGTAGCTTACAAACTACTTAAACCTAGGTAAACTAAGCTACGGACAAACACACACACACACACACACACACACACACACACACACACACACACACACACACCCATGCCCCAAGGGAGGACTCTAACCTCCACGGCGAGCAACCGCCCGCTCCGCAGCGAGGTGCTTTAGACCGCTCGGCTACTCCACCGCAGCTTTTCCATAGATCATATACAATAATCTACTCATTAAAATTGCCCACAAACACAAGATAACGTAAAATCGTAACTCACCACAGTAACAGTGTAGGTTAACATATTTCGGTGATGTGCAGGTTAAGAAAACTAAGTGGCATGCCTCATTTCCATTGGCTGCTGCTAGATTCCACTGCAGCACCCCTTCGTGGATTCATCACATATGCCGTATTACGCAGTTTTCGAGTTAGTAGAAGTTACTGTCAATACTGGTGATTTTCACAAGAGCATGCAAGAGGATGCTGCTCATAACCAGACACCGAAAAATGGCAACGATTTGTTATTTAAACCTGAAAATCGGAATCTGAACCATTCCAATCGTTAACTCGCAATTTTACCAATTTTCATAACAATTATGATAAAATCACAATGGTTGGAACCTCTGAGAACTTACAGTAATGTTGTCACTCGTTTTTTCCTTCAATGCAATGTATTAGAACAAAAAAGCCAGTAATTCTCTGACTGTATGACAATAGTCACAACGGTTGCCAATGCTACGCCAAAATGAAATATCCACAAAATTAAAGGTCCACTGGTTTGCAGACACATTACTTATAACATTCAATTTCACCTATCTCGGACGTCAGTGAGGAGGATCTACAGTTTGTCCGCTGCAGTAGGCGGACAGGACAGGGTGATATGAAAAGAGGCACCAAACTTGCGACTAAACTTGAGAAGATGAGATGCAAGAACCGATGGTGGCAACATACCTCTCCCAAGAGTCCTGCTTACTGTACTGGATCAGTCTCCGAACTTGCGTCCAGTGCCATTTGAAAGCAATCAGATGCTCTACAGAAGGGTGGCACCAGTGGCTCTGATGTGTTTGCCGACAATTGTGGATGGTCTCAGTGATCTCTGGTGTCCACCAAGGCACTGACTTATGCCACAATGGACCAGGAGTACTCTGAACGTTACCTTGACAGTAGAATCTACGGTGGCAGTAACCTGGTGAACCGCCATATCAACATCAGCAGAAAGCGGATCAGGAATCACAGCATCTGAAGTGTAAGGCGGACAATCAGCCCTGCGGAGAGACCACCGGAGCAAGTGGTCTGCAGATTGAAATTGCAGGAGTGACAGACGGACAGGAAAATGGTTGCTACCACAAAGATTGTCATGTACCCTCCAACTGAGATATGGGAGAAGGCTTGGGTTACAAACAGAGAGGCCAATAGATAATGTGTTATGTGCCATGCTTAAATGCATCGGTGCACCAGTGTGCAGAAGGCAAACATCCTCCTGTGCCAAGAGTGTCCCTAAGATGGCCCTAGGTCTGGGTTCCACTCCACAAAAGCTGGTGAGCTTGAAACCCCCAAAAGGAGAAACAGCAGGAGAAAATGGGCGATCACGGCAGCGAGGTCAGTGGGAGAGGCAACCTCATCCAAGGGAAAGTAAAGAGAACAGAGAGTGATGTCCTGAATTGCCCTAACCGGACAGCCACTTCCTTGAGGGCCATGTGAAGAGGCGCAAGAGACACTAGGGACAGTGGCGAGGACATAGTCACAGACACTGCCGTATACCCTGTCAGACAGAATGGTTTCTATAGTAGCTGCAATATCCCTGTCCAGAGGACAGGGAACCAGGTCTGCCGGGGGGCCTCATCAGAGATGTGGAGGTGGCCTTGCCGGCAGCTATCGAGGATGCAGGGTGCGGTCGACTACAAGTCGTGGCTCACGTTGGCACCAATGATGCTGGTCACTCGGGTTCTGAGGACATCCTCAAGTCCTACGTGCGGCAGGTGGAACTGGTGAAGGCTGCTGCCCTAACACGCGGGGTGCAAGCACAGCTGTCTATTTGTAGCATTGTTCCCATGATTGATCGGGGTCCTTTGGTTTGGAGCCGAGTGGAGGGTCTGAACCAGAGGCTTCGCCGACTCTGTGACAGTCATGGCTACAGATTTCTGGATCAGGTGGGGAATTGTAGGGTGCCCCTAGATAGATCAGGGGTGCACTACATTAAGGAAGCGGCTACTCGGGTAGAGAGTACTTTTTTTTTTTTTTTTAGGCTAGGCGCTAACTCTGATGAGCACTCGCCTGTCAGAATTCAAACAGCAAATTCAGGCCACGTTCTGCTCAAAAATTCGAATATCAAAATATTAGCCGCGAACTTACAGAGTATTAGAAACAAAGTTCCCGAATTTGCCGTACTGTATGGAAATTATTGTGCTCAGATAGTTTTAGGCACCGAAAGCTGGCTAAATCATGATGTGGCACGTTCAGAAATATTTAGTGAGGCGTGTAATGTATATCGGAAAGATAGATCGGATACAACTGGAGGAGGAGTGTTCATTGCTGTGGACGAAGATATTGTTTCTACTGAGATCGAGATTGAAAGTAACTGAAGTTATCTGGGCATGTGTAACAGGTCTAAAAGAAGTAAAGTTAATAGTTGGATGTTTTAACCCCCCCCCCCCCCCTCAGTGCTGCTGTAGCAGTTTTAGAATCACTCAAAGAAAGTCTAAACCAGGTAGTGCATAGGTATACAGGCCATGTAATATTAGTCGGGGGAGACTTCAACCATGAGAGTATAGATTGGGACCTCTATTTACATTTCAGGCAGTACAGACAAGCAGTCTTGCGAGCTACTTTTGGACACATTCTCCAAACACTGCCTTGAGCAGTTAAACCGGTAACCCATGCACAATGGAAATATTTTAGACCTTATAGCCACGAACAGACCTGACCTTATTAACGATGTCTGTGTAGAGACAGGAATTGGTGATCATGATATTGTCATAGTGTCGATAGTGAACAAAGCTCATAAACCAATCAAGAAGGCTAGGAGCGTTTTTTTTGTTGGGAAGAGCTGATAAGCAAATGTTAGGATCACACTTAGAAAACAAATTGGCATCGTTTAATTCCGGGACTATGGATGTAGAGGAATTGTTGACTAAATTTAAGTGCATTGTTAATAAAGGGTTAGAGAAATATTTGCCAGTAATGACGATTAAGGATGGAAAGGATCCACCGTGGTGTAATTATAATGTTAGAAAGCTGCTGAGAAAGCAAAGACTGTTGCACTCTCGATTCAAAAAAGAAGACGCAAATTGCATCTGGATTGAATACCAGATCAGTTTTACAAAGAGTATTCTGCGGCATTGGCCCCCTACATAGCTCGCGTTTACCGCAAATCTTTAATTCAGCACAAAGTTCCTAGTGATTAGAAAAAAGTGCAGGTGACTCCCGTTTATAAGAAAGGAAAGAACTGACCCACACAATTACAGGCCAATATCGTTGACATCAGTTTCATGTAGAATTTTGAAACGGAAAAGCTTTTTTCTATCAATCAGCACGGTTTAGGAAACATCGTTCATGTGAAACTCGGCTTGCCCTTTTCTCACATGACATCTTGCAAGCCATGGATGAAGGGCAACAGGTTGATTGTGTTTTTCTCGACTTCAAAACGGTGTTCGACACGGTGCCACACTGCAGACTGCTAACGAAGATAAGAGCTTATGGAATAGGTTCACAGATTTGTGACTGGCTGGAAGACTTCCTAAGTAATAGAATGCAGTACGTTGTTCTCGACAGCAAGTGTTCATCTGAGACGAGTGTATCGTCAGGCGTACCCCAAAGGACCGCTATTATTTTCTATCTATATTAATTATCTGATGCACAAACTTGTAATTTGCGGCTCTGGTGTATGGAAGGGTGTCGTCTTTAACTGACTTTAATAGCATACAGGATGACTTAGATAAAATTTCTAGTTGGTGTGGAGAATGACTCTCAATGTAGAAAAATTTAAGGTGATGTGCACGAGTAGGAAAATCAATCCCATAATGTTCGAATACAGCATTAGTAGTGAGCTTCTTGATGCTGTTGCATTGTTCAAATATCTAGGCGTAACATTGCAGAGCGATATGAAATGGAACAACAGTTTTGAGTAAGGCGGACAGCCGACTTCGGTTTACTGGGAGAATTCTGAGAAGATGTACTTCACCTGTAACGGAGACCGTGTATAGAACGCTTGTTCAACCACGTCTTGAGTATTGCTCAAGTGTGCAGCTGATCAGTTTAAAGGAAGACGCAAGCATCTAGGTTTGTTACTGGTAGGTTCGACCAATGCGCAAGTGTCACGGAAATGCTCCAGCAACTCATTTGGGGATCGCTGGAGGAAAGACGATGTTCTTTTTGTGAATTTCTGTTGAGGAAATTTAGAGGGCCGGAATTTGAAGCCGAGTGTAGTACGATCTTGTTGCCGCCTACTTACATTTTGCATGGTGATCACAAAGACAAGATAAGAGAAATTAGGGCTTGTACGGAGGCATATAGGCATCCTTTTTTTCCTCGTTCTATTTGGGAGTGTAATGGGAAAGGAAATGCCTAGTAGTGGTACAGTGTACCCTCTGCCACACACCTTACAATGGATTGCGGAGTATGTATGTAGATGTAGACCTCTACCTCACCTTTTGAAGCAGAAAATGTAGGAGACTGTGGAATTGTAGCCACCAAAAGGTCTTTTTTCTTCTGTTTCTCATCCTCTTCTCCTCCTCTTGCAGAAGTGACTTCAGGGCCCCATGATTATCAGGCAGCCCTCCAACCAGCAGTTTGTGGATCCTTCAACCACTGGCTGAAATCCTCTATGGTGAATGGAAAAACCTTGGAATTGAGCACCAGAGTGACCCCTTCCGAGCCAGAGAATGCTGTTGCTTCTGCGGCTGGAGGGGTGGTAGGTGGGAAATTGCTCCCACAAAATGTGTCAAGGGAGCAATGGATGAAGGAAACAGTGAGAGATTGATGGCCCATAATGCCCACAGAGGAGGTTAATCTTGTAATATTGTCATCCCTAAGGACATTAGCGATGATGTGACAATAGAAAACAAAGTTACCATACGAACTGGGTAGAGCTGCTACTTGTTTATTTCAGTGTACATGAAGCTATCCTGTGTCTTTATCTACATTATTTTGTTTCTTATGCAAAATAGTACAGTCTGGTGAGCAAGGTGAGTAGTACGGCCCATAGTTCACCTCCCATTTGTGTGGGATACATGGAGTGCCCGCAATCCCTTCACGTGAGGCTGGAAGTGCATCTGGAGGATGTGTGTGTGAATTTTCAGCTCTTTAAACACCACGTAGGGGGAGAGACATATGGTTTAGTATCACACCATTCTATCATAACCTTGACCTTCTTGGGCAGTGTATCACCTTCGAAGGCCAGGATGAAAGCACCAGTGGCAACCCCGCGATCTTTTGATCTCCTATAGACACGTGAGGTGTGACACACAAACATCGCCCAGCTTGTCACAGCCTAGTAATGCCTTCAACTGGGGAGAGCGTGCCATTTTTATCAAAACAGCCCGGCTCCTCATCTTTGAAAAATGATGCTACCTTGCCAAAATTGTGTTTGGAGTTTTGTATAAAGAATTGTGGCTTGGTTGACATGAAAGATTACTTATCAGCACATGCACAGACAAGGTACTGGGGTGAATACAGCTCAGATCGGTTGAGGGCCCTAAATTACTCATGGTGTAGCCAGATAAGAGAGCGATTTAGGGTTGTATGTCATCGAATTATTAAATTCTGTCTTTCCTCGCTTAGAGATGTCAGCGGGATGAACCGATTGTGACCCCTTCTATGCGGATCATTTGACCTCATGCCACCCACTCTGACCAAGGGCTCTCCTCACGGTGCCACCAAACCACAACAAAGATGTATTAAAACAGGGATCGAAAAGAAAGAAGTAAAGAAAAAAAAACACATGCATGGAAGTAGAATATAAGGTTTTACATCATATCTGTAGAACCTAAGTTAAAAACTTTTTACCTGGAGGGTGCCAGTGGTAACAATTGTCCTTGGGACTCTCTGGACATGCTCGAGGAAAGTAACAGGAGAATGGGTTCACCCAAAGCCGACAGACCTGACTTCTCCCAGAAGATAGCCAGGACGGTAAAATCATGGAGGCAAAGATAAAGAACCATTCCTATTTGAAGAGACAGCCACAACAAATTTGCGAACTGCATTGGCAGAACATCTGCACTGGTGCCACCAAATTGGATTATGGGCTTGTCCCGTGGGCACCACCCAGCTGCAACAAGGGCTGCCCAGTAGCAGTCATTGTCACGAGTTCCAATGCCCCAGAAAGATGAAATGTGATTTCAGCATATACGCAAGATGGTGTCAACTCTGGTACCAGCAGTGTGATCCCTTTGTTAGGGCATTCAACCAGGTGGGTACATAACATTCCCATGAGACAAACTGCCTAACATTTAGTGGTCAGCAGGATGGGCTACAGCGGGGGGACAGGAGATTATATATATATAAAAGAGATGACTTACCAAAAGGACCGGCTCGTCGATAGAAACGAATAAAATCACACACAAACACACATACAAGCTTTCGCCACCACTGGCAGCTTCTTCAGGAAAAAGAGAAAAAAAGGGGAGGAGAAAGGGAAGGATATGGGTTTTA
The DNA here is from genome assembly GCA_026315105.1 of Locusta migratoria. NCBI lineage: Eukaryota > Metazoa > Arthropoda > Insecta > Orthoptera > Acrididae > Locusta > Locusta migratoria. The sequence goes on from CM048747.1 coordinate 491,284,609, forward strand.
AGGAAGTGGAAAAGGAGTCATTCCAATCCCAGGAGTGGAAGGACTTACCTTAGGGGAAAAAAAGGAAGGTAAACAAATACACACACACTCAGACATATCTAAACGCAAACACACCTACACAGACATTTGCGAAAAGCAAAGAAGTTGGACAGAGATACCAATTCAGGCAGAGGCTCTGTCCACAGAACCAAGGCAAAGATGCTAAAGATAGTGGGCGGGAATTTGAATAAGCGGAGATTGAGACCAGGTGGGCAACGGGAGGAGACAATAAGCTGAAGGGCAAGTTCCCATCTCCGGAGTTCTGAAAGGTTGGTGTTGGTGGGAAGTATCCAGATAACCCGGACGGTGTAGCACTGCACCAAGATGTGCTGGCCGTGCACCAAGGCATGTTTAGCCACAGGGTGATCATCATTACCAACAAACACTGTCTGCCTGTGACCGTTCATGCGAATGGACAGTTTGTTGCTGGTCATTCCCATATAGAACGCTTCACAGTGCAGGCATGTTAGTTGGTAAATCACGTGGGTGCTATCGCAAGTGGCTCTGCCCTTGATCGTGTACACCTTCCGGGTTACTGGACTGGAGTAAGTGGTGGTGGAAGGGTGCATAGGGCAGGTTTTACAACGGGGGCGGTTGCATGGGTAGGAGCCAGAGGGTAGGGAAGGTGGTTTGGGGGTTTCATAGGGATGGACTAGGAGGTTACGAAGGTTAGGTGGGCGGCGGAAAGACACTCTGTGGAGTGGGGAGGATGTCATTAAGGATGGATCTCATTTCGGGGCAGGATTTAAGGAAGTCGTATCCCTGCTGGAGAGCCACATTCAGAGTCCGCTCCAGTCCCGGAAAGTATCCGGTGACAAAAGGGGCACTTCGGGGATTCTTCAATGGAAGGTTTTGGATTTGGAGGAATGAGGAGGTGGCTCTGGTAATTTGCTTCTGAACCAGATCAGGAGGATAGCTGCGGGATGTGAAAGCTGTTATTAGGTTATTGGTGTACTGGTTCATGGATTCGGGACTGGAGCAGACTCTTTTGCCACGAAGACCTAAGCTGTAGGGAAGGGAACGTTTGATATGGAATGGATGGCAGCTGTCATAATGGAGGTACTGTTGTTTGTTGGTAGGTTTGATGTGGACGGATGTGTGAAGTTGGCCGTTGGACAGATGGAGGTCGACATCAAGGAAAGTGAGATGGGATTTGGAGTAGGACCAGGTGAATTTGATGGGACCAAAGGAGTTGAGGTTGGAGAGAAAATTCTGGAGTTCTTCTTCACTGTTGGTCCAGATCATGAAGATGTCGTCAATGAATCTGTACCAAACTTTGGGTTGACAGGCTTGGGTTTCCAGGAAGGCTTCCTCTAAGCGTCCCATAAATAAGTTTGCATACGAGGGGGCCATCCTGGTTCCCATGGCTGTTCCCTTTAGTTGTTGGTATGTCCGGCCCTCAAAGGTGAAGAAGTTGTGGGTTAGGATGAAGCTGGCTAGGGTATTAAGGAAAGAGGTTTTAGGTAGGGATAAGGGTGGTCGGCGTGAAAGTAAATACTCCATCACAGCGAGGCCCTGGGCATGTGGGATATTTGTGTATAAGGAGGTGGCATCAATGGTTACAAGGATGGTTTCAGGAGGTAACAGGCTGGGTAATGATTTCAGGCGATCGAGGAAGTGGTTGGTGTCTTTGATGAAGGATGGGAGACTGCACATGATGGGTTGAAGGTGTTGGTCTATGTAGGCAGAGATTCGTTCTGTGGGGGCTTGGTAACCGGCCACAATTGGCCGACCTGGATGATTAGGTTTGTGAATCTTAGGAAGTAGGTAGAAGGTAGGGGTGCGAGGTGTCAGTGGGGTCATGAGTTTGATGGACTCGGGTGAAAGGTTTTGTAGGGGGCCTAAGGCTCTGAGAATTCCCTGAATCCCTGCCTGGACATGAGGAATGGGGTCTTCTTGACAGACTTTGTAGGTAGTATTGTCTGAAAGCTGGTGCAGTCCCTCAGTCTTGGGGAACTGGATCATCAGGAGTAGGATTATTTTTCTTTGTGGCAAAGTGATATCTTCATGATCTGGACCAACAGTGAAGAAGAACTCCAGAATTTTCTCTCCAACCTCAACTCCTTTGGTCCCATCAAATTCATCTGGTCCTACTCCAAATCCCATGCCACTTTCCTTGATGTCGACCTCCATCTGTCCAACGGCCAACTTCACACATCCGTCCACATCAAACCTACCAACAAACAACAGTACCTCCATTATGACAGCTGCCATCCATTCCATATCAAACGTTCCCTTCCCTACAGCTTAGGTCTTCGTGGCAAAAGAGTCTGCTCCAGTCCCGAATCCATGAACCAGTACACCAATAACCTAATAACAGCTTTCACATCCCGCAGCTATCCTCCTGATCTGGTTCAGAAGCAAATTACCAGAGCCACCTCCTCATTCCTCCAAATCCAGAACCTTCCATCGAAGAATCCCCGAAGTGCCCCTTTTGTCACCGGATACTTTCCGGGACTGGAGCGGACTCTGAATGTGGCTCTCCAGCAGGGATACGACTTCCTTAAATCCTGCCCCGAAATGAGATCCATCCTTAATGACATCCTCTCCACTCCTCAGAGTGTCTTTCCGCCGCCCACCTAACCTTCGTAACCTCCTAGTCCATCCCTATGAAACCCCCAAACCACCTTCCCTACCCTCTGGCTCCTACCCATGCAACCGCCCCCGTTGTAAAACCTGCCCTATGCACCCTTCCACCACCACTTACTCCAGTCCAGTAACCCAGAAGGTGTACACGATCAAGGGCAGAGCCACTTGCGATAGCACCCACGTGATTTACCAACTAACATGCCTGCACTGTGAAGCGTTCTATGTGGGAATGACCAGCAACAAATTGTCCATTCGCATGAATGGACACAGGCAGACAGTGTTTGTTGGTAATGAGGATCACCCTGTGGCTAAACATGCCTTGGTGCACGGCCAGCACATCTTGGCGCAGTGTTACACCGTCCGGGTTATCTGGATACTTCCCACCGACACCAACCTTTCGGAACTCCGGAGATGGGAACTTGCCCTTCAGCTTATTCTCTCCTCCCGTTGCCCACCTGGTCTCAATCTCCACTAATTCATTTCCCGCCCACTATCTTTAGCATCTTTGCCTTGGTTCTGTGGACAGAGCCTCTGCCTCAATTGGTATCTCTGCCCAAATTCTTTGCTTTTTACAAATGTCTGTCTAGGTGTGCGTGCGTTTCGATATGTCTGAGTGTGTGTATATTTGTTTACCTTGTTTCTGGTCCCCTAAGGTAAGTCCTTCCACTCCTGGGATTGGAATGACTCCTTTTCCACTTCCTTAAAACCCATATCCTTCCCTTTTCCTCCCCTTTTTTCCTCTTTTTCCTGAAGAAGCTGCCAGTGGTGGCGAAAGCCTGTATGTGTGTTTGTGTGTGATTTTATTTGTTTCTCTCGACGAGCCGGTCCTTTTGGTAAGTCATCTCTTTTCTTTTTTTATTTTTGTTTATCCCACCGGTAAAGTTTCCCTCTATAATTTTCGTTTCATCAATTTGAATCTAACAATCACGATTAGATTTTATGTCAGAGTATTAGGTCATTTCCAGAGAAGGAAATCTTTGTGAGAATCAACACGGTTTCTGAAAGCAATGAAAACGTGAAAGAACTTTCACTATTTATCCGTGAGATCCAGAGAGCTGTAGGTACAGTATTCCAGGTAGATGCCCTGTTTCTTGCCTTCCACAAGGCATTCGATACTGTTCCACACCATTTCCGGAAGAACAAATTGCAAGCATATGAAATATCGAATCAAAAGTGTGAATGGTTTGAGACGTTTCTAGCTAACAGAACACAGCATGCTATTTTCAACAGAGGGAAGTCTTCAAGACTTTAAAGTCTTCTCAGGCGTGCCCCAAGAGAGTGTTACAGGACCATTACTTTTCACAATATATATAAATGACTTTGTAGGTAACATTATAAGTTCCAAGAGGTTTTTTTATGCTCCTTTTTATTGAAAAGGGAAAAGGGTAGTTAAATGCAGGAGTATCTGCAGCATATTGAAGCATGATGCAGACAACAGCAATTGAACCTCAACGTAAACTAGAGTTAAGTGCTACATCTACACACAAAGAAAGATACTTTCTTATATAACTGCAAAATAGCAGGAGATAAACACTGGAAGCAGTTACTTCCATAAAATATCTGGGAGCAGACACAGGGGCAATTTGAAATAGAAAGACCATATAAAAGCAATACTGGGCAAGGCATTCACTGAGAGAACCCTCAGGAAGTTTAGTACATCAGCAAAGTAACAGGTTAAAAAACACTTGTTTGGCCAGTGCTTGAGTACTGCTCATCAGTGTGGGATCCATACTAGGTAGGGTTAGTAGAAGGAACAGAAGATCCAATAGAGAGCTGCAAGCTTCATTACAGGCTCATTAAGTGCCAAATTGTCTTTGAGATTATTGGGAAATTCCAGAGGGCAGAGACAGCAAGAAAGAGAATCTGTATCATGGTATGTTTTATGAAGAGTCAACCAATATATTACTTCCTCCTATGTACATGTCTCCAAACAACCACAATGATAAAATGAGAGACATTACGTCCCAAATCGAGGCATACAGGCAATCATACTTACCATGAATGCAGCCTGGAAGAGAATAAGATCTGTAAAAGCTCTGAGAGGACACGCAGTGGTATTCAAAATTATGTTGTAGGGTATCTGTATAACCTGTAAGATATGTGATTGCTCACCAGCATACATTTTATTTATTTCTGAAAAGGCTACTTTTTTTTTTTTTTTTTTTTTTTTTTTTTTTTTGTAAGTACTATTGTTTATATAACTATTGCCATACATCAAAGTTCCATAGCAAGAGTCATTAACACTTTCAGACCCAAGCTCATAGATTCTACAGGCCACGAACCGTTGATAACAGGCAATTCCAGTAGCCAACGTATTTGTTATTAGAAAGAGCTTTGTTTTCACACTAGTTATTAAATTAATGCATAGATAGATAAAATTTCATTGACTGTTCAGAGATAAAGTATTGGCCTGTACTGAGTGTTAAAAATGTACAGGAGAAATCAATGAACGTGTCAAGTAGCATTATAGAACCGATGTACAACTAGCATTCATCCTTCTGTTAGATCCTTTGTTGGCCATTAATTCTGTTAACTGAGGATCATGATATTCAATATTTTGTTACCGGGGTATCCATTATGTAGCAGTAAAGATCAGAGGCCGACAGAGTAAACCCTTTGCTTGTTTTCATTGAGAGCGATTAAAAATCTTTTTCAAGCCCACCTCTGAACAGTGTAAATCGCAATAAGTACAGAGTTGATCACACTATGGTACGTCAATCACACATCAGTTGCTATCAATTTACTGTGTGTGTTCATGCTCAAATCTTGGGACATGCAAAGGGGCATATTTCTTTTAGTTTGAGCATCAACTGCACTTTATAATTTCTTGGGGTGTAACAAATATTGCAATGCAACCAATGGCATTCTTTTTGTAATTTATTCATTCTTGAGTTTTAATCAATTGTGTGTGGCAGCAGTGACCCATTTGGGAGCACGAGTGTCAGGTACCAAGAAGGCATCAAATGGAGTTTGTAATGAAACGACTAGCGCAAGTTGTAAGTGTAGATCCCGATACCCACTTTCTAGTTGATATACCAATACCCAATCCATTAGTCAAGAACCTGATATCCTCTTCATTATACTGTAAAATCGGCTAGCACATCGACTTCTTCTCATCTATCTTTCTGTCACAGCATATTTTTTAGCTTGGCCTAACGAACTATCTGTAATTTCCGCAAATTTCATTTTTTTACTGGTTATGTATAAAATATTGCTTTTATTCAAAATAATTAATTGCATGTATAACAATACAATAATGTTTTTCATAGTAACCATGTTCAGGAATGTTCCTTTGTAGAATATTGTCAACAATAATTAAAAATAAGTAAATTATTTATTTAGAAAGGAAATGTAAATTGAAAATAAATCGGGATTAATTCTGTAACCTTTCTGTGCACCTTTCATAATGAACAGTAATTAATTGAATTCATAAAATAGTAATTGCTCATCTCATTCACCTACAACATGAAGCCCATATTTCATTATATTTACATCAGCAGATAATAAATTTGTTTGTAATTTCATAAAGCAATGCAATGTATACGATTGCGTTTATGTAACCACATTTAATGATAAGTTTTCAATGGTATAACCAAAAACAATAATATGTGTAACCATATTTATTGTTACAATAGTATAAATATGGCACCCACTGCAATTATTTCAGCCAGTCAATTTAGTTTTGTTAACGAGCGAGTTTAGTTCAGTGTGCTATGTAATTGCTGCTTATGCAACAATAAATCACTGAAGCGGAGCAGATATCAAGAATTCTTTTTCACAAATCACAATGTTATCCACAAAACTGGCAGAAATTAAAAAACCAGCAAAGACATAGGCAAAGTGTTATAAGATTAAACAATACAAGAGCAGATTCCATGCCTGACATGTTACACATGTTTAATCTCACATAACTTTTACTCATGATCACATTTTAACTATTGTTTCTGCATTTACAGGTTATAAAAATGTTATTAACACAAAAAACATCAAAATCAATGTCTAAGAACGAACTACTTGAGCCATTGCTGAGGATTTCAGTTGACACGTGGCCAGATAGTCAATTTGTCACAGTACATTTGGCAAGCTTTAAGGGCGCACAACTGCTTATGTCTTTAGCACCCAACCTTAAATGTGAATGTACCAAAAAACAGAGTTAAGACAACTGCCAATGAGGACGATACCAGGATATCACTAAAAACATAGGGTAAAATACAAAAAGAGGAGGAATTAAATGTCCTTTGATAAATAAGTCATCTGTATAACATGCAAGACCAGAGCAGCTGGTCGTGCATCGTCGGCTAAAATTTCCTCTAAAGTGTTCAGCAGATTAAGGGGAAGATGGACATGATTAAAATTAGCGAAGGACATTAAAACACTGCGCACCGTCAGCGGGTGACCGCAGGAACAATGGGGCAGGGTCACCTGTCAGCAAGTGACGGTGGCTGAACCAGCAGTGATCGACCCGCAACTGGGCCGGGATTACTTCCTCCCATCGAGAGGGGTCTTCCAAGTTATTGGGATTGGTTTAATGGTTCAAAGCTTATTTGCACGAAGTGAGGACAACAAACTATGCCACGACAATAAAATACGTCGGCAAATAGCCCCTTGAATGTCATAGGATGGGACACAGAAGGTAGTTGTCCGAGGTAGAAGGGATGCAGCCTTGACCGCAGCATCTGCAGCCTCGTTCCCAGGCACACCAACATGGCCAGGTACCCACAGAAAGCGAACGTGAGAACTGTCATCCGCTAACAATTGAAGGGAGTGTTGAATTCGATGTACAACAGGGTGGATCCAATACGGGTCTCTAAGACTTTGAATGGCACTAATGGAGTCAGAGCAAATGACATAGAAAGGATGGCGGTGGCGACAGAACAGCTTGATAGAGAGCAAAAGACTCAGCTGTGAAAAATCTGGACAGGAAGCCTGTATTGAAACCTGTGGTCTCCAACAACAAAGGTAGATCTGACACCATCAGTGTCCTTTTAGTCATATGTATAGAAAAAAAGGCAGTATCAAGCTGCGAGCCAAGTTCAACAAACCTTGGGCAATATACTGAATCCGCAGTACTCTCCTTCGGGAGCGAGCAGAGTTCAAAATGAACTCTAACCTGAGCCAGGAGCCGCGGTGGTGTTGGGCTTTCATGCATTTGAAAGTTGGTAGGGAGAGTAAGATGGAGTTGCTGTAGAAGGCGAAAAAAACAAACTCCGGGAGGGAGCAAGGCAGTTGCAGACAGCCCATTTTGGCGATCGAGGGCATCACTGAAGAATGATGGGTAGGACAGATGGGTGGGCATTGACAGCAGGCGGCATGCGTACTGACATATTAGTATATCACACCGATAGTTCAGTGGCAATTCGGCAGCTTCGGCGTAAAGACTTGACAGGGCTGGTGTAAAACGCTCCAGTCACCAGGCGTAACCCCCGATGGTGGATTGACTTTAGACAGCGTAAAATTGACGGCTGTGCAGAAGATTAAATGAAGCTTCCATAATCCAGTTTCAAGCGGACACTAGACCAGTAGAGGTGAAGGATGGTTCGATCCGCTCCCCATGACATACTGCTAAGAACACGGAGGGCATTAAGAGAATGAGTACATCGGCCAGCCAGATAGGACACATGTGGAGACCAGCAGAGTTTCCTATCCAATATTAGCCCTAAAAATTTCATTGTCTCCACGAATGGCAGAGTAACAGGGCCAAGATGTAGAGATATTGGAAGAAACACTTTGTATCTCCAGAAATTGATGCAGACTGTTTTCTCACTGGAGAAACGGAAACCATTGGTGACACTCCAAGAATAAAGACGGTCAAGACAACACTGAAGACAGCGTGGCAGGAGACACATCCTCTGGGCGCTGCAGTAGATCGCAAAGTCGTCCACAAAAAGGGAGCCAGAGACATCAGCTGAAAGACAATCCATAATTGGGTTGATTGCTATGGCGAAAAGTGCCACGCTGAACACAGATCCTTGTGGCAGCCAATTCTCCTGGCGAAAGGTATCTGACAAATCAGAGCCCACTCGTACCCTGAACCTTCGATCCATTAAAAATGCTTAAATAAAAAGAGGAAGGCGGCCGCAAAAGCCCCATGTATGGAGCGTGCGGAGGATGCCCACCCTCCAACAGGTGTCTTAACCCTTCTCCAAATCAAAGAACACAGCCACCGTCTGGCACTTATGCAAAAAGTTATTCATAATATAGGTCGACAAGGTAACAAGGTGGTCGATAGAACGATGCCTACGAAATTCGCATTGGGCGTTGGTGAGAAGATGGCAAGATTTGTGTAGCCAAATCAACCGAGCATTAACCATACATTCTATCACCTTGCAAACGCAGCTGGTGAGAGAAATGGGGCGGTAACTGGAAGGAAGATGTTTGTCCTTCCCTGGTTTTGGTATGGGAACAACAATTTCTTCACGCCAGTGTGTGGAAACCTCACCTTCAGTCCATATACCCACAAGAGAAAGGTTCTTCAGCATCTGAATATGAATGGCATCGGGCCATGGAGCAGAAGACCGGGACACGGCAAGAGCACATTCAAGCACCAACATGGTGAGGGTGGCATTGTAACTATCATGATTGACAGATTTGAAGGAAGGTGGCCATGCCTCTTTCGAGGGAGGAAGGCAGGGTGGTAATGTGCGGAGCTCGAGACCTCCGCAAAAAGATTGGCCTAAAGCGTTGGATATATCGGCTGGGTCCACGAAGACTTCATTTGCTACGGTCGGGGAGTGGACCTTAGTGTCATTTAACCGGCGCACCCCCCCCCCCCCCCAGACAACCAAAGAAGGATTAAATCTTTTGAAGTAGTGATAGCAATCCAGCAGGCCTGTTTGCTTTCCTTTATGACTTAACGGCATTGCACTCTTAGACATTTGTAATTACAGTTCGCCATCGTTGGGTGGCATTGGGAGGTGCATAGAGCATATCGCCAGGCTCTAATAGCGCCGCTACATGCCGCAGTCCACCAGAGAACTGGGACTCAACATGGAGAAGAGGAAGTACATGGTATGGAATATTCGGCAGCGTTGAGAATGACTTCCATGAGGTATTCGACCTGACTGTCTCAGCTGGGGAAGTTCCAATCGTGAAAAACCGCCATGGAGGAAAAACATCCCCAGTCAGCTTTCAAGATGTTCCGACTGGTGGAACCCAGAGTAGGGGATGATGAACGAGATTAATTATACAGGGGAAATGGTCACTCGAGTACATATCAGAGAGAGCATACCACTCAAACCGTTGTGCAAGTTGAGCAGTACATATCGAGAGATCCAAGTGAGAATAGGTATGCGTTGTGTCTGAAAGAAAGGTTGGTGCCCTGTGTTTAGGCAGACAAGATTAAGATGGTTAAAAAGGCCTGCAAAAAGGGAGCCTCTGGCAAGAGGCTGGAGAACCCCATACAAGATGGTAGGTGTTGAAATCGCCAATCAACAAAAAGGGGGAAGGAAGTTTATCAATAAGTTGCAGCACATCTGCCCTAGTAAAGGCAGAGAACGATGGGGTATAGATGTTACAAAGCGAAAAGACGAAGGTGGGGAGAGTGATGCGGAAGGCAATTGTTTGTGGGTGAGTGTACAATGAAATAGGATGTAGTAGATGTCTTCTCTAATGAGCAACATAACCCCCCCCCCCCCCCCCAATGGGCCAGAATACCTTGCATAGGAGACAGGTCAAAGCACACGGAGGTATATTATGAAAAATCTATGTCATCGCGTGAGCGTAACTGTTTCTTGGAGTCCGGCCACGAACGGATGGTGCACTCTGAGTAGCAGTTTTAATTCCTCTCTGTTGGAATGAATTCTGTGAATATTCCATTGAAGGAGATCCATAAGTAAGTGAAAATAGAAAGAAGGAAAAGCTAGAGATCACATCGATGGGCGCTGAGGGCCTGACTTCCAGGGAGCGCTGCTACTGGAATCTACAGGTCAAGAGTTGTGTTCCATTGCTTTGTCTGGGGTTTCTGCTGCCTGCCTGGGTTTATCGGCAGGGGTAGCTTCCTCGGCCAGTAAAGGGCCAGATGATTGGCTAGTAGTAGCGTGCTCCGGCTAGATAGAGGAAGAGTGGGTGCTGCTACTGCTAGATGGCGTGACATGAGTTGCGCCGTGGCGGGGAAGGAGAGGAACTCTTTCTTGTGTGCCTTCTTAGATGAATGATGATGAGATGTGTGTGCGGGTGTCAGTTGTGCAAACTCCGATCTTAAGAAGTCTTCACGGACAGGCTTGCTCTTTGAAGTCTGGGCATCCGGTTTAGAACCCTGTGATTTGTGAGAAGCTGCTGATGACTGTTTTGGTGAGAGGAAGAGAGTGGGGGAGGTTGAATGGGCAATCTTTGAGCTGGCCAATCTTACAACTCACTAAAAATAAGGTCACACATCTGTGTGCCTACCTCCTCAGTAGGATCAGGAGAGCAAGGACAGTGCTGTACTTACCCGCTGGGAGCTCAGCGGGCTTTCGACCGGCTAGTACCTTCCACCCAACAGAGGTTGACACTTTTTCATGTACTCTGATTTCTTGGATTACCCCTCATCCTTGTAAACAGAGCAGTCTGTGGAAGAAGCAGCTTGGTCGCCCATGCAATTGATGCAGCAAGAGGATGGAGGTGGACAGTCACCCTCATGAGTCTCTGCCACAGGTGACGCATTTGGCTGCATTGAGATAAGACTGACAGGTATGATTATACCACTGGCATTGGTACCAATGAGTGGAGTTCGGAACATACAGAAAAACTGATATTTTGTATCCTGCTTTGATATTTGAAGGAAGATCCACCCTGTCAAATGTCAAAAATACGGTTTGGGTTTGTATCAAATCCATTAGCCTTTTCCATAACGGCTGTGAGGCCCTAATCAGTTAAGTAGTCCTCGATTTCTTCATCCAATAATCCGTCGAGGAATTGAGTGTAGACCACCCCACATGACGAGTAAATGGTACAGTGGGCTTCCACTTTGATCTGAGCCACACTCTTGCACACCTTCCCTGTCAGTTTTTGAGCCTGGAAGGCATTATCTGCTTCTAACAGCAAACTACCATTACGTTGTGGGATTTCTGATGTGGCACAAATTTTCCAATTGCCATTGTAGTGCATACCTGCCAACTTTTACAGTTAATCTGTAAAATCTATGGAAATTGTAGCATTTTACAGTTTTATGGAAGGACGGCCGCATTTAAGACTTCGCAGACAAAATTTTGAAACATTAACATTCGATAATCAACACATTCACATACCATTGTTTGCGTGGGTCGAAGACAAGACTGGTTGTTGATAATTGATTCTTTGATATGACTGGTACTTTTAACAGTGTGATGTCTCATAATTGGAACTGAATTTGAAGCTGGGATAACAGTTTTTTCATGGTAATCTTAGGTGTTAACAGGCTCCACTCCACAATTTGAAAGAAATGAAAGAGACTGTTATTACGATTCAGACTTCAAACATAGTGAACGTCTCCAGAATTTAATTACATCAATTTCTCTCTCTCTCTCTCTCTCTCTCTCTCTCTCTCTCTCTCTCTCTCTCTCTCTCTCTCTCTCTCTCTCACACACACACACATATATACACATTATGAAGTTGACATTGGGATGTCCTTAATAAGCATTTTGGTATCAAGAGGGGAAATTTACTATGGCCACTAAACTGAAAAGGCCATCTTTGTTAAGCAGTTCTGAAGAAGCAAATTATTAAGACCACAACAGAAAGCTCTCAGTGCATGAACTTAAGCCCATTATCTGTTAATGAGATTATGCAATATGTAACCTAAGGGTGGAAAGGATCTATTAAGCTTCTGCCTTAAAGGGTTGCACTTTCAGTGTTTTTGGTCTGTCAGAATAATGACTTACAAATTTTGTAAATGTACAAACAGAACAAGTATATAAGACTTCTTTATATGATCTGTGGAGAGGAAAAAAAAAAGATTTCAATAGAACCACAGCAGTAAATGATTAAAAATATAAAAATTACTCAGTGCACTAACTTTCATAAAAATTGCTTTATGGCAACTATGTGACTGAATAACCCACCTACAATTTTGTTAACAGCTATCTGATCTGTTCAGCGACCCTCAGAAAGAAGCTGCCATGCCAGTGTGGAATTATTATTATTACTAATTATTATTATTTTTTTTTTATTTTTTACCTCAGCACCACTGACAATTGCTCGGCTATAGAAATCTATAGCTGTGGTGTAGTCTCCACGAGCTTCCTCAAGTGCAGCCAAGCATTCCCAATATACTGGTTCCTCATCCAGGTTAGGAAATTTTCTTCTAATTAAATGAAGCCATTCTTCACACTGATCCCTTGGGAATGACTGATGGTAAAGAAGATATAATAAGCTCACAGCTATTTTAGGAGACAAATTAAGAGTACTATTATGAATCTATAGAACTACATTAAGTCAGCCAATGTTCTAAAAAAATCTGAAAAAGGTCTACTGATTTACACCAATTTTACATAGAGCACTACATATTCTAACCTATAAAATACATTAATTACTTAATTTTTATTAAAAAAAATCAAATGTTTGTAAAGCTTAAGGGACTTAACTGCAGGGTCATCAGTCCCTAAACTTACAAACTACTTATGAACTACCTTATACTAACGATGACACAAAGCTCCATGCCCGAGGGGGGGGGGGGGGGTTTCAAACCCCCGACGACGGACGCCGCGCACACCGCAACACGGCGCTCCAGTACACGTGGCTATAATTTTTATACATCAGTAGAAAATGACAAAATGCTTTCTCTCTCATCTTACATTATAGTAGTAGGGCTTTTGAGGCATTAGACAAATCACTTGTGATAAAATGCAGTTTTTGTTTCCTTCCTTGTAATCTATTTTAAAGTTGCATTTATGGATAACTTTGTAATATTAAACATCCGCAGATTAAAATTATGTTAATCACGTGCTTGGTGCTAATCCCACATCCAGCAGGTGCAATGGTCTCTCATGCCATCTATACCAATCATCCAATCAATTAGGCTAATCATTGTAAATGGCTTCAATTCCCAACTAGAGTAACATATATGAGAAAACAAATGTAAGGTGATGAGCAAATGGACAGAGACAAGGAAAAATAAGAATAGAATGTATATGCAATTCCCATCACATTTAGTTACTGCAAAGCATGGGCAGTTTCACAATAATGTCAACTCCAAGATGGAAACAAGATACACAAACAAATATCTAAGCAACAAAACTTTTGTTAAAATTACTATGCGAGGACTTATGGGAAAACTAAGATGGATTGTGACAGTGTGGTCAAAGAAATATCAACAAATAATATGTGGACTTTCTGTTTCTGCAGTTGACTTAACACAGACTGAATCAAGTCCTTACCTCTGCTGTTCACAGGTTCCTCCTGAAGAAATATAAAACAACACTAGTTAAGATGTAATCCATTTAAAAAAATTTAACTAACAGGTTTTAGTACTTCACTTTCAAAACAAGCTCTAAAAGGGTAATGTTTTCAACCAGCAGAACAGGCCAGCTAGCCATATTGTTACAGTGTGTAGACCTACAGACAAATCATGGGAAACATTATGGGAAGCAGGATGCCCCATTCAATGCCATCCTTATCATGTACTATAAGGAAGAAGCCCTCCTTTTAAGACCCAATGACTCCACCCCTGTTTGGAATAGGTCTGTAGATTAAATCTCTGCGGTCTGGAGTATTGGTGAAGAGTAAGCTTCCTGCAAGACCTCGCCTAATTTGAAGTTTACATAGTCATTTTATGGAACCGAAGCTACATTCCTACATGCTGACCCCTCACATCTACACTTCATCATTAAAACCCAAAACAGTATCTTCATTTTGACAGCTGTTATCTCTTCTGCATCAAACACTACCTTTCCTGCAATTTTGGCATCTGTGTACAATTTATCTGCTCCTATCTTAAATCCCTAGTCCCTTGTCCATGAACATCTCCCAACCAGTCCACCCCCTACCCTCTTTATATCCAGTAACAATGCTCCTAAACCCAAACAACCCAGAAGTAACCCCTCAATCACCCAGCACCAATTCAGCCTGGAATGCCTTAACAAATTGCTCGGTCAGCCCTGAAGTCAAGACCTCAAATGAGATCATTCATTCAAAGTATCCTCCACACATCAGCCAGAGAAGCCTTTCACCATCCTCCCAACCTCTGTAATATCCTCATCAAACCTTAGAGCATCATAAAACCAACCTCCCCACCTAAAGGTTCATGTCTGTAACCAAGCCCTCTGCTAAAGTTGTCCCATGCACCTTTTCTTTTTCTTTTTTTTTTCCTCCTCCTCCTCCTCCTCCTCCTCCTCCTTTTTTTGTGGTTTTAGGGTGCACAACTTCTATGGTCATTAGCGCCCAGCCAAGAACATAGATTCGCTATGATCTCAAAGAAAAAAGGTGACTGTCAGAACATCAACAAGAGGCTAAAAACGAAAGATAAAAGACAATTAAAAGGGTTAAATATCCTTGGATAAGTTGGCCAAGTTGATAAAACGCAAAACTCTAGCAGCTGTCCGTGTGTCATCAGCTAAAATTTCCTCCAGAGTAGACGGAAAGTGAAGGGCTACACGGAGATTATTAAAATTAACACAAGTCAGTAAAACCTGTCGCACTGTCAGCAGTTCACCGCAGGAGCACAGCGGTGCAGGGTCAGCAGAGAGCAAGTGACGGTGGCTGAAACGACAGTGAACGATCCGCAAGCGGGCCAGGATGACCCTCTCGCCGAGAGGGGCGTGAGGAGGTCCTCCAAGCGGTCGGGATCGGTTTTACAATTTATTGTTGTACATTGAAAACCACGCACTGTGCCATTGCGACACGATACTCCGGCGAAGAGCCCATTGAACATCGTCCGATGGGACGCAAAAGATAGCCATGCGAGGCAAAAGAGCTGCGGCCTTGGCTGCTATGTCGGCGGTCTCATTCCCGGGCACTCCCACGTGGCCAGGGACCCACAGGAAAGAAACCTGACAGCTGTCATCAGCTAGCAACTGCAGGGAGCGTTGGATCCGGTACACGAGAGGATGGTTCGAGAAAGGGTCCTTAAGACTCTGCAGGGCACTAAGGGAGTCCGAACATATGGCATAGAAAGGTTCGCGGTGGCGGCAGGTGTACAAAACGGCCTGGTGGAGGGCAAAAAGCTCAGCAGTGAAACTCGAACACCAGTCAGGGAGCTTGTATTGGAACCGGTTGTCCCCGACAACGAAGGCAGATCCGACACCGGCAGTGCTCTTGGAACCATCAGTGTAAATAAATATGGCATTATCGAACCGCGAACAGAGTTCGACAAGCCTCAAGCGGTATACGAAATCCGGAGTGCTCTCCTTGGGGAGCGAACTAAGTTCAAGGTGAGTGTGAACCTGGGCCCGATGCCACGGTGGCAATGGGCTTTCGCTCAACCGAGGGGTGGAAGGAAGGGTAAAATCGAGCCGCTGTAGTAGGAGGCCAAACCGAACTCCAGGTGGAAGCAAGGCAATCGCAGACAACTGATATTGGCGATCGAGTGAGTATCCAAAAAAAAATCGGTAAGATAGATGGTTGAGCATCAACCGCAGGCGGCATGCGTACCGACACAAGGGTATGTCACGCCGAGTGGTCAAGGGTAATACAGCAGCCTCGGCATACAGACTTTCAACAGGGCTGGTATGAAATGCACCGGTCGCAAGACGTAAACCCCGATGGTGGATAGAGTTGAGACGGCGGAGAATCGACGGCCGTGCAGAAGAGTATACAAGGCTTCCGTAGTCGAGCTTCGACTGAACAATGGCCTGGTGAAGGTTAAGCAGGACGGTACGATCCGCTCCCCATGACGTGCCACTGAGACACGAAGAACGTTAAGGGATCGGGCACAACGGGCAGCCAGGTAGGACACGTGTGTGGACCAGCAAAGTTTATGATCCAACATGAGTCCCAAGAATTTCGTAGTCACCACGAAAGGGAGAGCAACAGGACCGAGACGTAGAGAAGGTGGAAGAAATTCCTTGTATCTCCAGAAGTTTATACACACTGTTTTCTCAGTGGAGAATCGAAAGCCGTTTGCGATGCTCCAGGAATATAGACGGTCAAGACAGCGTTGAAGAGAACGCCCCAAGAGACACGTCCGCTGGGCGCAACAATAAATTGCGAAATCGTCAACATAAAGAGATCCGGAGACGTCGGCTGAAAGGCAATCTACGATCGGATTGATTGCAATGGCAAAGAGCGCCACACTCAAGACTGAGCCCTGTGGTACCCCATTCTCCTGGCAAAACGTATCTGACAAAACAGAGCCCACCCGTACCCGGAACTTGCGATCCACCAAAAACGCTTGAATGAAAAGAGGAAGGCGGCCCCGAAGGCCCCATGTGTGCAATGGGCGGAGAATGCCCGCTCTCCAACAGGTATCGTATGCCTTCTCCAAGCCGAAGAACACTGCTACTGTTTGACGCTTCTTTAGAAAGTTGTTCATAATGAAGGTCGACAACATAACGAGGTGATCAGCAGCAGAGCGGTGTCAACGAAAACCGCATTGGATATTAGTCAGGAGGCGGCGAGATTCGAGGAGCCAGACCAACCGAGCGTTAACCATGCGTTCCATCACCTTACAGACGCAGCTCGTCAGAGAAATGGGGCGATAACTGGAAGGAAGGTGTTTGTCCTTCCCTGGTTTGGGGATGGGGACAACAATGGTTTCACGCCAACTTGTGGGAACATGACCTTCAGTCCATATGCGATTGTAGGTACTAAGAAGAAAGCACTTGTTCGCAGGAGAGAGATTCTTCAGCATCTCAATATGAATGGAATCGGGCCCGGGAGCAGAAGATCGGGACAGGGCGAGAGCACGGTCTAGCTCCTGTATGGTGAAGGCAACATTATAATTTTCACGATTAAAAGAGTGGAAAGAAGGCGGTCGTGCCTCCTCTACCTGTTTGCGAGGGAGAAAGGCAGAGTGGTAATGGACAGAGCTCGAAACCTCCGCAAAGAAACGGCCCAATGCGTTGGAAACAGCAGCGGGGTCCACGAAGACTGCGTTCTCCACTTGTGGAGGCCAGGCCAGGAATCGGGGAGTGGACCTAGATGCCGGATAAACGGCGTAGGCCACCCCAAACAAACGTGAAGGGAGTAAAACGGTTAAAAGAACTAGTAAAAGCAGTCCAGCAAGCTTTTTTGCTGTTGTTTATGATACGACGACATTGCGCTCTCATACGTTTATAATTTATGCAATTCTCCAAAGTTGGGTGGCGGCGGAAGGTGCGTAGAGCATGTCGCCGGGCTCTAAGCGCGTCGCGGCAGGCTGCAGTCCACCAAGGGACCGGGACACGATGTGGAGAAGAGGGAGTACGAGGTATGGAACGTTCGGCAGCGGTGAGAATAACCTCTGTGAGGTAGTCAACCTGACTGTCACAGTTGGGAAAATTCTTATCGTGAAAAACAGCCATGGAAGAATAAAGCCCCCAGTCGGCTTTAGAAATGTTCCAACTGGTGGGACGAGGAGATGGGGAATGATGCAGGAAGTGGATGATACAAGGGAAATGATCACTCGAGTACGTGTCAGAAAGTGCATACCACTCAAACTGACCGGCAAGCTGAGGAGTGCATATTGCGAGGTCTATAAGGGAATAAGTGTGTGTTGTGTCTGAAAGGAAGGTCGGTGCATCGGTGTTGAGGCAGACAAGATCGAGGTGTTGGAGAAGGTCCACCAAAAGGGAGCCTCTCGGGCAAGGTGCCCGAGAGCCCCATAGGGGGTGGTGGGCATTAAAGTCGCCTACCAACACGAAAGGTGAAGGGAGCTGGTCAACAAGGTGTAGCACATCTGCCCTAGTAAGGGCAGATGACGATGGCGAATAGATATTACAGAGGGAGAAGGTAAATGTGGATAAAGTGATGCGGACGGCATCTGCCTGTAGGCGATTATGCAAGGAAATGGGATGGAAATAGACATCGTCTCAAAGGAGCATCAGAACCCCTCCATGGGCTGGGACACTTTCCACGGGTGGTAGGTCGAACCGCACAGAGGTGTAGTGTGGAAAGTCTGCACGATCACGTGGACGCAACTTAGTTTCTTGTAGACAGACTAGAAGCGGGCAGTGCAACCGAAGGAGTAGTTTTAACTCCTCCCGATTGGAACGAATGCCGCGAATATTCCATTGAAGGAGCGCCATGATAAAAATGAGAGAAGAAATAAGGATAAAAACCAACTAGCAAGCGGGGTCACCTCGACGGCCGCTGAGGACCGGATTTCGAGGGAGCACTGCTATCGCTGTCTAGGGGCAAGGGTCGTGGTCCATAGGTTCGACCAACGCGCCTGCCACCTCCCTGAGTTGATCAGGAGGGGCAGTTTCCACCGCCGGTAAAGGGCCGGGTGCCAGGCAGACGGAGCGACCCGGTGAAACAGAAGACGGCCGAGGCCGGCAACTGTTGGGCGGCGTGACGGATGGGTCACGCCTCGGCGGGGAAGGAGAGGAACTCTTTTTCTTGTTGGCTCTTCTTGAAGAGTGACAGTGAGAAGAGGCAGTCGACAGTTGGGAAGCCTCAGAACGCAGAAAATCTTCACGGACGGGTTCCTTTCTCAAAGTCCGGGCATCTTGTTTAGGTGCCCGCGGTTTACTAGAGGTTGACGAAGACTGTGCTTCAGGAGCAGCAGGAGGAAGCGGGGACGTGGAACGGGTAATCTTCGGGCCTGGCGGATCGCACAACTGTGTCAGCGAAGGTAAAATCATACGTCTGGGTACTTTAATCCTTAGTAGGTCGAGTAGAGGTAAGGACCTTACTGAAAGGGCCCGCTGGGAGAACAGCGGGCTTTCGACTCGCCAACAACTTTCGAGCAGCAGATGTCGATACCTTTTCCGTAACCCGAATTTGCTGGATTACCTTCTCATCCTTGTATACAGGGCAGTCACGAGAGGAAGCCGCATGGTCACCACTGCAGTTTAGGCAGTGAGGGGACGGAGGTGGGCAATCCCCCTCATGGGCGTCCCTACCACAAGTGACATACTTCGCTGCATTTGGGCAATGTTCACGGGTATGGTTGTACCTGTGGCACTGAAAACAGCGCGTTGGGTTAGGTACATAAGGGCGGACGGAGATGACCTCATACCCTGCATTGACCTTCGACGGGAGGTCAACTCTGTCCAACGTCAAAAACACAGTACGAGTCGGTGTCAGCTGGTTATCTACCTTTTTCATTACCCTATGGACGGCTGTCACACCCTGGTCGGACATATAGGATTGGATGTCTTCATCAGACAACCTGTCAAGGGATCTCGTGAAGACTACCCCCCGGGACGAGTTGAGTGTGCGATGTGCTTCCACCTTGACAGGAAACGTGTGTAACAGTGTAGTCCGGATTAGTTTCTGAGCGTGGAAGGCACTGTCCACTTCCAGCAACAATGTGCCATTGCGCTGATGTGAACATGTTTTAACAGGGCCAGCAATTGCATCTACACCTTTCTGTATAACGAAAGGATTGACAGAATTGAAGTCTTTTCCGTCGGTGCGAGACACAACAAGAAATTTCGGTATATTAGGCAGAGTCTTCTTTTGCTGAGGCGAATCTATCTTCCGTTTCTGGGTCAACGTCACTGAAGAAGAGAAGGAAGTCATCGCGGAAGTGTCCCCCGTGATTACCGGCGTCTCCGATGGCGCGCTCCTTCCTAGTGGGGGCCCTCTCTGAGGGCTTACCCACCTTAGGTGATTGTTCACACCTCAGGTCACACCTCCCGAGAACTGACGGAGGGACCAATCGGCACGTTCGGAAGGTACCAGCTCGGGTAATCACCCCTCCCTGGGCCTGGCCTTTACTAGGGGGTACGTATGTGCCCTACTTGTCTACCCGGAGCGGGGAATTACGCGTTACCCCGTCACCTGCTACGCATGAAAATGCGTGGGTCGGCCTTCAGACACGCACAGGGAGGAAAGAAGAAGAATAGAGGAAGTGAAGAGAAAGAAGGAAAGAAGTGTCTCAAACGCCGAGGCGGAGACTAATGAGGAGGAGAAGAAGGCTAGGAGAGTACAAGGAGATAAAGACAGAAACAAAGGGTAAGAAAGGAAGGAACGAAGGAAGAAAAACAACAAGAACCACCGTAGCTCACGAAATATGCCCGTCTCCGGGCGAAGGCATAAACCGGGAGGGAAAGTGAAGCAGCCTGGGGCAGAAGAAAGGCTGCTCTGGCTCGGGGCCCCGTGCGCGCGCCACACGTACCCACAAAAGAACTGTGGGCCCCCTGGGGGGCCACGCACCTTTTGCCACTTACTCCAGCCCCAACACAGGAAAAAAACTTACACCGTTCAAGGCAGGGCCACATGCGAAAAAACATAATTTACCAACTGTCATGTTCATTCCACAGCCTTTTACGTCAGAGTGACCAAGAAATTGGAAACCATGAACAGTCACAGACCAACTGTTTGCCTGGAGGACAGCCAATATCTCGTAGCAGAGCATGCTTTCCAACATGATTACAGAGACCTCAACATATGATACACCACACAAGCATATGGAAACTCCCACCAAGCATCAGTCCCTCAGAGCTACACAGATGGTAACTTTCTGTCTTACACATGCTCTGTTCCCACCAACTGCCCTGGCCTCTATTATGTTTGCCTCTCCCCCTCTGCCATCTTCAACCCATTTATTTATTTGTCATCTCTTCTTCCTTCCATTTTGTGTGTGTGTAGGGGAGTGGGGTTCTCCCCCACCACTCTACCTCTTATCCTCTCCAGTATGCAGCTAACATGTGGTTTAGTATGTATCATGCATTATGCCATTACCCTTCTCACTCCATTTTTACCTCTTAGTCTAGGTTGATAGTAGCACAAATCCAATTTCCCTTCTAATCCCTTTCTACTACCACCTCTCTCCAGCCTTATGAAGGACTTTTTCCCTCTGAAATTTCTTCTAGTTTTCTTCATATTTTGTATTTAAAAAAAAATAGTGGTCATTTAACTTGCCCAAAGCAGAGGCTCATTGACAAACACAAAAACACACACAAACACAGATACAAGCTTTCGCAACGTTGGCCGCTTCATCAGGAAAAGAGGGAGGAAGGAGGTGAGGGGGGAAAGGGAAGGATGTGGGGGTTTTTCCTCCTCCCCCCCCTTTCCTTTCCCTTTCCCTGAGGAAGCGGACAACAGTTCGGAAAGCTTTAATCTGTGTGTGTTTTTCTGTGTGTTTTTGTATCCGTCAATGAGCCTGTGCTTTGGGTAAGTTAAATGACACCCCCCCCCCCCCTCTCTCTTCTTTTTACGTGTTTTTCCTACCAGGAAAGTTTCCCTCTATAATATTCGTTTCTTCATATTTTATGTTACTATTGGTGGTACACAAGTGTGGGTCAGGCACTTAGCCCTTTGAATGATTTATTTTTCCACATCTCTGTGGTATATTTTCTTCAAATTAATAGCTGAAAGAATTCCTTACATATTAAGAATGTATTTTAAAAAAAAACCTGCTAAAAGCATTAGAAGAAGAAATATCCACTTTAACAGAATGAAGCATGCAGGTTTGTTAACTTAGAGAAGGCAGAAAGGAGAGATCTTAATAAGCAAATGGATCTTTAAAAGTCAAGGATCATCAGTATAAGACCAGATTGGTTGTCAGAGGCTGTTTGCAAGGAAAGGGTATAAACTTTAAGGTCTTATTCAAAACAGTATTAGCATAGAAAAACTTCCCTGTGAGAGTGTGGTGTAAAACCGGAATTTCTCTATGGGAATCTGGGTGAAGATTTTTATGAAGCTACTTGACAAATATAAAGAGGCTGCAAAAATGTTTGCTTTAAAGGAAGCCTTAAACAAGCTCCAACTAGGTGGAATAAAATACTTTCTGAATTCCATAAAACAGGAGGACTAATGCAGTTGAAGTCAGATCAGTGCATATACAAATTTTTAACTGAAGAAACCTACACAGCTATATAAGTTGCTAGAGTAATAAGGAAAAGACTGAGAAGATTGATATATTTTCAATGAAACATCAGAAATTTGAAATGTCTGTGGTAGAAAGTCCAGAAATATATATACAATGCCAGACAAAAATACTGCCCTGCCCAAATTTATACTTCAAAAACAGAGCACCGCGTATGCCCAAGTACAGAGGTGCCTGTGTTCGCAACTCTAGTGGTCTGTGGTGTTTCAGCTTTGTGTCTACTCTCTTTTTTTTTTTTTTTCCTTCTTCTCCTTCCTTCTCTCCTTTTCTTTGATTATAGGGCACACCTACCACGCCAGGTACCCATAGGGAAAAAAAAAAAAGAGAGCCATTGTCAGCTAACATTTGAAGGGAGCATTTGATTCGGAGCATGATAGGACAGACCACATACGGGTCTCTAAGACTCAGTCAGAGCAGATGACGTAGAAAGGATGGCAGTGAGATACAATATGGTAAAGATAATACAAAGGGAAAAGAGGGAGAGTGATGCAGATGGGAACTGCCTGTATGTGAATGTGCAATGAGCAACATAACCCCTCCACGGGCTGGAATACCTTCCAAAGGGGGTAGATCAAAAAGCACAGAGGTATATTGGGAGAAGTCAACATGTTTTTGTTTTGTTTTGTGGTTTTAGGGTGCACAACTGCTAAGGTCATTAGCACCCAGACAAGAACAGAGATTCGATAGATCTCAAAAAATTGTTAACTGCAAGTTAGAATATCAACAGAAGGCTAAAAACAAAAGATAAAAAACCATTAAAAGGGTTAAATAGCATTTGATAAATTGGCCAAGTTGATAAAACGCAAAACTCTAGCAGCTGCCCGTGTGTCATCAGCTAAAATTTCCTCCAGAGTAGACGGAAAATGAGGGCTACACGGAGATGACTAAAATTAACACAAGGCAGTAAAACATGTCGCACCATCAGCAATTCAACGCAGGAGCACAGCAGTGCAGGATCAGCGGTTAGAAAATGACGGTGGCTGAAACGGCAGTGAACGATCCGCAACCGGGCCAGGATGACCACCTCCTGTCGAGAGGGGCGTGAGGAGGTCCTCCAAGCAGTTGGGATCGGTTTTACAGTTCTCAATTTATTGTCGTGGAGTGAGAACCACGCACAGTGCCAGGACGACACAATACTGCGGCGAAGAGCCCGTTGAAACCGAACTCCAGGTGGAAGCAAGGCAATCACAGACAACTGATATTGGCGATTGAGTGAGTCGTCAAAAAACAACATGGTAAGATGGATGGTTGGGCATCGACCGCAGGCAGCATGTGTACCGACACAAGGGTATGTCACGTCGAGTGGTCAAGGCTAACACAGCAGCCTTGGCATACAGACTTTCAACAGGGCTGGTATAAAATGCACCGGTCGCCAGATGTAATCCCCGATGGTGAATAGAGTTGAGACGGCGGAGAATCGACGGCTGTGCAGAAGAGTAGACAAGGCTTCCGTAGTCGAGCTTCGACTGAACAATGGCCTGGTAAAGGTGAAGCAGGACGGTACGATCCGCTCCCCATGACGTGTCACTGAGGACAGAACGGGCAGCCAGGTAGGACACGTGTGTGGACCAGCAAAGTTTACGATCCAACATGAGTCCCAAGAATTTCGTAGTCTCCACGAAAGGGAGAGCAACAGGGCCGAGACGTAGAGAAGGTGGAAGAAATTCCTTTTATCTCCAGAAGTTTATACACACCGTTTTCTCAGTGGAGAAGCGGAAGCCGTTTGCGATGCTCCAAGAATATAGACGGTCAAGACAGCGTTTAAGACAACGCTCCAAGAGACATGTCCACTGGGCACTGCAATAAATTGCGAAGTCGTCTACAAAAAGGGATCCGAAAACATCGGCTGAAAGGCAATCTACGATCGGATTGACTGCAATAGCAAAGAGAGCCACATTCAAGATGGAGCCCTGCGGTACCCCATTCTCCTGGCGAAAGGTAACTGACAAAATAAAGTTATTCATAATGAAGGTCGACAAGGTAACGAGGTGATCAACAGCAGAGCGGTGTCGACGAAAACCGCATTGGACATTTGTTAGGAGGCGGCGAGATTCGAGGAGCCAGGCCAACCCAGCATTAACCATGCGTTCCATCACGTTACAGACGCAGCTCGTCAGAGAAATAGGTCGATAGCTGGAAGGAAGATGTTTGTCCTTCCCTGGTTTGGGGATGGAGACAACAATAGCTTCACGCCAACTTGTGGGAACATGACCTTCAGTCAATATGCGGTTATAGGTGCTAAGTAGGAAACACTTGCCCGCAGGAGAGAGGTTCTTCAGCATCGCAATATGGATGGAATCGAGGCCGGGAGCAGAAGATCGGGACAGGGCGAGAGCACGGTCTAGCTCCTGCATGGTGAAGGAGACATTATAATTTTCACGATTAATAGAGTGGAAAGAAGGCGGTCGTGCCTCCTCTGCCTGTTTGCGAGGGAGGAAGGCAGGGTGGTAATGGGCTGTCGTTGATAACACGACGGCATTGTGCTCGCAGTCGTTTATAATTTATACAATTCTCCAACATTGGGTGGTGGTCGAAGTTGCGTAAAGCACATCGCCGGGCTCTAAGAGTGTCGCGGCAGGCTGCAGTCCACCAAGGGACCGGGACACGATGTGGAGAAGACGATATAGGAGGTATGGAATGTTCGGCAGCAGTGAGAATAACCTCTGTGAGGTATTCTACCTGACTGTCACAGCTGGGAAAATTCTGATCGTGAAAAGCAGCCATGGAAGAATAAAGCCCCCCCCCCCCCCCCCCCCCCCCCGTCAGCTTTAGAAATGTTCCAACTGGTGGGATGAGGAGATGAGGAATGATGCAGGAAGTGGACGACACAAGGGAAATGGTCACTGGAGTACATGTCAGGAAGTGCATACCACTCAAACCGACCGGCAAGCTGAGGAGTGCATATTGCGAAGTCTATATGGGAATAGGTGTGTGTCGTGTCGGAAAGAAAGGTCGGTGCACTGCTGTTGAGGCAGACAAGAGTGAGGTGTTGGAGAAGGTCCACCAAAAGAGTGTCTCTTTGACTAGGTGCCGGAGAGCCCCGTAGGCGGTGGTGGGCATTGAAGTCGCCTACCAACACCAAAGGTGAAGGGAGCTGGTCAAGGAGGTGTAGCACATCTGCCCTAGTAAGGGCGGATGACGATGGCGAATAGATATTACAAAGGGAAAAGGAAAAGTGGATAGAGTGATGCGGACAGCAACTGCCTGTAGGTGAGTATGCAAGGAAATGGGATGGTGATGGACGTCGTCCCAAATGAGCATCAGAACCCTTCCATGGGCTGGGTACCTTCCACAGGTGGCAGGTCGAAACGCACAGGGGTGTAGTGGAGTAAGTTTGCACGATCACTTGGACGTAACTTAGTTTACTGGAGACAAACTAGAAGTGGGCAGGGCAATCAAAGGAGTAGTTTTAATTCCCCCCAATTGGAACAAAAGCCGCGAATATTCCATTGAAGGAGCGTCATGATAAAAAAATAAGAGAAGGGAAGATAAAAAGGAACAAGCAGGTGGGGTCACCTCAACGGCCGCTGAGGACCAGACTTCGAGGGAGCACTACTGTCGCCATCTAGAGGCAGAGAGTCATGTTCCATAGGTTCAAACAAGTCATCTGCCACCTTCCCGAGTTTATCAGGAGGGGCAGCTTCCGTCGCTGGTAAAATGCCGGTTGCCCGGCTAACAGTAGTGCGTCCCGGCGAGACAGAAGATGATTGGGGCCGACTACTGTTGGACGGCGTGACGGATGGGTCACAGCTCGGCGGGGAAGGAGAGGAACTCTCTCTCTTGTTGTCTCTTCTGGAAGAGTGACGGTGAGAAGAGGCAGTTGACGGTTGGGAAGCCTGAGAACGCAGAAAATCTTCACGGACGGGTTCCTTTTTCAAAGTCTGGGAAACTTGTTTAGGTGCTCGCGGTTTACTAGAGGTTGACGAAGACAGAACTTAAGAAGCAGCAGGAGGAAGCGGGGACGTGGAATGGGCAACCTTCGGGCTGGCCGATCGCACAACTGTGTCAGCAAAAGTTAAGTCACAGGTCTGTGTACCTGCATCCTTAGTAGGTCGATTGGAGGTGAGGACCTTACTGTATGTGCCCACTGGGAGGACAGTGGGCTTTCGACTCTCCAACAACTTTCAAGCGGCAGATGTTGATACCTTTTCCGTAACCCAAATTTGCTGGATGACCTTTTCATACTTTTATACAGGGCAGTTTAGAGGAAGCCGCATGGTCACCGTTGCAGTTAAGGCAGTGAGGGGACGGAGGTGGGCAATCCCCCCCCCCCCCTCATGGGCATCCCTACCACAAGTGACACATTTTGCTGCATTTGGGCAAGATTGACGGATATGGTTGTATCTGTGACATTGAAAACAGCGCGTTGGGTTTGGTATATAAGGGTGGACGGAGATAACTTCATACCCAGCTATGACCTTCGAAGGGAGTTAAACTCTGTCTAACGTCAAGAACCCAGTACGAGTCGGTGTCAGCTGGTTATCTACCTTTTTCAACACCCTATGCACGGCTGTTTCACCCTGATCGGACATATAGGATTGGATGTCTTCGTCAGACAACCCGTCAAGGGATCTCGTGAAGACTACCCCCCGTGACGAGTTGAGTGTGCGATGCGCTTCTACCTTGACAGGAAACGTGTGTAACAACGTAGTCCGGATTAGTTTTTGGGCTTGGAAGGCACTGTCCACTTCCAGCAACAATGTTCCATTGTGCTGACGCGAACAGGTTTTAACAGGGCCAGCAATTGCATCAACACCTTTCTGAATGACGAAAGGATTTACAGACGTGAAATCTTTACCATCGGTTCGAGAGACAACAAGGAATTTTGGAAGATTAGGCAATGTTTTCTTTTCTGAGGCGAATCTATCTTTCGTTTCTGGGTCAAAGTCACTGAAGAAGGAAGTCATTGCGGAAGTGTCCCCCATGATTACCGGCATCTCCGAAGGCGCGCTCCTTCCTAGTGGGGGCTCTCTCTGAGGGCTTACCCGCCTTAGGTGATTGTTCACACCTCAGGTCACACCTCCCCCGAACTGACGGAGGGACCAATCGGCATGTTCGGAAGGTATCAGCTCGGGTAATCACCCCTCCCTGGGCCTGACCTTTACCAGGGGGTACGCATGTGCCCTACTTGTCTACCCGGGGCGGGGAATTACACTTTACCACGTCACCTGCTACGCATGATAATGCGTGGGTCGGCCTTCAGACACGCACAGGGAGGAAAAAAGAAGAAGAAGAGAGGAATTGAAGAGAAGTAAGGAAAGAAGTGTCTCAAACGCCGAAGCGGAAACTAATGAGGAGGAGAATAAGACTAGGAGAGTACAGCAAGGAGAGAAAGAAGCAAAGGTTAGGAAAAGAAGAAACCAAGGAATAAGAGAAACCACCTTAACTCGCCAAGGACGCCCATCTCCGGGTGAAGGCATAAACTGGGAGGGAAAGTGAAGCAGCCTGGGGCAGAAGAAAGTCTACTTCGGCTCGGGGCCCCGTGCGCGCCACACATATACCCACAAAAGAGCTGTGGGTCCCCTGGGGGGGGGGGGTTGATGTGGAATGGATGGCATCTGTCATAATGCAGGTACTGTTGTTTAT
Organism: Locusta migratoria; assembly: GCA_026315105.1. Classification (NCBI taxonomy): domain Eukaryota; kingdom Metazoa; phylum Arthropoda; class Insecta; order Orthoptera; family Acrididae; genus Locusta; species Locusta migratoria. The sequence goes on from CM048747.1 coordinate 491,312,690, forward strand.
TGGTAGGTTTGATGTGGACGGATGTGTGAAGTTGGCCGTTGGACAGATGGAGGTCGACATCGAGGAAAGTGGCATGGGTTTTGGAATAGGACCAGGTGAATTTGATGGGACCAAAGGAGTTGAGGTTGAAGAGGAAATTCTGGAGTCCTTCACTGTGAGTCCAGATCATAAAGATGTAGTCAATGAATCTGTACCAAATTTTGGGTTGACAGGCTTGGGTATGCAGGAAGGCTTCCTCAAAGTGTCCCATAAATAAGTTTGCCTACCGGGGGGGGGGGGGGCATCCTGGTTCCCATGGCTGTTCCCTTTAGTTGTTGGTATGTCTGGCCCTCAAAGGTGAAGAAGTTGTGGGTTAGGGTGAAGCTGGCTAGGGTATTAAGGAAAGAGGTTTTAGGTAGGGATAAGGGTGGTCGGCGTGAAAGTAAATACTCCATCGCAGCGAGGCCCTGGGCATGTGGGATATTTGTGTATAAGGAGGTGGCATCAATGGTTACAAGGATGGTTTCAGGAGGTAACAGGCTGGGTAAGGATTTCAGGCGATCGAGGAAGTGGTTGGTGTCTTTGATGAAGGATGGGAGACTGCACATGATGGGTTGAAGGTGTTGGTCTATGTAGGCAGAGATTCATTCTGTGGGGGCTTGGTAACCGGCCACAATTGGCTGGCCTGGATGATTAGGTTTGTGAATCTTAGGAAGTAGGTAGAAGGTAGGGGTGCGAGGTGTCAGTGGGGTCATGAGTTTGATGGACTCGGGTGAAAGGTTTTGTAGGGGGCCTAAGGATCTGAGAATTCCCTGAATCTCTGCCTGGACATCAGGAATGGGGTCGTCTTGACAGACTTTGTAAGTAGTGTTGTCTGAAAGCTGACAGTCCCTCAGCCACATACTCTCGCCGATCAAGTACCATGGTCTTGGATCCCTTGTCGGCAGGGAGAATGACAATGGAATGGTCAGCCTTCAGATCACGGATAGCTCGGGATTCAGCTGCGGTAATGTTGGGAGTAGGATTAAGGTTTTTCAAGGAGGACAGAGGCAAGGTTGGAAGTAAGGAATTCCTGGAAAGTTTGAAGGGGGAGATTTTGAGGAAGAACGGGTGGGTCTCGCTGTGATGGATGACGGAACTGTTCTAGGCAGGGTTAAATTTAAATGATGTCTTGGGGAACTGGATCATCAGGAGTAGGATTATTTTTCTTCGTGGCAAAGTGTTATCTCCAGCCAAGGCTACGAGTATAGGATAGTAGGTCTTTGACGAGGGCTGTTTGGTTGAATTTTGGAGTGGGACTAAAGGTGAGGCCTTTGGATAGGACAGAGGTTTCAGATTGGGAGAGAGGTTTAGAGGAGAGGTTGACTACTGAATTGGGATGTTGTGGTTCAGGATTGCGTGCATTAGGATTGTGAGGTTTGGGGGGGGGGGGGGGGAGTGGAGCTGGAAGTGGGAGATTGAGTAGATGGGAGAGACTGAGTTTCTGTGCAATAAGAGGAGCTTGAGGTTTACAGGAGAGGTTGTTGAGGGAGAGTTTATTGGCTTTCCGGAGGTGGGTGACCAGGAGTTTAGATAGTTTGAGGTGGAGGCTGGCATGCTGTTCCAATTTGTGGTTGGCCTGTAAAAGGATGTTGTGAACTCTAGGTGTGGATGTGGGAGAGGATTTTGATCAGGGATAGGAGTTGACAGGTGTGTTCATTGGTGGAGTTGAGGTATAGGTTAAGGATCAGGCGGGTGAGGGCTGTTGATTGTTCTGTTTGGAATAGGTATAAGGCAGGATGAAAGGATGTGTTACAGCCAGAGATGGGAACTTTTAGTGTGAGGCCCTTAGGGGTGATGCCAAATGTTAAACAAGCCTGAATGAATAGAATGTGTGACCTCAATCTGGCTAGGGTAAATGCATGCTTGCAGAGGGAATGTAGATAAAATTTGATCTGGTCAATGGAGGGTGACATGTATAGTGGAAAAAAGATAAATCTGTACTGAACGGTAATGAAATAAAAAATAAATATATAAATGAATAAATAAAATTATATATGGGTGAGATATAAAGGTGATCAGATAGCAAAAGGAAATATTCAGATAGGAAAAAAATAGAAAAAGTTGTTCGAGAGAGTAGTAGAAGAGAGACATTGTTGAAACTGTGATCAATAATAAGTATAATAATGGAAAGTCCAAGTTGGAATTAATAATATAGTGAGGACAGTTTACAACTCACCGCAAAGACGTGGCGACGAGCTGCGACAGGCACATACAAAAGACACACACATACAACACATTCAGCTATCGGCCATGGCCTTCTTCAGAAAATAGAGCACTCACGCAATCGCACAGGCACACAACACAGTCATACAACCATCACCTCCGACTGCCGCACTTCGAATCTAAGTGAGAAAGGGATAGTAACATAAAATATGAAGAAACGAATATTATAGAGGGAAACTTTCCTGGTAGGAAAAACACGTAAAAAGAAGAGAGAGAGAAAGAGAGAGAGTTATGAGAGCCGCTTTATAGAAAACCCTAAGGAAAGGCATTACCAAAATATGAAATGGACTTTGCAATACATACAATATTCTGAGACATATGGCCTTGCTGTGCGAAGAAAATTGATAAAGATGATACTATTCATCCAAATGTCTACTGTGATGGATTATGCTCAAGATGTTTGAGACAGGAAGAGCACAAGGGCAGACATTGTTATTTGTAATGAAGATCCTTTAGTTGGTTTTCTATGATGCATAGCATGAAGTGAAGCAAAATACATTTTGACAACAGAGTACCAAAGAGAACATATTAAGAATCTACTACTATAGTAAACCATAAGAGTAGAGAGCATTCTTCATGCAGACAAAGTGCTTTTCAAATGATCAAATCAGGACAGTTGAATGAAGCAAACAAAGATGTGAAATTTCACTATTTGAGTGAACAATGCTGCAGAGAAGGTTAGTTTGCGTTAATATGTGCGGAAGAACAATGAGACAGACTGACCAAAATGTCAAAATTTGAGAAATTTAGAACTGCTGTTATGAAACAATTACAACTTATTTGTTTTAGGAAAATAGTGATTGACAACAACCATTAATACCCGCTGCTTCGCACGTGTAGATTGGATGGTCGAAATTGTTTGTTTCTACTTCTAAATATAAATTTTCAAAGATTTAGCTTTAAATTTGATTTCCTAATCAAGTAATTTGATATTACTTGCCACCCCCTATTGCACCATTGATGGCAGAATTCAAAACAACCCAAAACACATTATTTTTAATTCTAACCATGGTTCCATATCCAAATTTTTGCATTTCTGTCATCAAAGTAGTCTTACTAGCACTGTTAAAATTTTTTTCCCATATTTCACCCGCCTAATGGTTGAATTTCCAAAAATATCAAAACACATGTTTTAAAAAAATTCCAATCAAAAATCTAAATCCGAAGTTTTTTATTTCTTGCTTCTAAACTGCTGCAATAGCAACTTATTTTCAAAAAACGGTTCATCCCCTCTTTCCACCCCCTTACGGATGGGAATACCAAAAATTGCAGATGCCTACAGTGTAAGATAAACATCTACAAATTTGAAGTTTCTTTCATCTGTAGATTCATTTTTCAGTGACTTTTCTGTCTTTTAAAAACAGCTCGAGAATACAAAATTTCTTTGTTACACTTTGGAATCTTTCTTGGTAGTTTTACTTTTCAAACTGCAATATGCACTTTTCTTCATTCATACATTTGTTACAGAAAAACTGAAGATTGTTCATCATGATTCACTATATATAACCTCTTTGCTATTATAGTGACAAAAGTCATTGTTGGTCTTCAGTCCAAATTTTATATAAGCTGATGACGTTCAACCACTATATCTTCCATCCTCTTATAGCTATCGACACACAGTCCACCCCTTATCGTTATCAACCCTCTACCAACATAGTGCACAAGGGGAGACTGATACCTACTACCACATACAAACACCATTTGTTTGTGATGTGTGGTTTTGGCTGCAAAATGAATACAGGCACAAACACCTTAAATATGTAAATATATATAAATATATAAAATATACAAAAATCATGTCACAATAAAAGATGCCCTTTTGAGCCTGATAAATTAACCAACTTTAAGATCTTGCATTTTTCATACTTACTGCTAGAATGAGCTTGTGCAGATCTGAAAGAATGTTTTTCAGATCTTCCAAGTTGCAGTTAACAAAAATATCTTCATCATCATCTATTCCTTCCTTCACCTCCTGATCAGCATTAGCTAGAGATTCTTTAGAACCTGCTTCAGAGAATTGCAATTGTTTCTTTCCATCCACCGCTTCAGTTGATGGTGCAACTTCTTTAACACAGCTGCCTGGCTTGTCAGATGATGGCTTGTGAAGCCCAAAACATCGAAGATGGCCAAATTCATTTAATGACTTTCCCCTTTTCTCCAACCATTTTAGTAAATTCCTCCTTCAAAATAAATTTGAAACAACATTGTATAATATTCACCATTTATCATTGAAGTAAATACCTAAATCTAAAAATGATGAATACCTATAACTACTTTTGGTATGAAATAAGCTCATGATCTTATGAAAACTAGCAGGAGAGGACCCACACTAAAGCTTCTGGAAGAGGAATCCCACACTGCAAATGTCAAAAAATACTAATTTCTGAGACATTTATTTTCTCTGCTGAGGTGTTACAATTACTACGTATTAATAACATTTTTCTCAAAGTACTGAATTAAAAAGATAATATGCCATGTACCTTAAAACATCCGGTTGTGGTGTGAATGATACAGTTTTCAGAGGCGTTTTTGTTTGAGGTGTAGAAAATAAAGTCATCCGAGATTTTCTCAAAGATGAACGGTGTGGCGTATCTGAAATCCCAAGAGCCTCTTGTCTTCTAGGATGCCCTGTAGATTTATTTGCTGAAAAATGAAAAAGTATGATTTTTTTTAATTTATTAATTTACTACATCACTAACTCTGTTTTAAATCTGATAGTCGTGAACTAAATTCAAAGCATTAAACACAGTATTTACAATATTCGTTTGTTTTAAATTAAGGGTTTCAAACAAAATTTTATGTACAATTTAATGGATAGACATTTTGAGAACAAAAAACATGTTTGTTGTTTCAAGATACAGTATTGTAGATTTGAAACTTCCTGGCAGATTAAAATTGTGTGCCGGAACCGGGACTCGAACCTGGGACCGTTGCCTTTCGCGGGCAAACACACTACCGACTGTGCTATCCCGTAATGACTCACAATGCCGCATCACAACTTTACATCCGCCAGAACCTCGCCTCCTACTTTCCAAACTTCGCAGAAGTTCTCCTGTGAAACTTGCAAGACTAGCACTCCTGGAAGAAAGGATATGGTGGAGACATGGCTTAGCCGCAGCCTAAGTTACCAGAATGAAACTTTCACTCTGCAGCGGAGTGTGCACTGATATGAAACTTTCTGCCAGGAAGTAAAACATTTTGAATTAGAGTGAAGAAAGTTTCTTATTATCTTTTAGACGATCTAAACAACACATATATCAAAATGTTTCATACAAATTTCTTTTTGGGGTAGGAGAATTAAATCCTTAAGATTTAAAATACATATCTAAATGAAATTTTAATTTCTTAAATGTTCCTGGTAATATTGTAATGTGGGATTCACCCCAGAAGGCTTTATCTTCATCACTGTCCGTGATAGAGTAGTAATTCTTTTTAAATACATGTATTTGAGTTGACAGATTATTTGGGTTCGAGATTCTGAAGATTCGTTTCGGGTTCGGAATTCGGCACAAGTTTTATTTAAGATTCGGTATTCGGATTCGATTTGGTAAAATTGGGGTTTGACCCATTCCTGCTTTTAATAAATTGAAAAAGTACTTAACTTTTAAGAGCATCAGTCTAAATCAGGAAAAGGTTTCGAATTTATTTGTCTGGAGTGCGGGATGCTATGGCTGTGAAAATTGACTCTGGGAACTAAGGAAGAGAAGAACCTAAATTCTTTTGAAATGTGGTGTTTGACACATGCTCAAATTAATGGGCTGACAAAGGTACAAATGAGGCAATCTTGGAAAGAGTGGGCAAGAAGAGAAGCTTGTGGATGGTGGTAATTTTTGAGGGACACAACAGCAAGATTTTCAGCAACCGGGCATAATGTATAAGAGACAAGAGTCACTAGCGTACTTTAAAACATTGTTATACCAAGGAAGAAACAGTAAATGCAAATAAGTTGATATAACAGACACACACACCCAGATACAAGGGAAACGATCCCGAGACCCAATATTGCAGCTTTGACTAAAAGGAAGAATATGACAAAATGTTACAATGAAATAGCAGATTATATGAGATGACTAACTGCAGGATCAAAGAGGATCAGCCAGCCACTCTGCAATACACTAAAACCTCCAGCCTAAAAGCTTAGGCAAGTGTCCAGAAATTTCACAAAATCTTAAAATTTTTCTAACAATCGCTTCATCATCACCTAAATAGAGGGTAAATCATCACAAAGCTTAGTCTCCACCCTCTGTGTACGGTACAAAATACACTTAGTTAAAATGTGACGTACAGTAATCTGCACGCCACAGGCATCATGGTCTGGGGGCTCCTCTCTAAGTAAGGAACCATGGGTGTAAGGACAGTGACATATGAAGATGCGTACGGCGACTTCATTCCGCCTGAGATGCCGGCAGGAGGATCACCACGAACAGACAGTGGGCTCCATCAAACACAGCTTCTTGTTTGTTACTGACAGCTATTCAGCCTCCCACAACTGCAGGGACCACAACCGCAATAAGGATGTAAGATCCTGCAAAGGAATATGGCATTTGTCACGTCATGGTCTCAGCAGGCCTCCTTGGCAGCCCAATCAGCTTCTTCATTTCCCTGGATTCCCACATGCCCTGGGACCTAACAAGAGACCTGCTTCCCCTGACGAAGGGGGAAAAAATTTGTCCCATATATTTTGCAACAACATTATGGTTGGATATAGTTCCTGTAACAATTACAGCAAATTCTGATGACACGGTCAGGGAAAAACTACAGAACAACCAACAGCCGAAGAATAATGTGCCTCCAAGTAGTATCATAGGCCCTCTCAGTGTCTAAGAATATACCCAAAAGTGATTCCAGCACAGGAAAGCCTGTTGTACAGCCACTTCCAGGAAGACAGGTTATCAAAGGTAGGAATGGTATTTCCCGAACCCACACTGAAAGTGACTAAAGAACTGCCTGGATTCTAACAGCCAGACAAGGTGACAGTTGACCATCCACTCTAATGTCTTTCCCACACAGTGAGGGCAATGCTACAATAGCTCCCCAACCTCATGCGGTCCTTCCCTGTTTTTAAAATAGGAACTAAAATCGCAGCATGCCACGATTATGGAAACTGACCCGATGCACAAATAACAGAGTGAGAGGTGCCGTAACATATAGTGTATTCTATCATGTCCAGGGGACATAACACGAGCTTCAGACAACACAAAATCGTGGTCCCACATGGCAAAGGGGCAGTTGTATTCTTCTGCAGTGGTGGACCTGAACTCCAAACTACCCTTCTCAGCACCCAATCTGTGGCACTGAAAAGCAGGATCCTGCTGGGCAGTGGAAGTTATAGTAACGAAGTACTCTGCCTTAGTCTGTGCAATGTCTCGTGGCTCGGTGTGGAGAGTTCCATTCGCCATTACAGCGATTATTTGGCACCGTCCTCCTCTTCCAGATATCCCTCTTATGGTCTCCCATACTTTAGTGCTAGTTATGAAGCAACTGAGGGGATTCATGAAGTGCTACCACAATCTCTTCTTACTCTCTCTTATAACCTGGTGACATTTTGCCCTTGCTACCCAAAAGTCTGCAAGATTAGCTGCAGTGGGCCGGTGCTTAAATTTACACAGAGCCTATTGTCTAGCCCATATGGCAGACTGGCAATCTTCACTCCATCAAGGGACAGGCTGCCATTTCAACTCGCCTCTAGACTGTGAATAAAATGGATGCTTCAGCAGTGATGGAGCATGCGTAACATGACCCACCCCTTCCTGGACACCATCTCCATCGGTCACAATCAGCAAGTTGGCTGAACGAAGTCCAGTCTACCTTACGAAGCATCCATCATGGCTGGGTTCTGACTGGTAGCACTGTCAGGCAAATGAATCCAGTGGGGGAAGTGGTCACTTTCATGTAGGCTATCAACCACTTCCAATTGAGCAGAATGGGCCGGGATGGAGAAGAGATCGAAAGATCAATAGCAGAGAATGACCCTATCGCAGCACAAAAATGTGTACTCTGGCATTTATTCAGCAAATGTGCACTGGACGACAAAAAAAATTCTCTCAATTACTTTACCCTTAGGGCAGATAGTTGCAGAGCCCCAAAGCACACTGCGTGCATTAAAATCATCACACAGGATGAAGGGATGGGGGAGCTGAGTAAGAAGATCACCGAGAGCAACTTCATTGATAACATTGAGTGGGGGCAGATAAAACGAGCATATTGTGAATGGGTGACAACTGCATAGATATAGCAACTGCCCACAGGCATGTGGTGAGCGAGACAGGTATGGAGTGAGATGACGACGACGAAAATAGCCACTCCACCAGTGCCACTCCACTTGTGTCAGTGTAGTCATCCAACCTATGTAGAAAATAGTCACATAATTTGGGGGTGTCCTATTCTTTGAAGTTAGTTTCTTTGAGAGACACATAGTTCTATCCCAATTCAACAATCTTAGCTTCTCCACATGGGTCGTAAATCCCTGTAAGTTCCACTGCAGTATGGGAGCCTTTTGTCAATGAGGTAGTATCTTTACTTTCTCTTTTCGCCTAGACGGTGAAACTAAACTGGGTGGAGGTTCAGTCTAGGTGCATGATGTTTTCCCCTCAGGGACATCAAGCTCCATGAGCTCTGGTGTGGATTCAGATGAGAGGTCAGGTATAATGACATATGTGGTCTGAGGGTTTACTACCCGTTTGAACCTGTACATGACTCTTCCCAGATGCCTTTTTTTTTGCTATGTCCTTGGCTGTATTGGCAGCAGCAGCAGCAGAACAAGGGGCAGCACTCATCTTTGGAGTAGGCTGCTGAGGGCACTGAGAGTGCCATAATGTTAACAACAGTGGCTTTTTTCTTATGTTTGGGAGGGGTGGGGGCTTCAGGTTTGATGACATCTGCTGCCTAACATGTGCACTGACAAACACAGGTGTTAGTACTGACACTAACAACCTCTGTGTGTAGAGACATCCGCTTGTAGAATGGGCTTCTGAAGTATTGTAGCAAAGGAGGTAGCAAATGTGGGAGGCTGCTTATCCTTAAAGGTCTGCTTGGCCTCAGCATAGGGGAATGCTCTTAGTCATTTTCATTTCCTGTATCTTTTGTTGTGCAAGATATACACTGCAATCCTGACTCCATACATTGTGGTTCCCAGAACACTTTATACGTTATATAGGTGATGAAAAGTCAACTACTCCATGGGCAGCCTGACCACATTTGCCACAAGTGGCTTTTCCATTGCATGCCTGTATAGAGTGCCCAAAACGCTGACATTTAAAACCGCGCATGGGGTTTGGAACATAAGGTTGTAAGTTCAATGAAAGGAAGCCTGCTTTAACATGTTCTGGGAGTTTAGAACAATTGAATGAAAGGATGGAACACACTGATTTCACTAATTCCCCGTCCATCCTCTTCATGATGTTTTGTACCTCTACTATACCATCCTGAGCCTACTCAGCTTTAACTTCCTTTCTGGGGATATCTACAAGGCCCTGCATGGGACTACACCTTTGTTGTAGTTTAGCATATTATGCGGCTCTGTTTCTACAGCATACTCCCCAAGGCTTGATGCTTTTTGTAGGTTCATGGCTTGCCGGAAACTAGAATTTTCTACTAACAGTGTTCAATTGTGCAAGTGCTTAACAGATTTTAGGGAGCCAGCAATACCTTCTAAAGCTTTTTGGATATAAAACGATGACACCTCAAAACTGACATATTTCTGTTTAGTGACCAATAACACATTCTGGTTGACAACTTGTGTTCTGTTACTATGACTTAAAACTATTGTTTAACTCCTAGATCTGGAGGACTGGAAATCTGAGCCCTCTTTATACATTGGGTGTTGATACCTCCAGCGGTATGCCGATCCCACTGGAAGGTTCAAGCTTCAACTGAATTATTCATCTCGGTCCCTCGATCCCATAAGCAGCTAGGGAACAAAATGTCCATCTAGACAGAGCTCTGCATGCTTAAGTAACCTAAAACAACTTAAGTTTACAGTATCCCCAGAGGTTGCTCGCTAGAGACTGTTTCACCTCAACAGCCAAGCATCCCATCAGCATGTAGCACACCTTAGGAGTGAGGGTATTTTTTTTTTTTTTTTTTTTAGGTATTTCCTTCCTTGCAACCCAGGCAGCCAAGCCAATATCCCCAGTCTGTGGTACATACAAAGTTCCACCGCTGAACCACATGGTGGTCACAGAAGTGTACCCAGAGGTTAGGGTGTCAGACGACTGGCGGCACTTACCAGTCCCCAACTCAGGGACCCCAAGTTCACCAAGCCCATATTCAGTAAATTAATGATGAGCACCTGAGGGGAGAAGCTTGTGGAGCTGAACAACAGTGTTATGTTGGGAGAGACCACGAGAAAGACCACACCTGAAGAACAGACTGAATCATAAAAGATATGGATACAAAACTGAGACTTGCTGTCATCATCACCACTGCAAAACAATCCTTGGATTGACTACTACAGGGATAGAGGATAAGTTTTGTGATTATTCAGAAAACTTCTCACTAGCCACATTAAACACATGATATGTACTCACACAGGATGATTTTGTTCCTAATTTCCACTGACTGCAGTTAGGGAGAAGGGGGGAAGGGGACAGTGGGAGAGCAGTGAGTTTCGTATGAATAGTTTTTATATGTTGTTGTTATGGTCTTCAGTCCGGAGACTGGTTTGATGCAGCTCTCCATCCTACTCTATCCTGAGCAAGCCTTTTCATCTCCTCATAAGAACAGCAACCCCCATCCCCTTGAATCTGCTTACTATACGCGTCTCTTGGTCTCCCTCTGCGATTTTTACCCCACACACTTCCCTCCAATGCTAAATTTATGATTCCTCAATGTCTAAGAATGTGTCCTACCAAGCGATCCCTTCTTTTAGTCAGGGTATGCCAAAAATTCCTTTTCTCACCAATTCTGTTCAGTACCTCTTCATTAGTTATGTGATCTACCCACCTAATCTTCAGCATTCTTCTGTAGCACCACATTTCAAAAGCCTCTATTCTCTTCCTGTCCGCACTGCTTATCGTCCATGTTTCACTCCCGTACAAGGCAACACTCCACACAAATGCCTTCAGAAAAGACTTCCTTACCCTTAAATTAATATTCGATGTTAGCAAATTTCTCTTTTTCAAAAATGCTTTTCTTCCCATTGCCATTCTGAATTTTATATCCTCTGTACTGCGACCATCGCATGTCATTTTACTACCCAAGCAACAAAACTGATCTACCACCTTCATTGTTTCGTTACCTAATCTAATTCCTTCAGCATCGCCTGATTTTCTAAGACCGCATTCCATTATTTTTGTTTTGCTCTTGTTAGTGTTCATTTTATATGCTCTCTTCAACACGCTGTCCATTCCATTCAACTGCTCTTCCAGGTCATTCGCTGTCTCTGACAGAATTACAATGTCATCAGCAAAACGCAATGTTTTTATTTCTTCCCCCGAACTTCAATCCCTATTACAAATTTTTCCTTGCTTTCCTTCACCGCCTGCTCAATGTACAAATTGAATAACATCGGAGAAAGGCTACAACCCTGTCTTACTCCCTTCCCAACTGATGCTTCCCTTTCATGCCCTTCGAGTCTAATAACTGCGGTCTGGCTTTTGTACAAGTTGTAAATAACTCTCCTTTCCCTGTATTTTACCCCTGCTGACTTCAGAATTTGAAAGAGTGTATTCCAGTCAACATTGTCAAAAGCTTTCTCCAAATCTACAAAAGCTAAAAATGTAGGTTTGCCTTTCCTTAATCTATCTTCTAAGATAAGACGTAAAGTGAGTATTGCCTCCTGGGTTCCAACATTCCTCCTGAATCCAAACTGATCTTCCCCGAGGTCAGCTTCTACCAGCTTTTCCATTCTCCTGTAGATAATTCGTGTTAAAATTTTGCAACCATGACTTAACAGATGGTTCTGTAATTTTCACACCTGTCTGCGCCTGATTTCTTTGGAATGGGGATTATTATATTTTTCTTTAAGTCTGAGGGTATTTCACCTGTCTCATACATCCTACACACCACTTCAAATAGTCTTGTCATGGCTGGCTCCCCAGATACTTTAGTAGCTCTGAGGGTATGACATCTACTCCTGGGGCCTTGTTCCGACCTAGGTCTTTCAGGGCTCTGTCAAATTCATCTCTCAGTATAGTATCTCCTATTTCATCTTTATCTACTTCCTCTTCCCTTCCTACAACATCGTCTCCGAGTTCATTTCCTTTGTAGAGCTGCTCTATGTACTCTTTCCACCTTTCAGCTTTCCGTTCTTTGCTGAGAACTGGTTTCCCATCCGAGTTCTTGATATTCGTAGAATTGCTTTTCTTGTCCGCAAATGTCTCTTATTTTCCTGTAGGTGGTATCTACTTTTCCCCTTCTTATACATTCTTCTACAGATTTGCATTTGGCTTCTAGCCACTGCTGCTTAGCCATTTTGCACTTCCTATCAATCTTATTTCTTAGTCGTCTGTACTCCATTTTGCCTGTTTCATTTACTGCATTTTTATATTTTCTCCTTTCATCAATTAAATTTAGTATTTCCTGTGTTATCCAAGGATTTTTTGTAGGTCTTGCCTTTCTACCTATTTTGTCCTCTGCTGCCTTCACTACATCATCTCTCAATGCTACCCATTCCTGTTTTATCTAGGTCCCATCTCCTTATTTTCCTACCTTTCTGCAGTTTTTTCAGTTTCAGCCTACAGTTCATGACTAACAAGTTATGGTCAGAGTCTATATCTGCCCCTGAGTATGTCTTGCAGTTTATCACCTGGTTCCGAAATCTATGTCTTACCATTATAAAATCTATCTGATACCTTCCGGTGTCTCCTGGTCTCTTCCACATATACAACCTTCTTTTGTGATTCTTAAACCACGTGTTTGTAACCATTAAATCATGTTCCGTGCAAAATTCTACCAGGCGACTTCCTCTTTCATTCCTCCTGCCCAGTCCATATTCACCTACTATTTTTCCTTCTCTTCCTTTTCCTACTACCGAATTCCAGTCTCCCATCACAATTAAGTTTTCCTCTCCCTTGACTGTCTGAATAATTTCCTTTAGCTCCTCATATATTTCTTCGATCTCCTCATCATCGGCTGAGCTAGTTGGCATATAAACCTGTACTACTGTTGTCGGTGTTTGCTTCGTATCTATCTTGACAACGATAATGCGATCACTGTGCTGCTCATAATAGTTTACTCGCATTCCTATCTTCTTATTCATTATCAGTCCTACTCCTGTGATACCCCCAACTGATTTTGTATTTATAATCCTGTACTCACCTGACCAGAAATCCTGTTCATCCTGCCACCGAACTTCACTAATCCCCGCTATATCTAACTTCAACCTATCCATTTCCCTTTTTAAATTTTCTAATTTTCCTACTCAATTAAGGGATCTAACATTTCACGCTCCAATCCGTAGAATGCCAGTATTGTCTTTCCTGATGATCACATCCTCCTGAGTAGTCCCCACCAGGAGATCCGAATGGGGACTATTTTACTTCCGGAATATTTTACCCGAGAGGATGCCATCATCATATGTTCATACAGTAGAGCTGCATGTCCTCGGGAAGGGTAACGGCTGTAGTTTCCCCTTGCTTTCAGCCGTTCGCAGTAACCGTGTGGCAAAGCCACATTAGCTGATGTTACAGGGCCAGCTCAGTCAATCATCCAGACTGTTGCCCCTGTAACTACTGAAAAGGCTGCTGCCCCTCTTCAGGAACCACATGTTTGTCTGGCCTCTCCAAAGATACCCCTCCACTGTGGTTGCACCTACGGTACGGCTATCTGCACGCAAGCCACCCCACCTCGGCAATGTCTGTGGTTCATGGAGGTGGAGTTTTTATATATTATATCTTTAAAACTTTTAAATGAAACCAAAATAGTTTCCTAGGCTTACCTGATGAGTGGTTAGTTGTGGATGTTCTTGTTATGTATGGTACTGAAGGGCTTCTTACACATGTTGCTGGCAAGGAGCTGACTTGGGACTGAAATGTCGTAGCAGATGATGAGCGCCTCAGTCCAATACGTTGAGTAGCTGCAGGAACATTTTTCTGTCTGGCACTTGCAGACAGCCCTGGTTTGTTCTTCTGCGTGGACTCGGGAAGCTTTGAGACTCCACTTATATTGCCACTAAAGTTTTTTATTCGATTAACTGGTGTAAATGTACTGAAGGTTTTTTTCACAGATTGTACAGAATTCTTCAGATGCATATGCCCAGCATCTTTCTTTTCATTGTTAACTTTCTTTTCATTACGTTTTGGAACTTTAAACAATTCTTTTGGTGCTGCTGCTGTAGTTGCTGTGACTGGTTTCCTTGTAAAATTTGTACTTCTTACCAATGACGAGACAGGAGTTTTTACCTTAATTGTTGAAGTTAATCCTGTACATTTCCCAATAGTAAGTAAAGGATTAGCTTTTTCCATACGCAGTCTACTTGCTGTTGTCTGTCTGACTTCAACTGGTTTTCTCTTTGTTTTTATGCTGTGTTTCACATTTTTCTGAGAATCTGGAAGAAATTAAGATCATTAAAAATGTTACCTTAGTTAGTAGTTGGTTATGAACTGTAGATTAAAACTTAAGAGACTGCAAAAAGGTAGAATATTTGGTGATAGTACTTTGACAAATTCTAGTGGTTGAGAGTTTCAGAAGGAGCAATAGGCTACAATAGGCTGAAACAGGGAAAAATAATATTGTGGAAGACAAACAGACAGCTCTAAAAGATTAAGAATGCAGAGGATCATATAGGCAGAAGGACAAGACCTAATGGAAATCCTTTGATAATAGGAGTTACTGAACTAGACTGATGAAAGGAGAAAATACAAAAATGCAGCAAGTAAAGCAGGCAAAAGGGAGTACAGACATCTGAAAAATGAGTTTGATAGGAAGTGCAGACTGGCTAAGCAGGAGTGGCTTGAGGAGAAATGCAAGAGTGCAGGAGAATGTATAACTAGGGATACTGCCTACAGGAAAATAAGACATTTTAGAGACAACAAACCAGCCACATGAACATCAAGAACTCAGATGGGTGTGTGTGTGTGTGTGTGTGTGTGTGTAAATTTATTTATTTGTGCTACTATCACTACACATGCTCCTTCGCCTGAGATTATATATATACTTCCTCATCCCCCCAAATTCATAACCTTCAACAGAACCCCAGAAGTGCCCCTCTTGTCACCGGATACTTTCCGGGACTGGAGCAGACTCTGAATGTGGCTCTCCAGCAAGGATACAACTTCCTAAAATCCTGCCCCGAAATGAGATCCATCCTTCATGACATCCTTCCTACTCCACCGAGAGTGTCTTTCCGCCGCCCACCTAACCTCCGTAACCTCCTAGTCCACCCCTACGAAATCCCCAAACCACCTTCCCTACCTTCTGGCTCCTACCCTTGTAACCGCCCCCGTTGTAAAACCTTCCCTATGCACCCTTCCACCACCACTTACTCCAGTCCCGTAACCCGGAAGGTGTACACGATCAAAGGCAGAGCCACTTGCGATAGTACCCACGTGATCTACCAACTGACATGCCTGCACTGTCAAGCGTTCTATGTAGGAATGACCAGCAACAAACTGTCCATTCACATGAATGGGCACAGGCAGACAGTGTTTGTTGGTAACGAGGATCACCCTGTGGCTAAACATGCCTTGGTGCACGGCCAGCACATCTTGGCACAGTGCTACACCGTCCGGGTTATCTGGATACTTCCTACTGACACCAATCCTTCAGAACTCCGGAGATGGGAACTAGCCCTTCAGCATATTCTCTCTTCCCGTTGCCCACCCGGTCTCAACCTCCGCTAAATTCGAATTCCCACCCACCATCTTAACATCTTTGCCTTGGTTCTCTGGACAGAGCCTCTGCCTCAAGTGGCATCTCTGTCTAACTTCTAACTTCTTTGCTTTCTACAGTATGTCTGCCTAAGTGTACTTGTGTGTGTGTAAATGTGTGGGTGTGTGTGCATTTGTTTACCCTCCATTTTCCCCCCCAAGGTAAGTCTTTCCTGTCCCGGGATTGGAATGGCTCTTTACCCCCTTCCTTAAAACCCTCATCATTTCCTTTTCCCTGTCCTTCCCTTCTGCCTGATGAAGCAGCTGGGCTGCGAAAGCTAGCGTTTGTGTGTGTGTGTGTGTGTGTGTGTGTGTGTGTCTGTGTGTTTATTTGTTGCTATCACTGCCTGTGCCCCTTCGCCTGGTAAGTGTACTTCATCTATTTTTTACGTATATACACACACACACACATTTTTCTTTTCCCTGCTAGGAATTTCTCCTCCATAATAAAAGCCGAGAAGCGATTCTTCTTGGTGTTTTAGCTCTCAGGGGCACTCTGGGATGCTCTCTGTGTGTGGCAAATCACCCTTTATTTTATTGAAGTGCCTGCTTCCAGTGACTTCCCTGCTATTGCGTAATTATATAATAAAAGATCTTTCTATGTAAACAAAGTATTTTACACTTGTTTATGTTTATCAGTTTCCATTCCCTGCACCCTGCATTAACATGCTGCCAATATCCTGCATTTTTCTACACTTCTTCCTAAGTTGCAATTTCTCAAACTGCAGCATTGTCTGCAAAAAGCCTCATGAAATTTCTGATTTTATTGTAAATGTCATTAGTAATTACCATGAAAAGGGAGAGTCCTTTAACAGTACCCTGGAGCACACCTGAAACAACTTTGATGCCTGAAGACTCTCCGTTGAGAATGAAATGCTGTGTTCTGTTTAGCTAAAAACACACAATCCAGTCACACAGTCTGATATTCCATATTCTCACACCTTTTTTCCATTAGGTGATAGTGGTGAATGGTATCCAACACCTTTAGGAAATCAAGAAACATGGTCTATACTGGGGATTCTGTATCTACTGCTCTCTGGATCTCACCAATGAAAAGTACAAGCTGTATTTCACTTTATCGTTGTTTACGGAAACTATGTTCATTCCGACAAAGGAGATTTCCAGTCTCTAGAAATGATGTAATACTCAAACATGTATACCAAAATTGTGCAGATGACTGTTGTCAGAGACTTATGCCTATAGTTTTGTGCATCTGATTGATGACCCTTCTTGTAAACAGTAATGACCTGCACTTTTTCCAATCCTTAGAAAAGCTTTGCTCCTCTAGAACCTTTTAGTACACTGCTGCTGTAAGGGGGGGGCATTTTACTTTGTATACTCTGTGTAAAATTGAACTGGTAACCTATCAGGTCAAGCAGCCTTTCCTCTGTTGAGTGATTTCATTGCTTTTCTATCCCTCTGACACTTATTTCAATATATAAACCATTGCATGAATGACAAAATGGTATAGGAAGGAACTACAGTGTAATCTTCCTCTGTGAAACAGCTTTGGAAAAAGACCTTTAGTATGTCAGCCTTTGTGTCATCCTCTGTTTCAACACCATTATGATAACAGATTTTGCGTAGGAACAAAATTTGTAAGAATTTTCTGCCAAGTCAGTATACAAAACATTGCTCTCAAAGTCATTTAGAGCCTTTTTCATGGCAGCCCTGACGTTAATTTTGGCATCATTCAACTTTTGCAGGTTGCAAGACTTGGTCCACATTTATATTTGCAGTGAAGTTATCTTTACTTTCATTATCACTTCTTACCTCAGCTGTTGAACCACGATCGATCTTCCCCCATCTCATAATTTTACTTGGCACACATTAATCTAATATGGATCGTACAGTGCACTTTGTCCACACATTCTCGATATTAAGAGACAAAATGTTCGTGTTGGGCAGTCAAGTACTCTGAAACCTGTCCCTTCTCATTTTTGCTAAATAGGAAGAACTTTCTACCTTTTTAATATTTATAGCTATATTCTTAGCTGCTTTAACAGAATTATTATCACCAATTCCCTGTTCTACTCAGTCTCTTAGCTGGAAACAAGTGATCACTGAATTAATTAGTCATTACAAACAATGGCACCCATTTTTAATATTTTTACTGTAACCTTTTGTCTGTTTAAAGATTACATTACAGTAATATGGAATATTTTGAATGCACTTAGAATGTTTAAATGGGTACCATGCATAATTTGTAGTGAATTAATGTTGAAAATATTGTCACAGTGGTGCTATAGAATGTAGCAGGTTGATGTACAAACACTGGTTTAATCTCTGTGATTGTTTAGCACTGTCACACGGGAGCAGAGAATGATCCAACTCTGGCCAGAGGTTTACATAGTTTAAACACACCAACAGAAATGTGTGGAACATTATTTCTAGATACATGTACAAGGTACTACAACTCCAATCAATGATCAGTTACCCACTCCAAGGGCAAGAGTCCCAGTTAAGTATGAATCTGGGCCACAGGTCATGAAAAGTTGTCAAGTCCAGCCCTCAAACATACTAATAATATATCCTTTGTTTTCATTATCCTAATAGCCTCAAACTTTGATAGTTCCTGTCCTCTTCCATCTCTCTTCCTCCTACTTGCACACAAGCTCACATATACACATTTAATCCCACCAACAAACTCAGTTCTCTTCTCCTTTACTATTGTCCTATCCCCTCACTTCCTCTTACTCTTTCAAATGTCAATACACACAACAGACCCAACCATCTATTCCGGAGAGCAACAGTATCTTCAAGTTTTGTAATTTCTTCTGTCATGAAATCTTTCGCCCCAAGAATACTTCCAGAATTTACAAAAAACTTTGCTTACTGCTTTACAAATTTCTTTACTATTCAAATTTTTCTCATTTGTTGTTTATCTACCCACATTAACTTCCACCCTATTGAGAATTTTATTTCATATTTAACCCAAAAGCAAGACAGGCAACTACTTTGTATTTACACTCACCAGCCTTTTTGTTGTCCTTTAAGTCAATACTAGTATTTGTTGTATTGCCAGTTATATCAAGTGAGACATTGCATGCTATTCCAAGAACAGCAGGAGCTACCTCATTTTTCCCATGTTTCCTGAATATCTTGGCCGCAAGCTTTGCCTGCCTTTCAGCTCGCCATTTTGCAACCTGTAACCTGGAAAACATAGATCTGTTAGTTTATCTATAGCTAATAATGCTATGAGGTATACCAAAACATTCTGAAAAATATTAATAAAGATGTTTTTGAATTCTACCACTGACTCAAGTAAAAAATGTTGGTTAAGCAAAATAAAATTTTATTGCAATCAATTATTTAAACATTTCTCTTTGAAAATTTATGTTGATTCTAATTCTAGTATTTTAAAAACTAATTAGGCTCTTTAAATACATGTGAAAGCAACTTAATAACAATGCACTAGGTTACACCCCTTTCAGTTACACCCTTGTACGTCACTAGAAACGAGGGTGTGGAGGAATTAGGATGGGGAGGAGAGGAACTGGGGGAGGTAACACAGCCCAGGAAAGAAAGGAAGGAAGGCAGGAAGGCTACAATAGCTCAGGGACCCACGCACTCCACACACACATACCCACAAAAGAGCTGGGCGCGCCCTGGTGGGGGGCAATAGAAAATGGATTCGCCTGCAAGTGAGCAATAATTTTTCACTCTTTCTTTCATGCACATTTCCATCATAATAGCCATTGTTTTTGTTCTCATGCACCCATTTATTGTTTGGCAATTTCAGAACCTGGGAACATATTACGAAACAAGGGTCAGGCGTGGTCGGCACAGTTTATAGGCAAGTTATGTTCAACAATAGATGATGTAAATAAAGCCTTGGCATTTATCACAGAATCTCCTTTTTTGGGTGTTTGCACAAAAAGTTGATATTTTTGCAACCATTCTACACATTGGACGCACTCATTGTGTGTTTTAGTTTCCACATGTGAGAATGTTGCATTTCCCACCATGAGCCTTTGAAAAGTAATTTCGACATACAAAGGTTGCAACTTAAATAGTGGCAATACTGTTCTAGAGACACTAAGCAACAGAATATTCTATCCTCGCTGATAGCACACATTGTTGATATACCTAACTTCGAACAAATGGACTTGTCCACCCCATGTCACCAAGTGTGTAACAATACAGGTCATTTATGAGCAAGTGGTCTAACGTAACATTGTCACTATGTTTTCAAAACAGATACAATGGAGTTGGATCAAAATTGAATGTGCCAGAGGTCATACAGCATGATAATGTCATCAAGGTCTTCAAGAGGCGTAGATTACATGTCACGGATCTCTACCATCACTTGTTCAGTAGACTTTGAAGAGCCGGCCAGTTACAACAAACTGGAGGCGAAATTCGGCCCTTGTTGGATAAAAGTTGTTTGTTTCAGATTGAAGCCTGCCTGGTGCAAACAAGCTCATTCTTTGAGATGTTTCTACTGGTACACCCTGCCATCAACACTGACACACAGTATTCCACTTACTGCACAATTTAGTGCAGCCTGGCATTAAACATACAATAAGGTTAATCACCTAACACTTTGCCTGGCCAGACATGAAGTGAAACTGTCGCAATTGGTTTTGCACCTGTATACTCTGCCAACGTAGCAAAATGGGCCAACACACACAACCACCTCTCAGTACATTTGACATTCCAAAGGATTGTTTTTGCCATGTTCATACTGACCTGGTCAGCCCCCTTTCCTTTTCAGAAGGTTATAGGTACATTCAGTCATCGAGCATACCACTCAATGAGGGGAAGCTATATCGCTCACTGATGTTTCAGCAGGTACCATCACCCGCACCTTTGTTAAGTGTTGGGTAGAGCACTTGGCTGCCCTTCTTCCATCACCACTGACTGAGGCAGACAGTTTGAATCAGTCCCTTTTACCAACCTCTTTTCACTCTCTGCAGTGGTTAAATTCCACACAACCACTGAACATCCACAAAGCAATGGCCTTAACAAATGCTGGTATTGCACTCTAAAAACTGCTTTATCATGCCACGGAGATAAATGGACTATCATCTTGCCATGGGTACTGCTTGGAGTGCACACGGTGGTCAAGGATGTCCTACAGGCTCACAGGTCGAGGTTGCTTATGGAGAACTGCTAATTTTGCAATCTGAATTCGTCGAGGATGTTCCTCCCCTCCCTCCCTCCTTCCTCCAGTTCTCCCCACATCGGTCGACCACGACCATACATACATCAGGTACACATGAGTTCCGCCTCCCAAGTGCACACATAATCGTCCCTAAAGACTTGGACACTTGCAGTTACATCATGCTACGAGACTACTTTGTGTGCACTCCCCATCAACTGCCACACTCTGGTTCCTACAAAGTTATTGCAAAAGGTTCACATACATTTGCCATTCTCCTCAGTGGACATCCAAAAACAGCGTCAACAGCCTTAAACCAGCAAGACATGTCGACATCAACAACACTATTACTCCATTCCGTTACCCCCAGAGGAACAATTCTGACGCCCCCCCCCCCTCCCAAACAGATCCTCCAGCTCTTCCTCAATCCCATCCCTTTCAGATATTTCAGGAATTCCTCACATCTAACATTCCTTCTCATACTTCCTGAACAACATACCAACCACTCTTAACATCAGCCCAGCTGAATCCAAAGTCATCCAAGAGCTGAAAGCAGATCGCTCCATTGTAATTCTCCACGCAGACAAGGGTTCCACAACTGTGGTACTTGATCGAGAGGAGTATGTGGCAGAAGGGCTGCCTAACGCCCACCTGAAAGCCTCCCAAAAACCTCATTCCTTGTCACAGTTGCTACTTTCATCCACACCCATAATTACTTCACCTTTGAGGGTCAGACCTACAAGCAAATCAGGGGGGACAGCTATGGGTACCAGGATGGCCCCTTCTTATGCCAATCTCTTCGTGACCCATATGGAAGAGGCATTCCTTAAGACAAAGAAGTTGCACCCCCTGGTTTGCTATAGAGTCATAGATATCTTTATGGTCAGGACTCATACTGAAGAAACCCTTCTGAACTTACTTCATGACCTTAACTCCTTCTCCAACCTAAAATTCACCTGGTCCTTCTCTAAAACTCTAGCCACCTTCCTTGATATTGACCTTCAACTTGCCAAGTCCCACATCCACACCTCAGTTCATATTAAACCCACAGTACTTCCATTTTGACAGCTGCCATTCCTTCCATATTAAACAATCCCTTCCCTACAGCCTAGACATCTGTGGGAAACGTATCTGCTCCAATAACGAATCCCTCACCACCTACAACAACAATCTATCCAATGCTTTCCTCTCCCACAACTACCCTACAGACCTTGTCCACAAGCAGATCTCTCGAGCTGTCCATTCCTACCCTTCCAACAACAATGTTCCTAACACCAGACCACCCAGAAGCATCCCCTTAGTCACCCAGTACCATCCTGGCCTGGAATGCCTCAACAAACTGCTCCAACAGGGCAATGACTTTCTCAAGTCATGCCCTGAGATGACATCATCACTCCAAACTGTTCTTTCCACACCGCCTAGAGTAGCCTTCCTCTTTCCTCCCAACCTCCGAACATCCTTATCCAACCTTACAACATCCCAAAACCACCCTCACTACCTAATGGTTCCTATGCCTGCAACCGATCCCGCTGCAAAACCTGTTCAATGTATCCTCCCACTACCACATACTCTAGTCCCACCACAGGAAAAACCTACCCTATTCAAGGTAGGACCACATGCGAGACAACACACGTCATATCAACTGACATGTGTCCACTGTGGAGCCTTTTATGTTGGTATGACTACCAACAAATTCGCTGAGTAGATGAATGATCACAGACGGACTGTTCGCCTGAGTGACACCCAATATCCTGTGGCAGAGCGTGCCCTCCAGCATGACTCTAGGGACCTTGGCATGTGTTACACCACACGTGCCATTTGGATACTGCCACCTAACACCAATCCCTCACAGCTACGGACGTGGGAACTTTCCTTCCAACATATCCTCTCCATCCGCCATCCCCCTGGCCTAAATCTACGCTAACCCCTCCCCCTCCCACCATCCTCAACACATCTACCATATACCTTCGTTGTTACCCCCCCCACCCCCCCCCCCCCCCGGGCTCTCTGTTGGATCTTTCCTCTCTGGTTATGTATAAAATAAAGTTTGACTTACCCAAAGTACAGGCTCGTCGATAGAAGCATAAAACACACATAAAAACACACAAACATTCAAGCTTTCGCCACCGCTGGCAGCTTCTTCAGGAAAAAGAGGAAGGAAGCAGAGGAGAAAGGGAAGGATACGGGTTTTAAGAAAGTGGAAAAGGAGTCATTCCAATCCCAGGAGTGGAAGGACTTACCATAGGGGACAAAGAGGAAGGTAAACAAATACACACACACTCACACATATCCACACGCAAACACACCTAGGCAGACATTTGTAGAAACCAAAGAAGTTGGACAGACATATCACTTGAGGCAGAGGCTCTGTCCACAGAACCGAGGCAAAGATGTTAAAGATGGTGGGCAGGAATTTGAATTTAGCGGAGGTTGAGACCAGGTGGGTAACAGGAAGAGATAATGTGTTGAAGCCCATCTCCGGGGTTCTGAAGGATTGGTGTTGATGGGAAGTATCCAGATAACCTGGACGGTGTAACACTGTGCCAAGATGCGCTGGCTGTGCTCCAAGGCATGTTTAGCCACAGGGTGATCATTACCAACAAACACTGTCTGCCTGTGACCGTTCATGTGAATGGACAGTTTGTTGCTGGTCATTCCCACATAGAACGCTTCACAGTGCAGGCATGTCAGTTGGTAAATCACGTGGATACTATCACAAGTGGCTCTGCCTTTGATCGTGTACACCTTCCGGGTTACGAGACTGGAGTAAGTGGCAGTGAAAGGGTGCAGAGGGCAGGTTTTACAACGGGGGCTGTTACAAGGGTAAGAGCCAGAGGGTAGGGAAGGTGGTTTCGGGATTTCATAGGGATGGACTAAGAGGTTACAGAGGTAAGGTGGTCGGCAGAAAGACACTTTCGGTGGAGTTGCAAGGATGTCATGAAGGATGGTTCTCATTTCGGGGCAGAATTTAAGGAAGTCGTATCCTTGCTCGAGAGCCACATTCAGAGTCCGCTCCAGTCCCGGAAAGTATCCGATGACAAGAGGAGCACTTCTGGGGTTATTCTGTGGAAGGTTCTGAATTTGGGGGGGGGGGGGGGGGGGGATGAGGAAGTGGCTCTGGCAATTTGCTTCTGTACAAGATCAGGCTAGCTGTGGGATGTGAAAGCTGTTATTAGGTTATTGGTGTACTGGTTCAGGGATTCGGGACTGGAGCAGACTCGTTTGCCACGAAGACCTAAGCTGTAGGGAAGGGAACGTTTGATGTGGAATGGATGGCAGCTGTCATAGTGGAGGTACTGTTTACTAGCTGGTTTGATGTGGACGGATGTGTGTGAAGTTGTCCGTTGGACAGATGGATGTCGACATCAAGGAAAGTGGCATGGGATTTGGAATAGGACCAGGTGAATTTGATGGGACCAAAGGAGTTGAGATTGAAGAGGAAATTATGGAGTAGTTCTTCACTGTATCCCACATGCCCAGGGCCTCGCAGCGATGTATTTCCTTTCACGCCGACCACCCACTTCCATACCTAAAACCTCTTTCCTGAATACCTTAGCCAGCATCATCCTAACCCACAACTTCTTCACTTTTGAGGGCCAAACATACCAACAACTAAAGAGAACAGCCATGGGAACCAGGCTGGCCCCTCGTACGCAAACTTATTTATGGGACGCTTAAAGGAAGTCTTCCTGGATACCCAAGCATATCAACCCAAAGTTCGGTATAGATTCATTGACGACATCTTTATGATCTCGACTCACAGTGAAGAAGAACTCCAGAATTTCCTCTCCAACCTCAACTCCTTTGGCCCTATCAAATTCACCTGGTCCTATTCCAAATCCCATGCAACTTTCCTCGATGTCGACCTCCATCTATCCAACGGCCAACTACACACATCCGTCCACATCAAACCAACTAATACACAACAGTACCTCCACTATGACAGCTGCCATCCATTCCACATCAAACGTTCCCTTCCCTACAGCTTAGGTCTTCGTGGCAAACGAGTCTGCTCCAGTCCCGAAACCCTGAACCAGTACACCAATAACCTAATAACAGCTTTCACATCCCGCAGCTATCCTCCTGATCTGGTGCAGAAGCAAATTGCCAGAGCCACTTCCTCATCCCCCCAAATTCATAACCTTCCACAGAAGAACCCCGTGTGTGTGTGTGTGTGTGTGTGTGTGTGTGTGTGTGTGTGTGTGTGTGTGCGTGTGCGTGTGCGTGTGCGTGTGCGTGTGCGTGTGCGTGTGCGCGCGCAAGGTAAGTCCTTCCATTCCTGGGATTGGAATGACTCCTTTTCCACTTCCTTAAAACCCATATCCTTCCCTTTCGCCTCCCCTTTTTTCCTCTTTTTCCTGAAGAAGCTGCCAGTGGCGGCGAAAGCTTGTATGTGTGTTCGTGAGTGATTATTTGTGCCTATCGACGAGGCGGTTCTTTTGGTAAGTCATCCGATTTCTATTTTTTATATTTGTATATAACACACAGTTTTTCAGGGGGATGCGGGGGGGGATGCATCCCTTTAAACTTTTGATGTCCGAGGGAGGGTTCGAACCTCCAACACGGGAGGCCGCGCAATATGCGGCGTGACGCTCCAGAATCGTGAAGCTCTCAAGGCAGTAGAAGAGCTGAACTTCGGAGGAATTACACTTGAAAGGAGAACAAAAAGCCAGACATCTTGAGCCCAGCAGGTTTTATAATTGCCTAAAACAGCAAATGGAGAATCTTCTGCAGACAAAAGATATTTCCATCACTGAATGTGCAGAAGTGTTGGACTCATCGACTTGGCCTAAAAGCCCTGCAGTAACATATGGTGAATCAAGTGTAAAATCCTTATGTTGTCGTTTTGGTCTTCCAGAGAGAGGGTTTTTAACTGCTAAGGTCATTAGCGCCCAGACAAGAACAGAGATTCGCTAGATCTCAAAAAATTGTTAACTGCCAATTAGAATATCAACAGAAGGCTAAAAACAAAAGATAAAAAACAATTAAAAGGGTTAAATAGCCTTTGATAAATTGACCAAGTTGATAAAACGCAAAACTCGACGAGCTGCCCGTGTGTCATCAGCTAAAATTTCCTCCAGAGTAGACGGAAAGTAAAGGGCTACACGGAGATGATTAAAATTAACACAAGACAGTAAAAAATGTCACACCATCAGCAATTCACCGCAGGAGCACAGTGGTGCAGGATCAGCGGTTAGCAAATGACGGTGGCTGAAATAGCAGTGACCGATCCACAACCGGGCCAGGATCGGTTTTACAGTTCTCAATTTATTGTCCGTGAATGAAAACCACGCACTGTGTCATGACGACACGATACTCCGGCGAAGAGCCAGTTGAACATCGTCCGATGGGACGCAAAAGGTAGCCTTGCGAGGCAAAAGAGCCACGGCCTTGGCTGCTATGTCGGCGGTCTCATTCCCGGGCACACCCATGTGGCCAGGGACCCACAGGAAAGAAACGTGACAGCTGTCATCTGCTAGCAACTGGAGGGAGCATTGGATCCGATACACGGGAGGATGGTTCGAGAAAGGGTCCTTAAGAGTCTGCAGGGCACTAAGGGAGTCAGAACATATGGCATAGAAAGGGTGGCGGTGGCGGCAGGTATACAAAACGGCCTGGTGGAGGGCGAAAAGCTCAGCCGTGAAGTTTGAGCACCGGTCAGGGAGCTTGTATTGGAAACGGTTGTCCCCGACGACGAAGGCAGATCCGACACCGGCAGTGCTCTTGGAACCATCAGTGTAAATAAATACGGCATTATCGAACCGCGAACGGAGTTCGACAAGCCTCGAGCGGAATACCAAATCCGGAGTGCTCTCCTTGGGGAGCGAACTAAGTTCGAGGTGTGTGTGAACCTGGGCCTGATGCCACGGTGGCAATGGGCTTTCGCTCAACCGAAGGGTGGAAGGAAGGGTAAAATCGAGCCGCTGTAGCAGGCGGCGAAACCGAACTCCCGGTGGAAGCAAGGCAATCGCAGACAACTGATATTGGCGATCGAGTGAGTCGTCAAAAAATAATCTGTAAGATGGATGGTTGGGCATCGACCGTAGGCGGCATGCGTACCGACACAAGAGTATGTCACGTCGATTGGTCAAGGGTAATACAGCAGCCTCGGCATACAGACTTTCAACAGGGCTGGTATAAAATGCACCGGTCGCCAGACGTAATCCACGATGGTGGATAGAGTTGAGACGGCGGAGAATCGACGGCCGTGCTGAAGAGTATACAAGGCTTCCATAGTCGAGCTTCGACTGAACAATGGCCTGGTAAAGGTGAAGCAGGACGGTACGATCCGCTCCCCATGACGTGCCACTGAGGACACGAAGAACGTTAAGGGATCGGGCACAACGGGCAGCCAGGTAGGACACATGTGTGGACCAGCAAAGTTTCCGATCCAACATAAGTCCCAAGAATTTTGTAGTCTCCACGAAAGGGAGAGCAACAGGGCCGAGACGTAGAGAAGGTGGAAGATATTCCTTGTATCTCCAGAAGTTTATACACACCGTTTCCTCAGTGGAGAATCGGAAGCCGTTTGCGATGCTCCAGGAATATAGACGGTCAAGACAGCGTTGGAGAGAACGCTCCAAGAGACATGTCCGCTGGGCGCTACAATAAATTGCGAAATCGTCAACAAAAAGAGATCCGGAGACGTCGGCTGAAAGGCAATCTACGATCGGATTGATTGCAATGGCAAAGAGCGCCACACTCAAGACGGAGTCCTGTGGTACCCCATTCTCCTGGCAAAAGGTATCTGACAAAACAGAGCCCACCCGTACCCGGAACTTGCGATCCGCCAAAAACGCTTGAATGAAAAGAGGAAGGCGGCCCCGAAGGCCCCATGTGTGCAATGTGCGGAGAATGCCCGCTCTCCAACAGGTATCGTATTCCTTCTCCAAGTCGAAGAACACTGCTACTGTTTGACGCTTCTTTAGAAAGTTGTTCATAATGAAGGTCGACAACGTAACGAGGTGGTCAGCAGCAGAGCGGTGTCGACGAAAACCGCATTGGATATTAGTCAGGAGGCGGCGAGATTCGAGGAGCCAGACCAACCGAGCGTTAACCATGCGTTCCATCACCTTACAGACGCAGCTCGTCAGAGAAATGGGGCGATAACTGGAAGGAAGGTGTTTGTCCTTCCCTGGTTTGGGGATGGGGACAACAATGGCTTCACGCCAACTTGTGGGAACATGACCTTCAGTCCATATGCGATTGTAGGTACTAAGAAGAAAGCACTTGCCCGCAGGAGAGAGGTTCTTCAGCATCTCAATATGAATGGAATCGGGCCCGGGAGCAGATGACCGGGACAGGGCGAGAGCACGATCTAGCTCCTGCATGGTGAAGGCGACGTTATAATTTTCACGATTAAAAGAGCGGAAAGAAGGCGGCCGTGCCTCCTCTACCTGTTTGCGGTAATGGGCAGAGCTCGAAACCTCCGCAAAGAAACGACCCAATGCGTTTGAAACATCAGCTGGGTCCACGAGGACTGCGTTCTCCACGGTCAGGCCAGGAATCGGGGAGTGGACCTTGATGCCGGACAAACGGCGTAGGCCACCCCAGACAACCGTGGAGGGAGTAAAACGGTTAAAAGAACTAGTAAAAGCAGTCCAGCAAGCTTTCTTGCTGTCGTTTATGATACGACGGCACTGCGCTCTCATACGTTTGTAATTGATGCAATTCTCCAAAGTTGGGTGGCGGCGGAAGGTGCGTAAAGCACGGCGCCGGGCTCGAAGAGCGTCGTGGCAGGCTGCAGTCCACCAAGGGACCTGGACACGACGTGGAGAAGACGATGTATGAGGTATGGAACGTTCAGCAGCAGTGAGAATAACCTCTGTGAGGTATTCGACCTTACTGTCACAGTTGGGAAAATTCTGATTGTGAAAAACAGCCATGGAAGAATAAAGCCCCCAGTCGGCTTTAGAAATGTTCCAACTGGTAGGACGTGGAGATGGGGAATGATGTAGGAAGTGGATGATACAAGGGAAATGGTCACTCGAGTACGTGTCAGAAAGTGCATACCACTCAAACCGACCGGCAAGCTGAGGAGTGCATATTGCAAGGTCTATATGGGAATAAGTGTGTGTTGTGTCAGAAAGGAAGGTCGGTGCACCGGTGTTGAGGCAGACAAGATTGAGGTGGTGGAGAATGTCCACCAAAAGGGAGCCTCTCAGACAAGGTGCCGGAGAGCCCCATAGGGGGTGGTGGGCATTAAAGTCGCCTACCAACACGAAAGGTGAAGGGAGCTGGTCAACAAGGTTTAGCACATCTGCCCTAGTAAGGGCAGATGACGATGGCGAATATATATTACAGAGGGAGAAGGTAAATGTGGATAAGGTGATGCAGACGGCAACTGCCTGTAGGTGAGTGTGCAAGGAAATGGGATGGAAATAGACGTCGTCTCGAAGGAGCATCAGAACCCCTCCATGGGCTGGGACACCTTCCACGGGTGCCAGGTCGAACCGCACAGAGGTGTAGTGTGGAAAGTCTGCACGATCTCGTGGACGCAACTTAGTTTCCTGGAGGCAGACTAGAAGCGGGCAGTGCAATCGAAGGAGTAGTTTTAACTCCTCCCGATTAGAACGAATGCCGCGAATGTTCCATTGAAGGAGCGCCATGATAAAAATGAGAGAAGAAATAAGGATAAAAACCAAGTAGCGAGCGGGGTCACCTCGACGGCCGCTAGGGACCGGATATTGAGGGAGCACTGCTATCGCTGTCTGGGGGCAAAAGGTCATGTTCCATTGGTTCGACCGACGCGCCTGCCACCTCCCCGAGTTGATCAGGAGGGGCAGTTTCCACCGCCGGTAAAGGGCCGGGCGCCCGGCAAACCGAGCGTCCCGGTGAAACAGAAGACGGCCGAGGCCGGCAACTGTTGGACGGCGTGACAGATGGGTCACGCCTCGGCGGGGAAGGAGAGGAACTCCTTTTCTTGTCAGCTCTTCTGGAAGAGTGACGGCGGGAAGAGGCAGTAGACGGTTGGGAAGCCTGAGAACGCAGAAAATCCTCACGGACGGGTTCCTTTTTCAAGGTCCGGGCATCTTGTTTAGGTGCCCGCGGTTTACTAGAGTTTGACAAAGACTGTACCCTAGAAGCAGCAAGAGGGAGCGGGGACGTGGAACGGGCAATCTTCGGGCTGGCGGATCGCACAACTGTGTCAGCGAAAGTGAAGTCACATGTCTGGGTACTGGAATCCTTGGTTGGTCGAGTTGAGGTGAGTACCTTACTGTATGTACCCGCTGGGAGGACAGTGGGCTTTCGACTCGCCAACAACTTACGAGCGGCAGATGTCGATACCTTCTCCGTAACCCGAATTTGCTGGATTACCTTCTCATCCTTGTATACAGGGCAGTCGCGAGAGGAAGCCGCATGGTCACCGTTGCAGTTTAGGCAGTGAGGGGACGGAGGTGGGCAATCCCCCTCATGGGCGTCCCTACCACAAGTGACACACTTTGCTGCATTTGGGCAATGTTCACGGGTATGGTTGTACCTGTGGCACTGAAAACAGCGCGTTAGGTTAGGTACATAAGGGCGGACGGAGATGACTTCATACCCTGCTTTGACCTTCGACGGGAGGTCAACTTTGTCAAACGTCAAAAACACAGTACGAGTCGGTGTCAGATGGTTATCGACCTTTTTCATGACCCTGTGGACGGCTGTCACACCCTGATCGGACATATACGATTGGATATCTTCATCAGACAACCCGTCAAGGGATCTCGTGAAGACTACCCCCCCGTGACGAGTTGAGTGTGCGGTGCGCTTCGACCTTAACTGGAAAAGTGTGCAACAACGTAGTACGTATCAGTTTTTGGGCTTGGAAGGCACTTTCCACTTCCAGCAACAATGTGCCATTGCGCTGACGTGAACAGGTTTTAACAGGGCCAGCAATTGCATCTACACCTTTCTGTATAACGAAAGGATTGACAGAATTGAAATCCTTTCCGTCGGTGCGAGACACAACCAGAAATTTCGGTACATTAGGCAGAGTCTTTTTAGGCTGAGGCGAGTCTAACTTACGTTTATGGGTCAACGTCACGAAAGAAGATAAGGAAGTCATCGCGGAAGTGTCCCCCGTGATTACCGGCGTCTCCGATGGCGCGCTCCTTCCTAGTGGGGGCCCTCTCCGAGGGCTTACCCACCTTAGGTGATTGTTCACACCTCAGGTCACACCTCCCGAGAACTGACGGAGGGACCAATCGGCACGTTCGGAAGGTACCAGCTCGGGTAATCACCCCTCCCTGGGCCTGGCCTTTACCAGGGGGTACGTACGTGTACCTTACTTGTCTACCCGGGGCGGGGAATTACGCGTTACCCCGTCACCTGCTACGCACGATAATGCGTGGGTCGGCCTTCAGACACGCACAGGGAGGAAAGAAGAAGAGGATAGGAAAGGAAGAGAAAGAAGGAAAGAAGTGTCTCAAACGCCGAGGCGGAGACTAATGAGGAGAAGAAGGCTAGGAGAGTTCAAGGAGAGAAAGACAGAAAACAAAGGGTAAGAAAGGAAGGAACGAAGGAAGAAAAACAACAACGAGAACCACCGTATCTCACGAAATATGCCCGTCTCCGGGCGAAGGCATAAACCGGGAGGGAAAGTGAAGCAGCCTGGGGCAGAAGAAAGGCTGCTCCGGCTCGGGGCCCCGTGCGCGCCACACACGTACCCACAAAAGAACTGTGGGCCCCCTGGGGGGACCTGTGGCATTGAAAACAGCGCGTTGGGTTAGGTACATAAGGGCGGAGGGAGATGACTTCATACCCTGCTTTGACCCTCGACGGGAGTTCAACTCTGTCGAACGTCAAGAACACAGTACGAGTCGGTGTCAGCTGGTTATCTACCTTTTTCATCACCCTGTGGACGGCTGTCACATCCTGATCGGACATATAGGATTGGATGTCTTCATTAGACAACCCGTCAAGGGATCTCGTAAAAACTACCACCCGTGACGAGTTGAGTGTGCGGTGCGCTTCTACCTTGACTGGAAACGTGTGTAATAACTTAGTCCGATTAGTTTCTGGGCTTGAAAAGCACTGTCCGCTTCCAGCAACAATGTGCCATTGCGCTGACGCGAACAGGTTTTAACAGGGCCAGCAATTGCATCAACACCTTTCTGTATGACGAAAGGATTGACAGAATTGAAGCTGTGTTGAAGCTGTGAGGCAAGATTAACCATCACCAGAGCACAGTTTTACATTAGAATGAATGTTACACGGTTGAATTCTAAACTTGGCACAATTCCTGCTTTTAAAGTAAATACAGGTGCACAGGCAAACCTGAACAGCATCTGATCTCCAATGAACATTATTAGTAAATCAATAGTAATACAATCATCTCTCTGTGCATACATATACCTAGACACTGCTGATCACAGTCCTTGACATTATTTCATTTTTTCCAATATGTATTTCTAAGGCACTTAAATTGTATGAAAAACTTATAATTACAGATTCTGAGTGCAAAATATGATAGTTCACAGCAGATGCAAGTTTACTGTCTGTACGCATTTATCTTTTGTTGAGCAAGTGTTTATGATCCCTGAATATGGATCTATTAGATTAGCACATTTTGACAGAAACCTTGTTGGTACACAGTCTGAACCAGACGGCTTGCCTTTCTTAGACGACTAGTTGCTTTGCTACAGATAGGTATCCCCTATCTTACTCATGCCAACAGCTGATCTCGTTTTAAATTCTGCAATATTTAATTCAACTTCTGTGGTGAAGTCATTTTGGGAAACTATTTGGTTGTTCCACTTTAACGCAAATCTTATTGCTAATATTAACATCACTATCATGCTGTGAAGGAATTCCCACTGAAGTGGCAAAAAATACATGAATAAAAAAAGGGCATCCTAGACACAGACAGAAAGCTTATGATAGAACAGCCCCCCCCCCCCCTCTGATATTGAAGAGGATCTTACTGCCCCCCCCCCCCCCTGCAGCACAAGTCAAACAAATTCAAACATGTTGTCACAAACCCCAAATTTTCTGTCCCAAGACTTCCACATACTGTTCTGGGGACAATTCTGAAGATTGTAAACACTGCAGTCATGGGCTTGGCATCTCCACCATAGTAAAAATTACAGATATGTGGCAATTATGACCATTAAGGCCAGACAATAGGTATTGTTCACCACTTAGCCTATACCTTTCATACCCAACTCTTGAAAGAGCAGCTGGAACAACCTCATCCTGTTGACTAACGCAATCCCCTATCTCTTTCCACATTCAATGCACGAAGTCATATTTGTCCCTTGTCACTATTTCTGTAAGGTTTAATATTATTTGGTGCACATTTGTAACGTTGATTAATACCTTTAAGCACTATTGCAACCAAACTCTTTGTTTCATGTAATTGAAAGAGAGTAAATAAAGATAACTATTTTGTAATTACTTGTCAGCAGTTCAATAAAAATACTTACTTCAAATTTTTACGGTCTGTCAACGATTCATTTGCATTCTTAAGAACATCCGTCCTCTCTCTGTTTTCATGAACAGCTGATCCATTCATTGTGTTCTTGGAATTCCCATTTTTTGTACTGAAATAAAATCCAAGAAAGGAGTTATGTCACAGAAAATAAAAAATACGAATAAGGTTCAGTTATGTATCGTCAGTTATAAGAAATTCCTTACCGCTGTTGGTTTATACCAGTACTCTTCACTTGCATATTTTGAGACTTGTGCTTGTTCTCCTTGTTATGACCAGCGGTAGCAAATCTGTTAAGAATAGAACACACAGTGTGATACAGGTGGGCACTAAATGTATACTTTTGAGCAGATGAATATTAAAAGTTTAAGTCCTATAAAGATGATTTTTAACAGAATGATTCCAAAAGGACTTCATTGGCAGTCATGAAACAACAGTTTGTACACTAATGCCTGTTATGGTGACTTTAAAATGATAAAATTTCACATCTTATCCCCACCTTTCACTAAAAATGCGATCTCGCTTTCATTAGGTTAGCCCAGGTCTTTAACACTTTGGGTCATTTGTGGACACAATTGCACCCATCGTCTTTGACCCATGACATGAGCTTCTTGTCATGTGATGTCATTGTTGCACAATAATTTTGAGATGTCTGTGTTTAGAGGCAGTGTGTGTAGGCATGTGGTGGCATGCTCCTGTGGCGGAAGTTAAATGATTCAGGGTCTTTTTGGTTGTAATGTCCATTTGATGTGTCACATTCTTCGTATTCATGTGGTGCGGTTGCTTCTCTTAACATTGTTTTCCGTTTGTACTTATTTTAGTAGTGTGATGTTTCTGGTTTAGTTCGCCTTCATATAATTTCATGGGTTTTATTGTTCTGTTTTAATTAGGATGGATATAATGTATAAGTTTAATACTTTCTCACTGCATTACACACTGGAGAGAGACTATGTTGACAATGATAAATTTTCCTCAGCTGCTTGGTGTTATAGCCGATTGTGTTTCGTGTACAAGATGTCAGCAACAAACGAAGCTAATGAAAGTTGGTACTCATACTCAGTATTGTAGCCCTAGGTCTAGGATAGGCTGGGAGGCAACAGTTTGGTTGTGAGCTGCCAAAGCTAACATGTGAAAATACAAAAGTGGTTGTGGTGAAGAAGAATGTGTTAGAATGGAACATTTGCTTCTATTTCTTTGTTGTTTGTTGTTTGTTGCTTGGAGGGAGGGGAGGTTAAATTGGTATCTCTGTCCTCATTTGATATATTAGGTCAATTTAAGTATTCAATGCCATTTTAATGTTAACAGCATTTGGGCAGGGGTTGATTTGTATCGTTTTCTTGATTTTGTGTGTAGTATATTTTAACTGAAGTAATCAATATTGCTTGTATGCTGTTGGTTTTGTCCAACGGTTTTGATTGGTATCAGTCTTTTCATTTGAGGTGTCATTTAAGGTCAAATGAAGTATTCAATTTAATGTATAGTGTCTTTGGTCATCTTTTTGTTTAGATTTAACCTAATTATAATTTTTGCATTTTCGTTTGCTTTTATCCCATTAGCATCACTTTGTTTTTCCATTAATTTTTTATGTGTGTTTGACAGTTTCTTTTAATGATTTTATTGCTCACCATATGGGCTACAAGTATATACCTGTATGTTATTGCCACCACGTTGATGACATCATGGGTCAAAGCAGATGGAATTGCGTTGTAAAATTATGCAAACATTTTCCATAGCAAAAACGACACTTCTGATAAACTATGTGGCTTTGGGATACTGGCACTTAGAATTCAAATGTTATGCACACAGCCTACTCCACCACATGGACTGGTTAGATACTGCTCATGGGGCACCTCTAGAGTGCAAAAACTAAACTTTCATTCCAACTATCATGCCAAAAAGTGAGATAATGGATGCCAATAAAATGTGGCTAACTGATTACCAAAAGGGAAAACAGTAACTATCCCTTTAATTACATGCCAACTCAAAGTAAAGCAAAGTTACCAATGCATCTTTCAATGTATCAACAACGAGATGAGAGCTGTCTCCAGTTTTGGTCTAAATATTTTTTAAAGTAATTAAAGGATCAGAAATCATTTCTCACTAGACCTTTGAAATGCTTCAAAATGCACAGAATAAAACAAAAACAACTTTTTCACTCCGAAAGTATTAAACGCCTCGGTGGTGGAGTGCCAGACTACAAATCCAAAGGTCGCGGGTTCGATCCCCACCAGGTCCCTAGGATTTTTATCTGTCACTTTCCATTTCTTTCACCTCTGGTAGTATTGCTCATGTGGAAAATACCGAGTAGCACCAAGGTTTGGACCCCATATTAAACTGTAGGCCCCCCTATAACTGGCTGGGTAAGTCAGTTCGAAGGTCGGAGGAAGGCAATGGCATACCACCTCCAATCAGAACCATGCCTAGTAAAGCACTGTGGTGTTCAAACCAATCTTCGGATTGTTGACTGCTTTACCTTTTAAGTATTAAACCTAGGTATGTTTGCCTACATGTGGTGTAGACAAGTGGATTTTCATAGAAGTCTGTGCATTGTGAATAATTTCAATTTCAGATATTAGTTCTCTCTACAACCAGAAGTGTAACAGTGGGAGTATATATTTTGCTTCGTCAATCACAAACAATTTTTCCTCCCATTACTTGCATCTCTCTTCCTCAGCAGTGCATGTCCTGCAGTGGGACTATCAGAGATTTTGCAAATTTTGCATCAAAATAAGGATTCAGTCATACAGCCAGAGATGTATGTCAGTAGATTGAGTTCAGTACTATATGACTCAATCATGTTCAAGGTAGGTTGGAGGCCCTCTCAGTAATAATGTTAATAAAAGTTACTATGAAGAAGAATGGCCAATTAAAGATTTTGTGGTGGTAAAAAAATTATTGGCTATTACAGGAAATACTGAATTTAATAGATGATAATGGAAGATATAAAAATGCAGTAAATGAAGCAGGCAAAATGAAGACCAGGCAACTAAAAAATGAATGACAAGAAGTGCAAAATGACTAAGCAGGAGTGGCTAGAGGGCAAATGCAAGTAGCATATGTAGTCTAATAATGTATAAGTAGGGGAAAGATAGATTCTGCCTCAAGGAAAATGAGAGACATTTGGACACAAGAAAAACAGCTGTATAAATATCAAGAAATCATGTGGAAAACAAGTTCTGTGCAAAGACAAGAAAGCTGAGAGGTGGAAAGAATATATACCGTAGCGGGGCTCTACAAATGAAATGAACTTAGATTCAGTATTGTAGATGATACTATACTCTGAAGAATTTGAGAGAGCACTGAAAGACTCCCAAGAAAACACCCACAGACAGGAGCAAAAATTACAGAAGCATCAGTTTCGTAAGTCATGGTAGTTGAAGTACAGTTTATGCATATTTAACTGGCCCTTGACATGTATATGTTGGCAATGGCATGATGAATCGCTGGAAGTGAAGGCAGCCAATAAGAAATAGCTTTAGACTTTATGCTTTGTGAACATGCAGTGCTTACAAGGATAATTAACATACCAGACAAGAATACATAGCTGCCAGCCTTTAGAATTGGCTGTCAGTAATGATGTGCAAGACCTAAAAGGATGTAGATAGTACCCACTCCGATTTTCTTAAAACATATCAGATCGTAAAATGTCTAGTTTCCGTACTTTTTCACGAACTTCCCGTAACTCCGTAAATATGACGATAAATCCGTAACAATTACGGACAATCCGTAATAGTTGGCAGCTATGAGGATACATCAAGAACCTGTCACCCATGCAGTAGCAATAGCATCATTTACTTCATGGTGTACAAAAAAGATTATTCCCCTCATTCTGTCAGTGGGTATTGAAAAGAGCATACACCTTTCTGTTCATTATGAAATAAATAATGCTGTTCCTGCTCTATGGTTGACAGGTTGTTGATATGCTCTTGTCCAATGAGGCAATTATCCTTGCAAATACTACATGACAATGGTCAGTTGTTTGGTATATCACTCAGTCACAATCGCACCTTCCATAGTTATATACAACAAAAACCAATAGAAAACCACAATTAGTTAAGTATCAATTACATTGCCAAAAATGCCTGAACAATTTTAAAACTGACACCAAATGTATTATACATCAAAACACAATCTCATTGGCCGCCTGAACAAGACTCTTCATTGGCTACCATCACCTCCCATCATTCATCACACGGTTGCCAAAGCCTACACAAGTACCAGTCACGTATGCATAAACTGCACTTTAACAATCATGGCTGCAAAATTTTAACACAAATTACTTAGTGAAGAATGACAAATCCAATAGGTGACCTCCGGGAAGGTCAGTTTGGATTTAGAAGAAATGACACACAGGAGGCAATACTCATTTCATGACTTATTAGGAAGACAGGTTAAGGAAATGCAAACCATTTCTAGCTTTTGTAGATTTGGAAAAGCACTTTTGATTGGAACACACTCTTTGAAATTCTGAAGTCAACAGCGGTAAAATGTATGGATCAGATGGTTATTTATAACTTGTACAAAAAACCAGACAGCAGTTATTAGAGTCTAAGGGCATGAATTGGAAGCTGGTTGGGAAGGGAATAAGACAAGGTTGTAACTTTGATCCAATGTTCTTTAATTTGTGCAATGAGCAAGCCGTGAAGCATAGCAACAAGAAATTTGAAGAAGGAATTAAAATTCAGGGTGACCATGTGTTTTGTTAATGACATTTTAATTTTGGAAAATACAGCAGAAGACCTAGAAAAGCAATTACATGGAACAGACAGTGAGCAAAACAAGGGGTCAATTGAAGTTTACGATGCAACTTGTCGGCTTTGACTAATGATGTCATATCTGAGTTAAAGATGACAGTTTGTTTACAAGCAGAACAGTTTATAGATTATGATTTTGTGTTTAAAAAGTGATCTGCAGCTTCTCGCTGATGGTTAGGTATAGTTGGTACATCTACATAGCATATCTTGTGAGACTAATATATGACGTCAATGGTCAAAGCTGAAGGATTGTATTGTAGTCTACAGTTATGGCAAACAAGGGTAATGGAATGCAGCCTAAGGAAATCAGGTAATGCTGAAGGGATTAGCTTACGTAGTGAGATTGCCTGACTGAATCAAAAGACCACGAGTTCGATCCCCGCCAGGTCCTAGAATTTTTATGTCACTTTCCACTTCTTTCACCTCTGGCAATATTGCTGATGTGAAAAATGTCAACTAGCCCCATGGTTCAGAACCAATTTTAAACTGTATGTCCCCCTATAACTAGGTTCAAAGGTCGGAGGAAGGCAATGGCATACCACCTAACAAGACCACGCCTAGTAAAGCACTGTTGTGTTCAAACCAATCTCCAGATTGTTACAGAAGAGATATTTGCTAAAATCAAAGGTAATTAGCTAGAATCTGTGTACATCGAAGGAAATGGCATTGCCATCGATATATATCCAATGTTCAATATAGTGTTTCTGAACCGGAGATTTGGGCGCTACGCGCCCTCATGTACTAAGAAAGAAAAAAGATTCTTGTTTAACATATACTTAACTCTGACTTACAAAAAAGTCTTCTGTGTGTGGTGTGTGTGTGTGTGTGTGTGTGTGTGTGTGTGTGTGTGTGTGTGTGTGTGTGTGTTTTTTTTTTAAGGGCGCACAACTTCTCAGGTCATTAGCACCAAGATCAGAACAAAGATTCGCTAGATCTCGAAAAAAGTTACACCTGTCAGAAAGAGTATCAAGAGAAAGCTAAAACAGAAGGATAAAAAGAAACAAATAGAAGGGTTAAATATCCTTTGATAAATTAGCCATGTTGATAAAACGCAAAACTCAAGCAGCTGCTCGTGTGTCATCAGCTAAAAGTTCCTCCAGAGTAGATGGAAAGTGAAGGGCTACACGGAGATGATTAAAATTAACATAAGACAGTAAAACATGTCGCACCATCAGCAATTCATCGCAGGAGCACAGCGGTGCAGGGTGGGCGGTTAGCAATAGGCGGTGGCTGAATCGGCAGTGACCGATCCACAACCGGGCCAGGATGACCACCTCTCGCCGAGAGGGGCGTGAGGTGGTCTTCCAAGTGGTCGGGATCGGTTTTAGGGTTCTCAGTTTATTGTTGTGGAGTGAGAAACACGCACTGTGCCAGGACAACAATACTCCGGCGAAGAGCCCGTTGAACATCGTCTGATGAGATGCAAAAAGTAGCCTTGCGAGGCAAAAGAGGCGCGGCCTTGGCTGCTATGTCGGCAGTCTCATTCCCAGACACACCCACGTGGTCAGGGACCCACAGAAAAGAAACGTGACAGCTGTTATCTGCTAGCAACTGGAGGGAACCGAAAGGTGGAAGGAAGGGTATAATCGAGCCAGTGAAGCAGGAGGCGAAACCGAACTCCAGGTGGAAGCAAGGCTATCGCAGACAACCGATATTGGCAATCAAGTGAGTCATCAAAGAATAATCGGTAAGATGGATGGCTGGGCATCGACCGCAGGCGGCATGCGTACCGACACAAGAGTATGTCACGCCAAGAGGTCAAGGGTAATACAGCAGTTTGGTAATAAAGACTTTCAACAGGGCTGGTATATAATGCACCGGTCGCCAGGCGTAATCCCTGATGGTGAATGGAGTTGAGACGGCGGAGAATGGACGGCCGTGCAGAAGAGTATACAAAGCTTCCATAGTCGAGCTTCGGCTGGACAATGGCCTGGTAAAGGTGAAGCAGGACGGTACGATCCGCTCCCCATGATGTGCCACTGAGGACACGAAGAACATTAAGAGATCTGGCACAACAGGCAGCCAGGTAGGACACGTGTGTGGACCAGCAAAGTTTCCGATCCAACATTAGCCACAAGAATTTTGTTGTCTCCACGAATGGTAGAGCATCGGAGCCGAGATGTAGAGAAGGTGGAAGAAATTCCTTGTATCTCCAGAAGTTTATACACACCGTTTCCTCAGTGGAGAAGCGGTAGCCGATCGCAATGCTCCAGGAATATAGGAAGTCAAGGCAGCATTGAAGACAACGCTCCAAGAGACATGTCCGCTGGGCACTGCAGTAAATTGCGAAATCATCTACAAAAAGGGATCCGGAAACGTCGGCTGAAAGGCAATCTACGATCAGATTGATTGCAATGGCAAACAGAACCACACTCAAGACGGAGCCCTGTGGCACCCCATTCTCCTGGCAAAAGGAATCTGACAAAACTGAGCCCACCCGTACCCGGAACTTGCGATCCGCCAAAAACGCTTGAATAAAAAGAGGGAGGCGGCCCCAAAGGCCCCATGTGTGCAATGTGCGGAGAATGCCCGCTCTCCAACAGGTATCGTATGTCTTCTCCAAGTATAAGAACACTGTTACTGTTTGACGCTTTTTTAGAAAGTTATTCATAATGAAGGTCGACAACATAACGAGGTGATCAGCAGCAGAGCGGTGTCGACGAAAACCGCATTTGACATTTGTTAGGAGGCGGCGAGATTCGAGGAGCCAGACCAACCAAGCGTTAACCATGCGTTCCATCACCTTACAGACTCAGCTCGTCAGAGAAATGGGGCGATAACTGGAAGGAAGATGTTTGTCCTTCCCTAGTTTGGGGAAGAAAGCACTTGTCCGCAGGAGAGAGGTTCTTCAGCATCTCAATATGAATGGAATCGGACCCGGGAGCAGAAGATCGGGACAGGGCGAGAGCACGGTCTAGCTCCTGCATGGTGAAGGCGACATTATAATTTTCACGATTAAAAGAGTGGAAAGAAGGCGGCTGTGCCTCCTCTACCTGTTTGCGAGGTAGAAAGGCAGAGTGGTAATGGGCAGAGCGCGAAACCTCCGCAAAGAAACAGCCCAATGCATTGGAAATATCAGCGGGGTCCACGAGGACTGCGTTCCCCACGGTCAGGCCAGAAATCGGGGAGTGGACCTTGATGCCGGATAAACGGTATAGACCACCCCAAACAACCGTGGAGGGAGTAAAACGGTTAAAAGAACTAGTAAAAGCAGTCCAGCAAGCTTTTTTGCTGTTGTTTATGATACGACGACATTGCGCTCTCATACGTTTATAATTTATGCAATTCTCCAAAGTTGGGTGGCGGCGGAAGGTGCGTAGAGCACGTCGCCGGGCTCTAAGGGCGTCGCGGCAGGCTGCAGTCCACCAAGGGACCGGGACACGATGTGGAGAAGAGGGAGTACGAGGTATGGAACGTTCGGCAGCGGTGAGAATAACCTCTGTGAGGTAGTCAACCTGACTGTCACAGTTGGGAAAATTCTTATCGTGAAAAACAGCCATGGAAGAATAAAGCCCCCAGTCGGCTTTAGAAATGTTCCAACTGGTGGGACGAGGAGATGGGGAATGATGCATGAAGTGGATGATACAGGGAAATGGTCACTCGAGTACGTGTCAGAAAGTGCATACCACTCAAACCGATCGGCAAGCTGAGGAGTGCATATTGCGAGGTCTATATGGGAATAAGTGTGTGTTGTGTCTGAAAGGAAGGTCGGTGCACCGGTGTTGAGGCAGACAAGATCGAGGTGTTGGAGAATGTCCACCAAAGGAGCCTCTCGGACAAGGTGCAAGAGAGCCCCATAGGGGGTGGTGGGCATTAAAGTCGCCTACCAACACGAAAGGTGAAGGGAACTGGTCAACAAGGTGTAGCACATCTGCCCTAGTAAGGACAGATGATGATGGCGAATAGATATTACAGAGGGAAAAGGTAAATGTGGATGGAGTGATTCTGACGGCAACTGCCTGTCTCAGGTGAGTATGCAATGAAATGTGATGGTAATAGACGCCGTCTGGAAGGAGCATCAGAACCCCTCCATGTGCTGGGATACCTTCCACGGGTGGCAGGTCGAACCGCACAGAGGTGTAGTGGGGAAAGTCTGCACGATCACTTGGACGTAACTTAGTCTCTTGGAGGCAGACTAGAAGCGGGCAGTGCAATCGAAGGAGAAGTTTTAATTCCTCCCGATTGGAACGAATGTCGAGAATATTCCATTGAAGGAGCGCCATGATAAAAAATGAGAGAAGAAAAGAAGAAAAAGGAACAAGCAGGTGTGGTCACCTCGAGTGCCGCTGAGGACCGAACTTCGAGGGAGCACTGCTCTCGCCATCTAGTGGCAAAGGGTCATGTTCCATTGGTTCGATCGACGCGTCTGCCACCTCCCGGAATTGATCAGGAGGGGCAGCTTCCACCGCCGGTAAACGGCCGGGTGCCCGGCAAACGGAGCGTCCCGGTGAAACAGAAGACGGCCGAGGCCAGCAACTGTTGGATTGCATTACTGAAGAGTCACGCCGCGGCGGGGTAGAGGGGGGCTGTTCTTTTTGGAAGAACGGGTCGAAGAATTGGTTGATGATTGAGAAGTCGGAGTCTTGAGAAAATCTTCACAGACGGGATCTTTTTTTAACTCCGGGCAGCAGATTTGGGTGCCCGGGATGTGTGTGAACTGGTCGACAAATTCACAGTAGAACGGGCAGAAGGGATCGAAGAGGTGGAACGAGCAATTTTCGGGCTAGCCGACCTGACGACAGTGTCACTGAACGTTAAATCACAAGTCTGAATACCTACCTCCTTAGTTGGTCGAGGGGAGGCGAGGACCTGGCTGAAAGTACCTGATGGGAGTACTGCGGGCTTCTACTCGCTAATAACTTCTGAGCGGCATAGGTTGAGACCTTCTCCTTGACACGAATCTCTTGGATGACCTGCTCTTCTTCATAAAGGGGCAGTCCCGTGAAGAAGCAGCATGGTCACCCATGCAATTAATGCAGCGAGGGGATGGAGGTAGACATTCACCCTCATGAGCGTCTCTGTCACAGGTGGCGCATTTGGCTACATTTGGACAAGATTTACTGGTATGATTGTACCTTTGGCAATGGAAGCAGCGTGTAGGATTTGGTATGTACGGGCGAACGGAAATGACTTCGTAACCCGCTTTCACTTTAGATGGGAGGTCAACCCTGTCAGAAGTTAAGAAGACAGTACGGGTTGGCACGAGGTCATTGTTAACCTTTTTCATCACGCGATGAACAGCCGTGACTCCCTGATCTGACATATAGTTCAATA
The DNA here is from genome assembly GCA_026315105.1 of Locusta migratoria. NCBI lineage: Eukaryota > Metazoa > Arthropoda > Insecta > Orthoptera > Acrididae > Locusta > Locusta migratoria. The sequence continues at coordinate 491,356,289 of CM048747.1, forward strand.
TCTCCTCGTCCGATAACCCATCCAGCGATCTAGAGAACACTACCCCCCGCGAAGAGTTGAGGGTGCAGTGAGCCTCCACTTTCACAGGGAAAGTATGTAGAAGTGTGGCTCGAAGTAACTTCTGCGCCTGGAATGCATTCTCTATTTCGAGTAACAAGGTCCCGTTGCGCTGCCTGGAGCAGGTCTTCAAGGGACCTGCGATCGCATCGACACCCTTCTGAATAATAAACGGATTTACAGCAGAAAAATCCTTATCGCTGATTCGTGATACCACCAGGAACTTAGGAATGTTAGGCAGTGCTTCCTGTGGCTGAGAATCATGTTTCCGCTTATGAGTCAGGGTTATAGATGATGTGGAAGGTTTCATGGCGGAGGTGTCCCCCATGATTACCGGCTTCTCCGATGGCGCACTCCTTCCTTGTGGGGGCCCTCATTGAGGGCGCACCCGCCTTAGGTGACTATTCGCACCTCAGGTCACACCTCCCGAGAACAGAAGGAGGGACCAATCGGCATGTTCGGAAGGTATCAGCTCAGGTACTCACCCCTCCCTGTGCCCGGCCTTTACCGGGCCTTACCCCGTCACCGGCTACGCAGAGCGTGGGTCGACCTTCAGACACGCACAGGGAGGAAAGAAAGGAGGAAGGAGAGAAAGGGATGGAGGAGGGGGGAGAATCTCAAACGCCGAGGCGGAGATTAAGGGGTGAGTCGAGAACAAGGAGAAAAGGAGAAATAGGGGAAGGCTGAAGAACAGGAAAGGAAGAGGACCAAGAAGAGAAGACAGGAAGCGAAAAAGAAACCTTGGACTGACTAAAAACGCCCGTCTCCGGGCGAAGGCGCAAACCGGGGGGAAAGAGGGAAGCAGCCTGGGAACGAACACGACGACAATGCGCTCTCTGTTGTTTATAATTTATACAATTCTTCAACGTTGGGTGGCGGTGAAAGGAGCGTAAAGCACGTTGCCGGGCTCTAGGGGCGTCGCGACAGGCTGCAGTCCACCAAGGGACCGGGACACGATGTGGAGAATAGGATGTACGAGGTATGGAATGTTCGGCAGCGGTGAAAATAACCTCTGTGAGCTATTCGACCTGACTATCACAGCTGGGAAAAGTCTGGTGGTGAAAAACAGCCATGGAAGAATAAAGCCCCCAGTCGGCTTTAGAAATGTTCCAACTGGTGGGACGAGGAGATGAGGAATGATGCAGGAAGTGGATTACACAAGGGAAATGATCACTCAAGTACGTGTCAGAAAGTGCATACCACTCAGACAGACATGCAAGCTGAGGAGTGCATATTGCGAGGTCTATGTGGGAATAAGTATGTGTAGTGTCGGAAAGGAAGGTTGGTGCACTGGTGTTGAGGCAGACAAGATTCATATGGTTGAAGAGGTCTGCTACAAGGGAGCCTCTGGGGCAAGGTGCTGGAGAACCCCATAGGGGGTGGTGGACATTGAAGTAGCCTACCAACACGAAAGGTGACGGGAACTGGTCAACGAGGTGGAGCACACCTGCCCTAGTAAGGACAGACAATGATGGTGAATAGATATTACAGAGGGAAAAAGATAAGGTGGGGAGAGTGATGCATACGGCAACTGCCTGTAGGTGAGTATGCAATGAAATACGATGGTAATACACGTCGTCCCGAATAACCATCAGAACCCCTCCATGGCCGGAATACCTTCCACAGAGGGCAGGTCAAAACACACAGAGGTTTATTGATGGAAGCCTGCATGATCACATGGGCGTAACTTAGTTTCTTGGAGACAGACTAGAAGCGGGCAGTGCAATCGAAGGAGTAGTTTTAATTCCTCCCGATTGGAACGAATGCCGCGAATATTCCATTGAAGGAGCACCATGATAAAAAATAAGAGAAGAAAAGAAGATAAAAAGGAACAAGCAAGCAGGCTCATCTCGACGGCCCCTGAGGAATGGACTTTGAGGGAGCACTGCTATCGCTATCCAGGGGCAGAGGATCGTGTTCCATAGGTTCAACCGACGCGTCTGCCACCTTCCTGAGTTGATCAGGAGGGCAGCTTCCACCGCCGGTAAAGGGCCAGGTGCCCGGCAGATAGAGCGTCCCAGTGAAACAGAAGACGGCCGAGGCTGGCAACTGTTGGATGGTGTGACCGAAGAGTCACGCTGCGACGGGGAACGGAAGGGGGAGGCCTGTTCTTTTCATGAGCCTTCTTAGAGGTATGACGAGTAGAAGGGAAGGACGGTTGAGAAGACAGAGTTTTGAGAAAATCGTCACAAACAGGTCCCTTTTTGGCACTCCGGGCAGCGGATTTAGGTGCCCAGGATGTGTGGGAACTGGTCGACGAATGCACTGTAGAACGGGCAGAAGGGATCGGAGAGGTGGAATGAGCAATTTTCGGGCTAGCCTATCTGACAACCATGTCACAGAAGGTGAAATCACTGGTCTGAGTGCCTACCTCCTTAGTTGGTCGAGGGGAGGTGAGGACCTGGCTGTAAGTACCTGCTGGGAGTACAGCGGGCTTCCTATTCGCTAATAGCTTCCGAGCTACATAGGTTGAAACCTTTTCCTTAACGCAAATCTCCTGGATGACCCGCTCTTCTTTATATACGTGCCAGTCCCGTGAAGAAGCAGCATCGTCACCCATGCAATTAATGCAGCGAGGTGATGGAGGTGGACATTCACCCTCATGGGTGTCCCTGCCACAGATGGCGCACTTAGCTGCATTAGGACAAGATTTACTAGTTTGATTATATCGCTGGCAATGGAAGCAGAGTGTAGGATTGGGTATATACGGGTGAACAGAGATGACTTCGTAGCCCGCTTTTATTTTAGATGGTAGGTCAACCCTGTCGAAAGTCAAGAAGATAATACGATCGGCACGAGATCATTGGTAACTTTTTTCATTACACGGTGAAGAGCTGTAACTCCCTGATCGGACGTATAGTTCAGCATATCCTCGTCCGATAACCCATCCAGCGATCTAGTGAAGACAACCCCCCCGTGAAGAGTTGAGCGTGCAGTGAGCCTCCACTTTCACAGGAAAGGTATGCACTAGCATAGCCCGGAGTAATTTCTGTGCTTGAAAGGTATTCTCAATCTCAAGCAACAAGGTCCCATTACGCTGTCTGGAGCATGTCTTCAAGGGACCTGCAATCGCATCGACACCCTTCTGAATAATAAGATTTACAGCAGAAAAATCCTGATCATCTGTACGCGATACCACAAGGAACTTTGGAATGTAGGGTAAAACTTTCTTGGACTGAAATTCATCAAGTTTTCGTTTTTGGGTCAAAGTTATAATATATTTGGAAGGTTTCATAGCGGAAGTGTCCCCCATGATTACCGGCGTCTCCAATGGCGCACTCCGTCCTTGTGGGGGCCCTCACTGAGAGCGCACCCGCCTTAGGTGACTGTTCGCACCTCGGGTCACACCTCCCAAGAACAGACGGAGGGACCAATCGACATGTTCGGAAGGTACCAGCTTGGGTGATCATCCCTCCCTGGGCACGGCCTGTACCGGGGGTATGTATGTGCCCTACATGTCTACCCGGGGCGGGGAGTTATGCCTTACCCCGTCACCGGCTACGCAGAGCGTGGGTTGATCATGAGACACGCACAGGGAGGAAAGAAGAAAGGAAAAAACAGGGGGGATGAAGGAGGGAAAATCTCAAACGCCGAGGCGGAGATTAAAAGGGAGGTTCGAGGACAAGGAGAGAGGAGAAAGAGGGTAATGCGAAAGAACAGGAAAGGAAGAGGACCAAGAAGAGAAGAAGTCTGAGAGGAAGCGAAAACAGAAACCTTGGACTGACTGAAAACGCCCGTCTCCGTGCGAAGGCACAAACCGGGGGGAAAGAGGGAAGCGGCCTGGGACAGAAGAAAGGTCGCTTCAGCTCGGGGCCCCATGTGCGCCACACACGTACCCACAAAAGAGCTGTGGGCCCCCTGGGGGGAGTCATCTGTAGTGTAGCCTTAAGGAGGTTAGGTAGAGGTAAAACAAGATTTTTTTTAGAAACACTATATCCAACATTCAATATAGGCACTATATCAGTGGCAACGCCATTTCCTTTCTACCAAATTACCAAATCAAATATTAATTTAAGTGTAAGGAAGTTGTTTCTGAAACCAGTAGGCCTGGTGTGGAGTGTTGCTTCAGATGGCAGAAAATCATGGACGATAAATACTTCAGATAGGAAGAGGATAGAGCCTTTTGAAATGCGGCGTTACAGAAGAATTCTGAAGATTGGGTGCCTAGATCGCATAACAAATGAGGAGCTACTGAACAGAACTGAGGAGGTAGATTGTCTGGCATACTTTGATTAAAAGAACGGATCAGATGGAAGGTAGGCTACACATTATTCGACATCAAAGAGTTGTAAATTAAGCATTGGAGGAAAGTGTGTGGGGTAAAAAACCATAGAGGAATATAGTTAGCAAATTCAAGTGGATGTGGGTTGCTGTTCTGATGAGGAGAGCTGCATCAAATGTTTCTCTGGACTTAAGACGACAAATGCAGGATCAAACTAGCCTATGTTCAAAAAATCATCATATAGCCTACAGTCTGTTTATAGGAGTGCTCCAGTGAACATAACACATGCACTTCAAGATAACTGGTTGGAGAAGTGTTAACAGAATCACCATAAACTGTTATCAAACAAATTTAGCATCATTTCAATGATACGACACTAATAAAAACAAGCACTTTCACAGTCACAGACATGGCGATCACTTCACTCTTGTCTTTTGAAAAAGCAGTAAGCAATGTAAATAGACCAGGTGATGTTTGTCAAACCGCAATTACAATCTTTAATTATAAATCAGTGCTAAAGTCAAAAGCAAAAGATTGCAAATATTTGTCCATACAACAAGTGAGAAACCTCACAAACTGTAAGCTGTATAATTTTAGCTGTACAGCTATGTGATACACCATATAAATGAACAATGGACTAAGAAACGTTACAACATGTTTAATACAAATGGCTTTAACGTTTTAACTAGTTACTTCCTTTCAAATAGAGGAACAATGGAGAATCATCATTAGGTAGTCAAAAGTGACGTCCAACCATACAGTTAACAGGTGTCAGACATTTAGTGCACGAAGGGAAGGTCTAAATTACTGTAATAACGACCGTAAAAGCACGACTGTTTCGTCTATTAATCCACTCTCTCCCCAAAAAAGAAAAGATTGGCACCAAAGTTAACTCGTTGTCCTAACGGACTATACACAATATAGTTAACTGACATACACACTAAAATGATAATTTACACTATACCAGGAGCAACTCAATTTTGCACTTGGTGTGGTCTGTATCGGCAGTACAAACAGTAAAGTTACGTTGAAGATAAATTACTCCCCAAAATACGTAGCCCATAAGCGGGAGTGATGTCACACCTCAATTGCGGAATCAGTAACGTTATGTCATTACCAATAACCGAATATTAATAACTGTATGATGATCTACAAAGTTTTGTATCAATCCAATTATCCAACGGTAAATCCAAATCTTCCAAAATCTACAGTGTATTTACGGAAGACGATAATCAAATGACAACTTCTGACAACAATATTTGAAAATAACACAAAAGAATCTAATTTGGCAATATATCGTCGAAGGAACAAAAAATGAATCACTACATTACACTACGTTTTGCTTACCGCATTGCCCCTTTATCTTTTTGAGACATCGTTGTTTATAATAAGCAACACTAAATACACAAACTACACCCATCCAAAATTTGAAGTTTGTAACTGGACGTGGGAAAAAGGGGAGCAGTTGTGATTGGTTGAGAGTAACGCATTGTGATTGGCCAATGAAACCTCCTATATCATCTTTGCTTAAGCATCTGCTACCGAGCTACTCGCGCATGCGCAGACTACAAATTAAGTTCAAGCAGCGCCTTCGCCCGCTTCTGGCTACTTGCCGAGCAGCTATTTGCTGCTTAAGCAGTAACCGCAAGCCACAAGCTTCGTTCGATTGGCACTGCTGACAGACTGGAACGGTTTGAGGCGTTCGAGGGCCATTTTTGACTCTTTCTGACGATATCTGTCTGACCAATCAGGTGTTCCAGGGCGGAGCGGAGTTTGTTAAAGTCAGCGGATTTTCGTCAAACTGTTTTCTGACTGACTCCAAAGCGTTTAACAAGCCTCCTCCAAAAGACAAGCCCGCATATTTACGAAGAGGTTTGTGTTCTAAGTCTTCGATTTTCTCTTGATTGAGGCTGTGGCGACTAATCATCGTGTACTGTACATCGTCGTCGTGTTTATAAAGAGGATTCGCGCGCCGCCACAGATGTTGTTACCGCAGCAAGTCTGTTTATTCTTTGTTTTTGCGAGTCTTCTGTTAATTTTAGTAGATAGTTACGACTGTAATCTTCTGTTTGAAACATTGTGCTTTTGATGTGACGATTATACTTTAACGTAAAACGTCTCTCATTTGTATTTAATGTATTATATCTACAGTCACAGGTCTACTAAATAAATTATTTCAAAATGGTTTCTGCAGAGAATAATTCCGCGTTCTAGCAGCTTGAAAAATATACGCTAACAAAACGTCGGACAGTTCTGCTTCAGCTGCCTCGACAATTGGTGACCCCGACGTGATCCAAGCCTGCAGAAAGCGCGACAAGATACTAGCAAGATGTCGGAGGAAGAACCTAGAGTTCCAAAAATAGCCGTACGTTTGCCGCCGTTCTGGCCAAATAATGCTGTGTTATGGTTCGCCCAAGAAGAGGCAAGTTTCCATTGTGCAGGAATTACCGCCGACTCGACGATGTTTTCTTTGGTCGTGAGCCAATTAGATCAACAATATGCCGCGGAAATTCAAGAAATTATAACCGCGCTGCCGACAGCAGATGCATACAAGAAACTAAAAACAGAGCTGATTCGAAGAATAGCCGCTTCACAGGAGGAACGCATACGGCAAGTGCTCACACAAGAAGATGTTGGTGATCGCAGACCTTCTCAGTATCTAAGGCATTTGCGAAGAAGGGTAGACGTCGGTATGGTTCCTGACAACTTGTTACGCACAATTTGGAGCAACCGCCTGCCGCCACAAGTTAAGACGATTATAGAGTCTCAAACAGAGATGTCTCTTGACGCTGTAGTGGAACTCGCAGGTCGTATACAAGAGGCAGTCACACCAGTGCGTGTCTGCGCAGTGTCAGAAGCCGGCAGCAGTTCGGTGGCAACGTCGGGAGTTGCGCGTAGCGAATATGATTTATTAGCTGCGATGGTAGACGCTCTTTGTAACCAGCTAAGTGAACTGATGTCTCGACAAAACGTTAACAAAAGCAGAAACCGTTATCGACGCAGGTCCAGAAGTAGATCTTCGAAAGGCACTTCGTCTTCTGATGTAGAACATTCGACGTGCTGGTACCACCGTATATTTGGTGAACAGGCACATAAATGTACTAGTTCTTGCTCGTTCCCAAATGACACCGGAGGTCGACCTTAGGCGCAGCAGACTGCCGAACAGGATCACAGCGCCTGTTTATCAGCGACAGGAAATCTGGAATGAAATTTCTGATAGACGCAGGTTCTGATTTGAGTATATTACCACGGACTGCAATATATCGCTGCCGTCCACCGACTGCATTCTGTTTATCAGCCGCTAATAATTCAACGATACGGACTTATGGAATGCAGAGTATTGAGCTGGACTTAGGACTACATCGCACCCTGAATTGGAATTGCACCATAGCAGACGTCGCTGAGCCAATCATCGGTGCGGATTTCTTGGCAAATTAGCGACTGTTGCCTGACGTAGCGAATTCCCGGCTCGTGGACAACGTGACTGGCCTAACTTCACCTGGTTTTCGCCGTAGCTCCAACACACCCAGCGCCAAGATCGTGCAAGCGGAAGACAGTAAGTACTCATCTCTATTATGTCAATTTCCGACCTTGACTAGGCCACCTGGAGCCCCAAAACTAGTGCAACATAAGACTGTGCATTACATTAATACCACAAATGGCCCTCCAGTGTCATGTAGGCCCAGAAGGCTGGCACCAGATCGACTAGCAATAGCAAAGGCAGAGTTTGCCACTATGTTAAAGGAACAAATTATTCGCCCCTCGAGTAGCCCATGGTCTTCAGCGCTTCATCTCGTCTCTAAAAAGTGTGGAGCATGGCGCCCCTGCGGCGATTATAGAGCACTTAATGCAAGAACGATACCAGACCGTTATACAGTTCCGCTGTTGCGAGATTATAATCATGCCTTACATGGTGCAACGATCTTTATTGTGCGTGATTGTACCAAAGCTTACCCTCAAATACCAGTGGCGGAGAAAGATATACCTAAAACGGCAATTATCACACCATTTGGCTTATTTGATAGCATGTATATGACATTTGGTTTACGCAATGCAGCTCAGACTTGGCAAAGGTTTATTGATTCAGTATTACAAGGACTACCTTTTTGTTTCTCTTACCCTGATGATATCTTGATATTTTCGGCCACTGAAGAACAACATCAACAACATCTCAAATCAGTGTATGAACGCTTGGAACAGTATGGCGTAGTTTTGAACATATCCAAATGCATATTTGGGCAACCTGAAATCGATTTTCTCGGCCATCGTATTTCGGCTACGGGCTCCCTTACCTTACTGGATAAGGTTCAAGCTATCCTAGAAATACAGAAACCAAATACCATCAAAGAGTTACGTAGGTTTCTCGGGATGCTGAATTTTTATCGTCACATCTGCCACGAGCAGCAGAATTACAAGAACCCTTGACAGCAGCGCTTTCCGGACCCATGATTAAGAGAAATTCATTAGTACAGCGGACTGAAGCAATGAATTCTACTTTCGAGGCCGCAAAACGTTGCTTGGCCGACGCTGCATTGTTGGCCCATCCTAAACTTGATGCACCATTAGCGGTAGTAGTTGATGCAAGTTTAAAGGCTACAGGTGCCGTATTACCTCAATGGACGAATGGCTCATGGCAACCACTAGCGTTTTATTCGCATAAGCTGTCGCTTTCACAACAAAAGTGGAGTACTTACGACCGGGAACTTCTCGCTATATACAAGGCTATTAAATATTTCCGGCCTCAGATAGAAGCGAGGGATTTTGTTATCTACAAAGATCATAAGCCACTGACGTATGCATTCCGACGCAATAGTAACAACTGTTCACCTAGGCAGTACAATCATTTAGAGTTTATTGCACAGTTTACCACTAAAATAGAGCATGTCTCTGGATTCGATAATGTGGTGGCGACTGTCTCTCTCGAGTAAACAGTATCTCAAGCCCTATCGACTTCACTGCACTTGCTCAGGCACAACAATCTGACCAAGAGCTCCAGATATTGCTGAAGGATGACAACACAGCATTACAGATGCAGCTCGTTAGCGTTCCCAGCACAGATGCTAAACTGTACTGTGATGTCTCGACTGGAAGACCAAGACCATTCCTTCCTACTCAATTTCGCAGACAAGCTTTCGACAATTGCCATGGTTTATCTCATCCCGGAATTCGCCCTACGTTCCACCTCATATCAAAGCGTTTTGTCTGGCCAGGAATGGAAAAGAACTGCCGTGAGTGGACACGTTCATGTGTTCCATGTCAACACAGTAAAGTGTCTCGTCACATACATGCTCCAGTGGGAAATTTTCCCGACGTCTCCTCACGTTTTGCACATGTGCATCTTGACGTAGTAGGTCCGTTAAGTCCATAAAATGGTCAACATTACTTACTTACTATTAAGGACCGTTTCACTAAATGGCCGGAGGCGGTACCGCTGGACAACATTACAGCAGAAACACTAGCTTCAGCCTTTGTGTCCACATGGCTGTCAAGATTTGGATGCCCACTGCATATAACAGACCGAGGCAGGCAGTTTGAGTCAGACTTATTCGCCAAGCTTGCACAATTCTGTGGGTATGTTCATCACAAGACTACAAGTTACCATCCTGCAAGCAATGGTTTAATTGAACGATGGCACCGATCGCTCAAGTCTGCTCTCATGTGCCATGACACAGCCTGGACAACCGCGCTACCAATTGTTTACTGGGTCTACAAAATGCCTACAAACCTGACATAGACGCTTCGTCGGCAGAACTGGTTTTCGGCGAAGCGTTACGTCTTCCAGGTGAATTCGTTAACGTCAGTTCCTTTCAGTCCATTGTGCAAGACCAACCTGATTTACTACGTCACTTTCGCGAACGTATCGCATGTTTTCGCCCACAACAGGGTTCCAGACATGGCACCCCATACTGTTATATTCATCAAGACTTGGACAAATGTACGCACGTGATACTTCACACTGACGGTGTGAAACCTGCTCTGCAAGCTCCATACACAGGTCCACATCGCGTGTTACAACGAGGTGAAGGGACATTTGATATTGCCATAAATGGCAAGGCCACGACTGTCTCCATTGACCGCATCAAGCCAGCGTACATCTATCAGGACGCATCACCAGCCGAGGTTTCAAGAGAACAGCTCAAGTCGATAAAGTCAGCGCCTCAAAGTCAGTCACAATCGCAAGCTCAACAACAGCCCACCTCTTTTCCACGACCAGCGCGCACAACTCGTTCCGGACGGCACGTACATTTTCCTGCACGTTTTAGAAGATAACGCTCCGCTTCCACCGTGGGGGCTGATGTGGCGACTAATCATCGTGTACTGTACATCGTCGTCGTGTTTATAAAGAGGATTCGCGCGCCGCCACAGATGTTGTTGCCGCAGCAAGTCTGTTTATTCTTTGTTTTTGCGAGTCTTCTGTTAATTTTAGTAGATAGTTACGACTGTAATCTTCTGTTTGAAACATTGTGCTTTTGATGTGACGATTATACTTTAACGTAAAACGTCTCTCATTTGTATTTAATGTATTATATCTACAGTCACAGGTCTACTAAATAAATTATTTCAAAATGGTTTCTGCAGAGAATAATTCCACGTTCTAGCAGCTTGAAAGATATATGCTAACAAAATGTCGGACAGTTCTGCTTCAGCTGCCTCGACAAGGCTGATCTTTGTATATTAGACAGGCATTCTTTCAACTTATGTTGCCTTCTAATACAGTACATCTCCTTTTTATTACACCCATACATACTATAAATGAAAGGTGTGGAAATTTTCATAATATATGAATTTAAAGATGAATGCGTATGTTTTTACAGTTTGGACTGTGATATATTCGCCTGAAAATGAAGTCAAAATAGTCCTACTGAGATTTTCTATGCCATCTGTAAATGAAGTGATTGACACATGAGAATAATATAGTTCACAACAGGCATTAGGAGTGATAGATTTTTATAAGCGACATCTAGCTTTATATGTGCCACTATAGCGTCTCACAATTACTGTTCCGTGTTTCTCCTTCTGGTTATTTATTATAGAAATCTATTAGTGCCAATGTTGCCGTTTCTACACTAAATGTGTAGCTTCTGGGAAAATCATGTACAATGATAATTCTTGCACAACACCTGCAAATTTTTGTATATTTCATTTTTTAAATTTTATTGTAACTCATAATAATGGGACAAAATGCATATGAAATTGTATGTTACCAAATATTCCTTTCACACACAACTATCCTAATTTACCTCATTTTTGTATGAGGTTTTGTCAGGTTAAATTGGCTACATTATTTATAAATAGGAGGGGGGGGGGACATGTTTACGTATATTTTGCGTTTTGTCGAAGTTTATGATCAGAATGTATTCCACAATGTATTTCTAATGACGGAATTCACACTGTCTGTCGCCGGTCCGTCACCTCACGTCAATATGAGCTTTCTCAAGAAGAATATTTTGATGGAACGGTCGTCTGGTAATATCGCGACTCGCAAGTTAACCTAGTTTCGTCACGCGATTTTCATTTTATACTCGACAGATACACGGTTTGCAGGCAAATGTGTCTTGTTAATCTTTATCATTATACTTTGGTTTAACGGTAAATTGCAAATGTTTCATGATGACTTAAATAGTTTTCTCAATTGAGAGATACATAACATATCGCCAGTCATAACCTCACTTTCAACATCGGTAGAGAGCAAAGATGCCAACTAGTGCTATGGGTGGCCAAACTGCGAAACAGGTGAAATAAGCGTTCGAGTTGGCTTCGGAGTTGGAAACTGTCAAAAAGCGCGCATGCACAGTGAAGGCCTTCCAAATCGTCAGGAACTATCAGCGTTTGGGCCACTCGAACGAACCTACAGATTCTAACCGGGAAAATATTTCTGGTGCACTCAAGCTGCCAGATTCGCGCATGTACAGAACTGTCTGAACTGTAGTGGGAGGACGCTCCATGTGATCTGTGTTTAGTGTTTACGTTTCGTGATAGTTTCATTTGTTTGTCTTCATCCACAAGTGTCTTGTCATATGAAAACAAAACGGATAGCAGAACTTTTGCTGCATGAGAAATCAAACTTATGGTTCGAAAATCGTCATATTTCTTTGCATTTCTTTTCTTCTCAATATGTATGATTACTGATAAGAGAAAGTCATCTGACCATTCACCTTTTTCATATATCTTATTCCATAGAGAAGTTTATTCCTTCATCCCACTACTCCCAAGGTCCTTAAACAACTCTGCTGGTAGTTCATCAATTCCACTAGCTTTGCGATTCTTCGTCTCTCTTAAAGCCTTTTCTACTTCTTCTACCAAGATGCAGCATCCTTTGTCCTCTTCAGTATCTAACTCTCATCACCTCTTCCAGTCCAATATTGTTCGGTTTCTGAACGGCCACATATAAGTTTTCTAATTCAGTTTTCTTATCCTCTTCCTTTAGTCTATCTAAGTCAAACTTCTAATTGCCGTTGATTCCGGATGTCCAGCGAATCCGAGTCTGATGTATTGTCGAGTGACGAGGAGTATGAAGTGATGCATCATGCTAAAAGACAGAATTTGTTAGTAATTAAGGGATCAGTGTTATAAAGTGGCCATCTGACGATCAAAGAGCACAAATAAAGGAAAATTTCAGGAGAAATAAGACGCCAGGTGTGATTGGGGCAATCGATGGAGCTCACATTAGAACAGACAGACCTACAGATGATGGCCAGTCGTATTTGAACAGAAAACACTATTTTTCTATACAGTTACAAATAGTGTGTGATGACAACCGACGGATACGTGATTTATTCGTCAGTTTCTTTTAAATGAATGGCCATGGCATCCCATAACTGTTGTTTTCTTTTCAAGCCCTCACTAAGTTCTTTATTATGTTGCTGGTAAAACTCTATTACTCTTAATGTTAACTCTCTGTCCCACAAGGGTTCCACAACAGTTGGTTCTTGTGCAGCACGAGGGTGAAAAGTTACGAATTCTTCTATCACTACAAAGTCTGAAAACAGTATTACTTCATAAATTCCATAGTCTCTATCATAAATAATATTAACAAAAACAACATGAACTATTTTATTTTACGTTCGTACATCTCTTCCGCACACTGTAAGAAATTATTGCTGCTACACATATCAGATGTTCATCTACCACTTTGCACAAGAAACCAGCCAGAAACAGTGCAATAAGCGTTCCAGCAGTGCAAGTATCAAACACGAGTTTTTAGAACATAATAGCTGTGCATGTGCAGTAACATCTGTTTCTTAGCACTTGAAAGGAGCTTCTGGAAAGAACCTATAAATTACTGAAACATAAATTGAAATAATCCCAAAGACATATCACACCCCGGCAAAAAAGGTGACACAAGTCAAAAAACAACAATTTTTTTTTTGTATCACTGGTGGACTGTGTCTGAAAGCTCTAACATGGACAAAGAAATCACATCTCTACCTATCAATTGGTCCGCTTGGAGGCAGTTGTATGTGGTTCATGAAAAGAACATAGTGTCTACAATTTAAAATCACTTACATAAAATATGGTCTCCCCCAGGGCTTGGTACTGAGCGCTATAGTGATCTTGATTTATGTAAATTATATTAACTACTGTACCCTAAGTTTCAAAATAATTCTCTTTGCAGATGATATATCCATTGTGTGTAATGAAATACAGAGCAAATGAAATGAAGAGACAAAATAAATTGTTCAATGCTTTAATGAAACTCATCTAAATATATGGGGGCTGTGGAATTGGGGTAAAGCATTCAACTGGAAACCGAAGGGACGCAGGTTTGAAACGCGGTTGGACCTAGGATTTTTCTAATCTGTGTTTTAAGCCATCCTTCACCTGTCAACAATCCGAGGAGTCGCGAGTAACTACATATGGTTTGGATTCCACATTAAGCTGTAGGTCCTCTTTCCCTGGTTGGATAACTGGGGTATGCTAGAGACACACAAGTTGCCGAATTGGCATCCAATTGAAAGATTTTCACCATGCCACTGAGCCACACGAAATTATTATTATTACTATCTAAATATAAGTGCTTGGCCTGATATTGTTTGACAAAAGTAGCTTGAATGGCGAAATTAAATTGTACATAAGTAATGAAATGATAAAAAAAAGAGTCTAGGGCAAAATTCATACATTTAATAACCCAAGGAAATATGACAGTGAACAATCATGTTGACTCTTTATCAACTTATTTTACCAACAATACATTTGCATTCAATATTATCAGCAGAATGATATTTTCAGTCTGCAGTGGACTAAGAATATATTTGCAATCAATGTTATCAGCAGAATGATATTTTCCCTCTGCAGTGGAGTGTGCACTGATAAGAAAGTTCCTGGCCGATTAAAACTGTGTGCCAGGCTGGGATTTGAACCAAATTTTTTGCCTTTCACTGGAAAGTGCTCTACTGCCTGAGCTATTCCAACATGCTTCACAGCCTGTCCTCACAGCTTTAGACCCGCCAGTACCTCACCTCCTACTTTCAAAACTTCACACAAGTTCTCATGTGAATCATGCAGGACTAGCATTCCTGGAAGAAAGGATACGGTGTACACTTGGCTTAGCCACAGCCTAGGGCATGTGTGGTGACCTGGGATTTGAACATGGGATCTTCACTTTTCATGAGCAAGCCCTCTCCTGACATATATCTTGGCACATTTCAGAGCTCATCCTCAGAGCTGTAGATCCGCCAGTGCCTAGGCAGGAGTGGGGCACAGTTAAGCTACATGTTCTTTTTTAATACTCTGCACTCTGTGCAGGCTGTCCAAGGTCACTCGTCCTGCACTTCACATATCATATGATCACTCCCTCCACTATGTCTTTCCAATACTAGTGCACTACCCATCACTTCTGTATTTATACAACAACAAAGAAGGAGTTATAATGTCGAGTCTGAGTGGTATTAGGCGACAGTCAAACGATATTGTATATCAAGTGTACACTTTTTTATTAAGTGCTGGAAAACTGCCACAGAAAGGTTTTTTTCTCAGAGGTATTCAAAAATAACGAGAGAAGCCAGTGAGATTTCAGGAAGATTAGTACATTGTATATGTGATGAAACCAATAAAATTGTAATCGAAAATGAAGTTTCCCTATGGCCACACTTTTCTTCTCCAGGAAAAAACATTATACGCCAAAAACCTATCACAGATTTAGATGATTTCCACAGGGATGTAATCCGTTACTCAGTTCAAAAATTTTATGGTAATGAAGAATATTCAACACTTAAAAACTTACAGATGTTTCAAAAGCTGAAATGGACTATGCAGGAGGTGGTCGTTTTGTGGTTTAAGGTCTTCTTATGTGTGTTTGCTTCCTAATACATGATAAGGACGGTTGTACTCCCTTGAGAAAACACGATTTGTTTGCTAAAGCAACAGATTCAAGTTAGGTCTCAATATTTATAGCTTACTGATACGTTACAAAATCTTTAAAAAATCTATTATTAATTGCATATGACATACAGGATCACAATAAAAATCTACAAACATCATCAGCCACAAAATACTAACTGTGGCTTTGGGGAACGGGTTATGGCTTCTATAATCTCTAAACCTGTATCATTAGTCTACATAGGTTAGCTTAAAAAACTGCCAAAAATCGTAATGTTAAAACGCTTTATGTTTCATTAACAGATGCAACAATAAAATGAAATGCGACTGATGATGGAGAAACTTCTCCGAAACATGTGTGGGAAAAAAATAGTTTTTACTCAAGGCAGAATCAACTATACTTACCACACATGCAGGAGGTATTGCGCCTTTGTATATAATTGTAAGAAAACTTGGCTTTAGATATCAACACGCTAATGATGGTCAGAGATTTTGTAGATATTGTAGTCGCAAGGGTTTCATTGTTTGAGATAAGGAATGAAGAACATCCTCTACATATTATTTACATTGATGAAACGTGTGCTTATCAAAACTAGTCTATCAGGCAAGATACTAAGAGAAACGCTGGTCTAAGATTCCATTAGCTAAAGGATCATGTCTGATAATCTGACATGCCAGATCAGCTAAATATGTTTCCATACAGTGGCAAAATTGGTGTTCCAATCTAAAAGCGGTATTGATTACAGTCTTGTGATGAATAATGTAGTGCTTAGGGAGTGGTTTACCAATCTCCTTCGAAGCGTGGAAGACGGATGTGTGACAGTTATAGACAATGCAAGCTATCATTCCATGCTTAAAGAAAAAAAAAATCCCCACACAAGTTTCAAGAAAGCTGATATTTTGGAATGCTGCAAAGCAAAACATTCGTGATTATCACACACATGATAGCTGAATTGTTAGGCACCATTAGGCAACACAACAGCAGTTATAGTGATATGAGCTTCATGATTTAGTTGCGTAAATGAGACATGCACTAATACGGCTTCCTCCATATTCCTCTCAGTATGATCCCTTTGAACTGATATAGGCTCAAATAAAGCAACAATTCTATGTTAGAGAGGTGATAATGTTACTGGAGAAAGCATTAAACATGTGACAATAGAAGACTAACAGAAATGCGCCTATGCAGAGCGACTGCAGAAAGAAGACTTCACTAAGGAATTAGCGCTGTAATAAATCTATGGGAAGACTGACTACACTTCCAGTGATGATGATGACGACAAAGGTAGTGAAGCTGATGTCTGACACTATAATTTCTGGCTGGTGAGTTACATAATTTTTAAAATTTAAAATTATAAATATAATTATTTTAGTGTAATAATCCCTGGAGTCAACTACATTATAAAACGTGAAACAAAGGTCACTAAAGTATAATAAATTCATTCTAAAAACCGACAAAGATTATTATTGTTGTTTCGTAGTTTAAGAGGTGATAGCAACTGACTGTTGCAGTGTGCTAGCAAGGACGTAGGAGATGGAGTGTGTAGAGTGGGAATATGGCGACGTGACCTCTAGCTGCCTGACTAGAGTGAACAGAGTATAGTTGCATCACATACAGTAAAACCACTGTTGCCTCTTCCTCATGTGATGCAAAAATTCTGCAGTATGCAAAAGTTTTTCCATATTTTATTTCTGTTGTTGAAGCTCCTGTATCAGATTTGTACACCATCCTTAAACTCAGTTTGTAGCACTAACAATAATGTGGAAGTCCAATTCTCTTTGTAGTACATTAATGCTGTTTTCATGGTCCTGCGTCAGTGTTCGCTCATCCTGATACCAGCCGGGTGGTAACTACTAGGGTGATGGTGTCTAAATCCGGACAGAATGGCCAGTTCTAGGAACAATTCAGATACAAATTGAAGATCTTGGTCTGTTGTTACATGTGACAGGCGTCCCAACTAAACTATTCAATTAGCTGGAAAAACTCTCATTGTTGTTTCTGCTGAAATATATGCAATTGTTACTGCCTCTACCCATCGTGTACACCTGTCAATGGCGGTGAAGAGATCACGGTAGCATTCTGAGGGTGTTACTAGATCCACTATATTCACATGAATATACGAGAATCCTTCACTCTCCCACTGGTATGTAGACATGCCTGCCTGTCTTGCCTCGTTGAAATGCTATACATACCTTTGCCCACCATCAACAATCCTTTTTCTTGTCTAGACATACAATTTTTTCCGTCAGTAGCTTCATGCTAGAGTTTGTGCTTGGATGGGCCAGATTATTTATAATGTCGAAAATCTTTCTGAAGTTCTCCAGTACGAAAGGTCTAGGTCTAATTTGTGACACACCACACCAGATATCAATGTTTGTCCCTTCCAGTTGTACCTGTTTAAACATGAGCCCTGTAGAACTGCTCTGGAGGTATTCCTTGAGAATTGGATCGGTATCCCATGCTTTAGCTATTTGCTCATAACTTCTTGTGTAGGAGATTGAGCCAATTCTTCAAAGAAGACCTGCCACGACGTTTTCGGCTTCCTTAATGTGTTGTATGTCAGTAGAGAACTGACTGATAAATTCTAGTTGTCCAAATTGTCTCAGGGAAAAGCTGTCTTTGTATTTCTTGAAAGCAAAAGCTATAGGTTTGTGGTCTGTATAGATTGTGAATGCATGACTGGTTACACCTTTCAACGTTCAGTGTGTAGCAAAGTCCCCCTAATAAAATTCCTTCATGATCTCCTATTCAATGCTAACATTGATGCCTCATCTGATGTTAAACCTGTTACATCAAAACCATTCTTGGCCGAATCTAAGTACTTTCTCCTTGGTCTACCTTGACTCCTTTTACCCTCTGCTGCCGCTGTTGCCGAAGCCATTAGTCTCTTTGGTAACCATTCCTATCACATGCGAGGAACATGACCCCACGACTCAACTTATTCGCTCTAACTGCTCCATCTATGGTGGTCATTCGCAGTTTTTCTTCGATTTCCTCATTATGGACACCATCCTGCCATTGTTCCCATCTATTAGTACCTGCAATGTCCACCTCCGTAGCTCAGTGGAAGCATTGCTGACTACCACGCAGGGGGTCTGGGTTCGATTCCCGGCAGGGGACTGGGTGTTGTGTGTTGTCCTAATCATCATCATCATCTCATCATCATTGGCACGTAAGTCGCCCACATGGCGTCAAATAGAAAGACTTACACTCAGGCGGCCGAACAATCCCGTAAGGGATCTCCCGGCCAAGAAAGCCATATGCTCATTTCCATTTTTAGTACTGGCAATAATTCTTGCTACTTTCATACCTGTAACTTCAGCCTTGTTAAGAAGGTAATCTGAATCCACCCAGCTTTCACTCCAATACAACCAAGTTGGTCGAAAGATAGAGCAATGCACTGCTAAATTATTCTTACAATTAGTACTGACTTCCATATTGCAGGATGGAGTAGAACTTAGCTGAGCACTACATCTACATACATACTCTGCAATACACCATAAGGTGTGTGGCGGAGGGTACACTGTACCACTACTAGGCATTTCCTTTCCTATTCCACTCCCAAATTGAACGAGGAAAAGAAGAATGCCTATATGCCTCTGTATGAGCCCTAATTTCTTTGTCTTATTATCACTACGCAAAATGTAAGTAGGTAGCAGCAAGATTGTACAACACTCAGCTTCAAATTCCGGCCCTCTAAATTTCCTCAACAGAAATTCACGAAAAGAACGTCGTCTTTCCTCCAGCGATCCCTAATTGAGTTGCCGGAGCATTTCCGTGACACTCGCGCATTGGTCGAACCGACCAGTAACAAACCTAGCTGCTCGCCTTTGAATTGCTTCTGTGTCCTTTAAACTGATCTGCTGCCTTCCCAAACACTTGAGCAATACTCAAGACGTGATCATACAGGCGTTTTATACGCGGTCTCCTTTACAGATGAAGTACATCTTTCCAAAATTCTCCCAATAAATCTAAGTTGGCTGTCCGCCTAACTCACAACTGTCCTTACTTGTTCCTTGCATTTCATATAGCTCTGCACTGTTACACCTAGATATTTGAACGTCGTGACTAACTCTATTAGTATTGCTACGCCTGTGAGAAAATACACTCGAAGTAGTTGAGAGTGTCCACCTGTTCTTTGTTCCTCTTATTTGCCACTCAGTCTGTTTAAATCTCTTTCCTGTAGACATTAATTTTGTTTTGGAGATGGTGACCTTCATTCTATAATCCTTACACCTCTGATCTTGCTCTGAAATATTAGATTGCAACCTTTCTGTGTAATCTGCCTTGACAACTAAGTCGTCCGGATGTGTGAGACTGTGAGCAGAGGGCTCACCTGATTTTCCGCCTTCCGCTTGCCGGCGGCGACCGGTGAAGGCAGAGTGGGTCTGCGGCAGCTTGGGCGGGTGATGAGAGTATGCTGTCCGCTCACGTGGAGACTGGTCCCTTCTGTTTAAGCGCGTGTTGGCTGCTTCCAATGTGTCGAAGTTAAGTTTAACGTTTCTTAGTTGTCTCCATTACCTTCGAATCTTGAACAACTTCATCTGTGACACGAGAATCATTCTTAATCCCTTCTCTACCAAGAACAACGAGCGGATTTCATGTGGCGTTTTGCCCTTCTAAGACCTGGTTGCCACCTCCAGGCATAGTAGGTAATCAGGATTTGGCCCTTTTTCCTCTCGTCGTTGTTATTGCCGGCAAAGAGTTTTGATTTTGCAGATCTTCTGTTTTAATTGATCCTTCTGTGTGGGCTGGTCATTATTGATAATATGTGGATTTTCGAATATTGTGTGTTTGCCAAGATACTGGGGCATTGACTTACATAAATGTATTAAATTGTAATCCACTCATGCTGAGTGTCAGACTCTCGAATATTGTTACTAGGTTTTTTCAAAGAGCTGTGGCCGAGGATAGTGAAATTTGGAAACATTTTAATAACTGTTGTTCTTTATATTTGTTGTCAAATTTGCCTACAGTTATTAAGAAGTTTAGTTAAAGCCATGAGCATTGTATCATCATGAGTTCCTTCTAAATTTTTATTATATTGTGTACATTCTTAACCTTGTTTGTTGCACTATGATAGTAAAAATTTCTTATAGTTGTTTAAAAGTCAAACCCCTTTTCAACAAGCAAATTGTTAAGCATTCCCAGGGGTTTTGTTTAAAGTATTTGGCAAACTTCAAAAATTTCTGTGAATTTTTATTTATTTTTTAAACATTGTGTGACTCTTGCCTATTGCTGTTGGATCATGATCAGTTTTCTAAAAATGAAATGTTTTATTTTATTGCTTTGATAAAATAGATTATATTTTCCCTTACTAGTGAAAATATCTATCAGTATAACCCTTGAGTTGTCTGAAATCCTTATTAAATCTAGTTGGTAGTATAAGACCAGTTGGTTTCCAAAACCTGGGTCTCAGACTGCTTATTTTGTTGTCAACTATTTTAATCTCATCCTTACAGTCTATTGTTTCTACATACAGTAGAAAATATTTCACTGCCTCTTAAGTTGCTAGCAGTTATGATATGAGCTCCATTTCATTTGTCATGCTACAAGCTTATGTAAAAAGAATCTAGAGGCTCACCATGATTATCTACATACTGTTGTAGTGCTGCGTCCACTGCTTGTTGGCCAGCATCATTTTGTATTATAATGGTATCTGTAACACAGGCAGTGCTACAAGAACTGCCTCTTTGAAACTGGCCTTCACTTGCTCAGAATCTCGTTACATTTCTAGGGTTCATTGTGGTGGGCGTCTACCTGTCATGCCTTTACCTGACAATGTTGTTATTAAAGGTGTTTGTAGCTTGACTGCCCTTGATAGGTGCTGACTTTATAAATTCACAGCTCCTAGGAATCTTCTGAGAGCTGCGGTGGAGCGGCCGAGGGCATTGAGGCGCTATGGTGCGATGTGTAAGGCCATTCCCTGTTGGAGGTTCAAATCCCCCCTCGGACATGGATGTTTGTGCTGTCTTTAGCATAAGGTAGTTCATAAGTAGTTTGTAAGCTTAGGGACTGATAACCCCCCATTTAAGTTCCATAAGCTTTACAAACATTTGAAATTTTTTTTTTTTCTTATGAGTCAATAAAAATCCTTCAAATGGGGCATATCTCTGTTGATATCTCTGTTGTCATTTAGTGGGACGATTCCAGTTGCAGATAATGAAGAGCCCAAAACGCCATTTGTTGTTGTTGTAAACCTCTTTTATCACAATGCCATAACTTGCTATATGATCGAAAACGCCCTTGAGATGATCCTCATCTAACATTAGCGAATTTTAACATACTAAGATGTCATTGAGATATGCCTAACAACATTTCAAACCTCTCAGTACTTCACCAGTAAAACGCTACCATATTTTGAACTGAACGGCATTCATAAGTTCATTTACTTCTTATTTTTTTTTAATTTTTTCTAATGGTAGGCTATAAAGGGCCAAATGTTCGTTCGGGGAAAAATTAATAAAACAAATAAATAAACGGCATTTCAGTTTTTCCCTGGGCCAAATGAAAAACTAAATTATGTTTTGTGATTTTTTTTTGGGCTGTATTATAGGCTAACTAGCAAATCCGACAATGCAATTACATGTATCTGCCAAATTTTGTGGAGATTGCTGTGTGGCGGACCCAAGTGTTAAGCTATGTAAATTATATATCTGAACTTCATTCAATTTTTATTACTTCAAATGTTTTTAATTCGTTTTCTGTTCTTGTTTCTCGTCTGCAATGTTTTGAGTAACAATTAAAAGTTATAAACACATCCTTTCTCTCATTTTATGAACCTTGTAGATAAACAATAACCATATTGGTGACCCCGACGTGATTAATATGGAGCGGAACGCATTTTTAATTTGTGAAGTGCAAAAATGACCGACAACGGCAACGACGCAAATTCACGGCCTACATCAGCATCGGACGAAGCGGGTATTGCTCGTGTTTCAGTGAAGATTCCGCCCATCTGGAAGAAAAACATAAAGGTATGGTTTCTTCAAATTGAAGCTCAGGAAATCCTGTAGCAGCAAAGGCACGACGACTACCACCACATAAACTCAAGGCAGCTAAAGCAGAGTTCCAACAAATGATTAATATGAAAATCTGCCAGCCGTCAAAGAGCGCCTGGTCAAGTTCCCTCCATTTAGTTCCCAAGAAAGACGCATTGTGAAGGCCTTACGGAGATTACCGTGCTCTCAACAACATCACCAACCCTGACAAATGTCCTATTCCTAACCTTCAAGATTTTAACAGTCAACTGCATGGAAAACAAATATTTTCAAAGATAGATCTGGTCAGAGCTTACCATCACATCCCTGTACATCCAGACAATGTACCTAAGACAGCAGTGATAACACCATTTGGTTTGTTTGAATTTTTACGACTTCCATTTGGACTCCGAAACGCGGCTCAAACTTTTCAAAGATATATCGACAATATACTGAGAGACCTCGATTTTGTGTACTGTTATATAGATGACATTCTAGTAGCATCGCAAGATGAAGAAGAGCACAAGAAGCATCTTCAATTGCTTTTCAAACGCCTCAGTAAGTTCAACATCAGAATCAATCTGAATAAATGCATTTTCAGTTCAACAGAAGTACCTTTTCTGGAATATATGGTAGCTGCAGAAGGAATCAGACCACTACCAGAGCGAGTACAAAGAATTATTGACTATCCGCTACCTACAACAATAAAAGAACTACGCCGATTTCATGGCAAGATCTGCTTGTTTACCAGCTGAATTTGATAGTGCTCTTCGGTAAAAATTAATGAGGCCAAGAAATCGGCGTAGTTCTTTTATTGTTGTAGGTAGCGGATAGTCAATAACTGTTTGAACTCGCTCTTGTAGCTCATCCTGGTGTCCAAGCAAGCATTAATTTAGTGAGAAAACACTTCATTTGGCCATCACTAAAAAAGGACATGAAGACCTGGACTTCAACATGTATTCCTTGCCAAAGAAGTAAAGTCTGGCGACACACCAATAATGCAGTGGGACATTATCCACCAACGACAGCAAGATTCAGTCACATTAACGTAGATATTGTTGGACCCCTACCTCCATCACAGGGATATCGCTATTTACTAACAATCATTGATCGTTTCTCTCGATGGCCAGAAGCAGTTCCATTAGCTGACATCACAGCAGAAACAGTTTTAGTAACTGACATCTCAACTTTTGTCTTGAAATTGAAGGAACAGATGAGAAGCCTAAGACCAGTTCCACCAAAACATCACGCCCACCAAAAGATCTTTATTCACCCTCAACTGATGACAAGCAAGTTTGTTTTTGTGCGACATGATTCTATCCAAACACCGCTTCAACCAACATATGACGGGCCATATCCAGTCTTGTATTGCAGTGACAAGCACTTTGAGGTGGAGATGCCAACAGGAAAACAAACTATTAGCATTGACAGATTGAAACCTGCCTTTCTTCTGACAGACTATTCATCGAATAACATGGAAGACACATCAAGAGAAACCATTCCGGACATTCCGTCACATTCCATCCCAAAGACTATCAACCTTCAGAAGACAACAGACAGCAATCAGCCCAGTGCACCTTCACCACGGGTCACCAGGTCAGGTCGACAGGTCAGTTTCCCTCGAAAATACATGGACGCTGTCACTGCGGAGGGAGTGTGTGGTGCACCCGAGTGTTAAGCTATGTAAATTATATCTCTGAACTTCATTCAATTTTTATTACTTCATATAATTTTTAATTCGTTTTCTGTTCTTGTTTTTTGTCTGCAATGTTTTGAGTGACAATTAAAAGTTATAAACACATCCTTTCTCTCATTTTATGAACCTTGTACATAAACAATAATCACAGATGAAATGGTGCTCAAGTCTGGCTTGAGGTGACCTACCCAATGTAGATAATTTGATTGTTTTGTTTTGAAGGTGAAAATTTAATAAAGACCAAAAACTCTACATTGTCAATCTGTTGTGAAGTACCCTCTGCTTGCACCATACGGATTATTATGCCATTGCTCTTGTTTTATGCATCAAATGTGCAAAATTGTATCACAATTGGATCAATGAAATTTGCCGAACAGCTCTCAAGTACGTAATTTGTATCATCATTCATCATTATTTAATTCAAATTAAATAATAATATATTATATGGGGTGCAAGCGGTTGCTTGTACGCAGTTCACGATTCAAAAAGCTGTTTTCTCGCAGTAACGGGTATGTTACTGGCGCAAAAAATGGATAAAACCTTCTAAACCTGTTGTATACTGTGTCAAACTTGTGGCTCCTATAACATGAAATTACGAATCAATAATTATTCTGTGAAAATACTACTTACTCTTTGAATATTCGACTGTCATGTATAACGGAAAATAGTTTTATCGGTTGCTATGTTCTACGAAATATGATTCAACGCAATGAATACTGAAAAAAGACTGGAACAATCCAAACTGTGTTATCACTGCAGTCTTTGGAAGATCGTCCTCAGCTTCTGGGATTTCATTGTACGCCTTCTCACAGTCAATCACGCTTTCTTGCCAAAACATTAGTAAAATCTCAGATATTCTGTAGAAGATGCTGGAACTGTACGGGCATTTAATGCACGCTAATCTCCACATGGTCTTCATGAGATGTCTTTCTTTCTTGAAAGATGTAAGGGTGACGCCCATAGGCTATCAGATATTCGAATTATTCCTACCTAGAGTGTATCGTCGAATTCTGCATTCACCACCACACAAAGGCCTAGAGCTAATCATCTTCGCCTTGCTGGAACTGTATGACCTGGAGTGGTCTTAATATGTTGTACCATATTATAGGACATCATTTGTATCTTTGTCACTATACCGACAGAGTCCTTCCGTACCTGCAAACAGCGTGCATGGCCTTCCTTATTAATGGTGTGATGGACCAAAAAGAAAACTGTGATGATCTCTCCATTGACCTTGGTCTTCTTTTGACTAAGGAAGTCTGTTCTCAAATGGGTTCTGAGACCTCTGCCAAAATAAGTCGCTCAATACAATTTTTACTAAACGGTAGATCTACTTACAATTCACTACTTCCATAAGTCAATATTGGTATATTATTTGATACTGTGATAAGCAAAAGTGAGAATGTATCAGATCTTTGCATTCTCCTACTGGTAACATGCTTACACCTGATCCAGAGTAGATGATGTAGTAACGATCTCCTTTTACATCGTTCACGTAACATGGCGCTATATAGCAGGCTAGCTTCTTAGATAGTTCACCAATTTGTCTCGCACATTGTACGTGTGTGGTGACGAACATCTCGCAGCCCTGGGGCCGAATCGCCGCTGAAACCAGCAAATTGTTGTGTTACATGGTTCATCGATGCATTCCTTGCTCTGTCTAGGCAAGATCTCTTATTTTCCTGTAAACATGCCACCTGCTTTTGACACTTGTAGATCTGTCTTTTTAGTGTGTACATCTGCTTACTGGCACCCAGGTGTGTCTCTCTTTTAATTGCTGCTGTCTTATGTATGATTGTTTCTTCTATGACCTTTGTCACACTCACCATGTGTGTGGTGTCTAATGTTGCAAAAACTTTGTCTGCTGTCGCTAAAACTGCGTAAATCTCGTCTTTGTCACAGAATGATATAAACGATTTCACTGCTCCTGGTAGCAGTGCCATTCAAATGTGCCATAGCGACATATTTGGTATCTATGTTTCCCATATGATGATTCTGAAATGTCGCTAATATTCTGATGGTATTCTATTGACTATTTGTTCGTTCTTCAGCATCTGTTGTATCCGTTGATTTCATGCTCTGTTGACTAACAGTTTCTTCAGACATGAATGTCGCTTCTCTAGTAGCATTGTAAGTATCAAGTGTAGAACTATTGCGGAAACTCTAGCGACAAATCCATTCACTGCTACCATTAATATCATATTACCGTCGCTGTTTTCATTCCATATGTGTTACTATTTATTGAAGACACGGAAGAACACATAACAATTGCATTTTACAACTGAGAACTGAGCGCTGAGACACTCTTATTTATACGCCACATAGGTGGCGCCAGAAACATGGCAACTTAATTTATCGATATAAATGTATTGCTACCAACACGCCTCCTTACATTTATATCAAACAGTACATGTAGTCAAACTAAATTTAATATTTTTCTAAATTTTACAAATTTACACTTGTTCAAGGATTTGGTAAAAATGGCAGCTACATTATTTTCTGAATATATTTTATAAATATCTGTAATTCCATTCATGTAACATTCATTCACAAAATAAAAGTGTACTTCAATATACTTTGAATTCTTAGTAAAGTTACCATATGTTACAATATTGACAGCCCCAGAGTTGTCTTCATATATTTTTACAGGTTTGTCAGACTTAACATCAAAATTTTTCAAAATATCTAAAATTAACTTTACTTCAGAAACAGTTTCTGACAATGCTACACATTCAGCCAAAGAGAAGATTGTTTCTTAGATTTCCAAAAAATTCTATTCACAAATAATGTAATTACGTAGCCTGAAATGGACTTACAGTCAACACTATCACCTGTCCAATCAGCATCTACAAACCAATCTGAGACATCACCTGTAGAATTTTTATATGTTAACTTCAAATCTATTGTGATATACAAATATTTCAGTACTCTTAAAGCATACTTAAAGTGTGTTTTATCATTACAATTCTGTAATCTATTCAAGTAATTTACACTGTAACTTATATCTGGCCTTTTGTCCAAACTGATGTACCACCTATCACGTTTCTATATCTAATATCATGATTCACATTTATTGATGATTCTACTTTCAGTTTACTTCCACTGGCATGCTGACCGACTTTGAATGTTCAATCTGCAGAGAGTCAATATATCTTTCCTGAATAAAAGTCATTAGGCCTTCATTTTTTCATAATTATAATTAATAATTATACCCAGATACTGTTTCCTTCACCCAAGTTTTGATTTCTTGTAGTTCCTTACTATTTTTGCAGGAAATTAGCAAATCATCAACAAATACAATTACAAAAATCTTATTATTTACAGTCATTAACATATACAAACAATAATCAAATTCACTTCTTTTAAAACCTAAAAATACTAACTAACGAACTCCAAAAGCGTCAATCACGTGATAAACAACTGTGTAAAAACAACAAATTTGAGATGTCTGACACAAAGAACCATTCGCAATGGTAAGTGCATACAAGAAAACAAAATACAGTTGTAAAAGAAGCAGGGGGAAAGCAATCAGTTGATTCTGAAAGTCAATCTCTGAATAGGAAAGCTAAAACATTCATTACTACTGACAGCCATGCAGAGACTGTGTAGTGGTACAAGCCACTTCCCCCACTTCTCCAATAGCTTGAGATACCCAAATAGTTATCAATTTATTTTAGTGAATTGATTAGGCGTGATAAGAACAGCAGCTGCGACCAGAATCTGTTTGATTCAGATTCTGGAGGTGGTGGCAGCAGCAAGTGGCCTCAGATATTATGTCTACCCAGTTAAAAGATATACTGTAAAACTTCCCTTAATGGGCACTTCCCAATAGCGGACTCCTCTCAATAGCGGACATTTTAAAATTCCCATGCAAAACAACATTAGCCCTTATGCTAAAATTATTCCGAATATCGGACATTCTATATAACGGACACAGACACCGTAATATGTCCCCCAACAACAATCAAACCTTCCAAAACAATGGACAGCGTGAAGGAATCAGTGCAATCTTGTGTGTCAAAACTCTGAGTGTCGTCAATTCTAACGTGTGTTGATTGAAGATTTAGTGTGTTTCTTGTTCGTATTCTGTGGTTTCGTGGCATTGCCATCTATTGGAACTTCTTGGAAGTACAGTACGTACAGTATTCGTTCATGCCGCGCAGAAACAGACGATGAGAATGTGGCGCCAAATACTTTCCGCCTGTTGTCGGTACTTCAGACGAAGCCAAGCATTCAGTCATAGGCTTGCGTAGGACAGGGGAGAGGCGTTAGGTGTATCAAATGTTTTCATTCGATGGCTGCCACAACCTGGCTTCAAAAATCAAAAGCTTTGTCTAATGCATCTTGAGTATTTTCAATTTGATGTTTGGTGTTCGCGCCACACGCATTAAAATGCCCAGAGATAAAAGTGACCAAATACAAAAAAAAAAATCATTCGAGTGCCGATAAAAAAATAAATAAATAAAAATGTTGAGTACGGGCACGAAACGAAAAAAGAATGTGATCTCAGTGTAACAAAAGCATCTCACTTTGCAGAAAATTGATGCTGGTGAGCCACCCACGTAATTTTCTGCGTATTTGAACGTAAGTACGAGTGCAATTACTGATTGAAAAACAAACTGATCAGATATTTAAACATTTTGTTCCATTCAAGCGTCAAGCAGCGCAATGAAATCTCGAAGAAGAATGAGAAAATTTTCATATCCTCAGTTAAAAGAGGTTTTACTTTTGTGCCATGGACAAATAAGATCGCCGGCCGCGGTGACCAAGGGAACTGAGGCGCTCCAGTCGCTGTCTGCACAGCCACTACGGTCAGAGCCTCGAATCCTCACTCGGGCATGGATATTTGTGGCGTCCTCAGTATTAGCTAGTTTGTAAGTTTAGGGACTGATGACCCCGTAGTTAACTCCCATAAGCTATACAAACATTTTTGAACAAATAAGATCCAAATAAGTGCTAGTTGAGGTCCTCTACTTCGTCTAAAAGCGATGACTTTTTATGAGCTCATTGAAGGAAAGGAGTAAGAATTCCTCGGAAATTATGGCAGGCTGGATCAGTTCAAGAAGCGGCATGGCTTTCGCACGTTTAACGATCGTTCTTAGTGGTATTGACGCAATACGGTGCGTTTGATGCGTGAAAACAGGAGAATTTGGTTTATCTGAGATTTTCGTTATCCGAACCAGCCGCCATTCCTATCATTTCGGATAAACGGTAGTTTACTATTTTGTATTTTATCCTTTTCTTAACAGCAGACACTTCTTAAAAGCGGACAGTTTTATTTTTCACATTGGTGTCCATTATACAGAAGTTCTACTGTATATTGTAGTTCCTTGGAGAAAGTATATCCTTAGACAGTTGCTAAGAAGAAAAAGTTGTTGATTTTGATTTGTATTCTGAGTCTGACGTTTGTCAAGGTATTTGTGTCATATTTCTATGTCAAATTGATATAATAACTCCTTAAATATAAATAAATATGGAGTTAGAGGCACAGCTATTGCTGCACCTCATTGTTTCAAGACTTTCATATTTTGAACCTGCAAGGAAGATTTAATAGTTGAAATTCATTAACTGGTGAATTACTAAGCATCTAAAAAAGTAACTATCACACTGCTTATGTTGAATGTTATTCAAATCAGGGTCAGGTAGCCATGATAGTTCAACTGTGCAAGAAACATTTTTAAGATAGTGAAAGACGGCTCTCTGCCTCTTTTCATTTATTTCAATTTTTGCTCACCTCCCTTTGAAGTTATAGATGCTTTGCACTTGTTAGATTCTATTTTCAATTTAAAAACTTATTGATTTATTGACTATAAGTTAAAGTATTAACTTGCATTGACATGTAGTTATGCTCCCCACCCTGTATTTACCCTGTGTGAGTGATACTCTTCTACTGCGTTCTGCGCTTCCCTCGTTTCGACGCAGGGAGCTCTGCTGTGCGTCG
This sequence comes from Locusta migratoria, assembly GCA_026315105.1. NCBI lineage: Eukaryota > Metazoa > Arthropoda > Insecta > Orthoptera > Acrididae > Locusta > Locusta migratoria. Next base: position 491,386,505 of record CM048747.1, read on the forward strand.
TTCACTCATGCCTTGTTTCCACTAGCTAACGCTGGGAGCTTTGGTGTGCGCTCCGCGACTGTCTCGTTCAGCCACTTCCTACTAGGGGCGCTGCTATTAGTCGCGCGTGCACCGATCGACCTCGTGCAGGCAGCTAGACTCTTTGCGCGAGTACGGTATGTCTCCGCCATGCTCTTTGGGGAGCTTTGGTGCGAGGATTCGTATGTATCGGAGTGGCATTGTCACTCTCTCTCCAGTTTCGGCTTAGGTAAGGTGTTTGTATGGTCTAAATGGTGAGCCACATCTAGGTCCATGCTACGCTTTGTAGCAGTAATAAGTTACGTGTGCTTTAGGCGTGTGTGAACTATGTTATTCTCAGGAATGTGGCGTATTCCTCTTGTGTATGTTTTCCGGTGTGACTATGATTTTTGTTAAAACGGTAAATGATGACTAGTGAGCTTTAGTTTGGTGTCCATTAAGGCATGTGGAACAAAGACCTATTCTTTGTTCAACGTTTTCCAGCCCTTCACGCGTTGAAATAATGCTACCTCCTACTATTTCCGTAATATCTTTTCACGTCGTTCTGCCTTCCTGACTTTGATCGAGTGATCCCTAAACTTTGTCGTGAAACCGTAAATTCTATATGTGTGATTTGTAACTTAAATACACTATAATGCCCGTTTCATGTTATTCTCTTAGCCTGGCCACGTCCATTGAATAGTTAAATGTGATACTTAGTTTATTTCTTTTACAATCTATTGAATTTACAAAATTTTCTACATCTTGTGCCCACGTGGTGTTTAACTTTCGGTAGGTTGTATTTTTTGCCTTTCCTTTTGCTATGCCATCTCAACAGATATAATGATTGCTTACGTTATCACTTCACTCATGTGTAAGGTTTATGTGAAATTTAGTGGCCCCTTCTGGGTATTGGAAGTGGAACAGAGTGCACGTGGTTCTGAATATCGTAACTTGGCAGATTCGGCTTATCTGCCTGGTTGTGCATTGTGCTGTATTTCATGTCGCAGTCTGCTGTGAGAATATGTGTCGCAGCTACTCGCTTGTGTCCCATGTCCTACCAATCCTGTTTCTTATATGTTTTACATTGAAAAAAATTAGTGCCTAGTAAATTACAGTGGGATGCACTTTTATTGTGTATTGAAAATCGGTGTTGCCCCCATTTCCATGTGAACTGGCAATAAACCAGCTTAAATTTTTCCTTGTTTGTAATTTAACCTCAGATCCGTTTTATTATTATGGTTTCCCTCTGCTTCCCAGAGGAAACTAATGTATTCCATTGCGCAAATCTCTTATCTTGGATCCCTTTTGCTAGGACTTGTTAGTTGTAAATTACTGCAGCTCTTTTATCTGGCGGTTTCCAGCCAGGATTCGTTATTTGAAATTTAACAAACGTATTTTATCTGGCAGTTCCCTGCCAGGATCAGTTATTTGAAATTAACAAGCCGCTTTTAACAGCATCAGACGTATACGAAATTGAAGTTAAAGTAATGCCATGTGAACCCATTAGAGTTATATTACAAAATTCTGAACTGCAAAAGATCACAAATGAAGATTTTGCAATTGTCTGTGCAGGAGACAATGAAGTAGCAAAAAACGAAGCCAACATGGCAATTCATTGTCTCCAAAAGGCCTTTTCTTCATTACAGAACACAAATGTAATTGTAACTGGACTAACACACCTATATGACCTACCTCAATAGTCATGTGTAAATAGAGAAATTCATTTCACAAATAGAAAGCTAACAAAGATAGTAAAAGGCTTCACAATGCTTGTTTTATTAATACACCTACTGGCAGAGAATTATATACAGCACATGGTCTACACCTGAATGCAACTGGCAAAGAAGTAATGCCCAAAAGGCCACTAAAGTCAGTATTAGCGAATGTGGAAGGCAACAAAGCTGCAATAGCACTGGAGTGAAAATAAGCTGCAGCATTTAAAGTATCAGAGTACACAGATAATGAGATAAATTCTGCACAAAGAACAATATAATCTTTAGAAGTGAACCGTGTCTCTGAGGATAGCACGACTACTTTGGGAAAGATAATACCAAAGAGAGCAGGGCAAAAGTTTGGTTTATCAGTTGATAGGGCAGGAAAGAAAACACCTTACAAGAAAGAACACCTAGTTGGATTAAGAAGAAGTCCAAATTATAAACAGGCTGCAAAAACACCAGTAGATGGAATTCGGTGATCAGCAAGAAGAAAGAATCAGCTACCAAAGGACCAAACTCTTGATGTTATCCTGTGAGGAAAGAGTATTAATTGTTACTGTGCTGTACCACCTAGATTGTATGGTCTGCCTAAGGTCCACAAACAGGCCTATAGTGCCTAACATTGGTGCTCCGACATATTGTGTAGCTAAACATCTTGCTAGTTTGCTGAATCCAAAGGTAGGCAGGTGTGAACACCACATTCAGAACTCGGCGGATTTCTTACGTCGATTGCACGGATTGCGTTTGGATGACTCTGATATTTTAGTGAGTTTTGATATTGTGTCTCTCTTCACTTGCATTCCTCTGTCAGATTCGTTGCAGCTAATTGAGGTTAAGTTTGGTGTAGAGTTAACAAATCTTTTTCAGCATGTGCAGACTTCCACTTAATTTTTATTCAATGGTCAGTACTATGAACAAACTGATGGAGTTGCAATGGGAAGCCCGTTGTCACCATTGTGGCCAATTTGTATATGGAGGATTTCGAGGAACAAGCTTTAGTGTCAGCGACTCTGAAACCTGGGTGTTTTTTCAGATATGTAGACGACACTTTTGTCGTTTGGCCTCATGGTAGTGAGAATTTAAATGGTTTTTTGGAACACCTAAATTCAATCCACCCGAATATTCAGTTCACTATGGAGGTGGAAGAGAATGGCTGCCTCCCTTTCCTTGATGTGTTGGTCAGAAGGACGGTTGATGGTACATTGGGACATTCTGTTTATAGGAAGCCTACTCACACTGATTTGTATCTGAGAGCTGATAGTTGTCACCATCCAACTCAGCGTGAAGGAGTACTTCGTACCTTGGTTCACAGGGCACATGTCATTTCAGACCCTGAAAGTTTGTCAGCTGAGTTGTCCCATCTCAAGGAGATCTTTCGTCAGGATGGTTATAGTGAGAGACAGATAAAATGTGCATTGCGCTATCAGCCTTCTGTGCAACGGGTGAGTGACGATAGTAATAAAGTGGCACCTAAATCTATGGCCTTTTTGCCTTACACAGGAAGCATTTCCAAAAAGATTGGTCGTATTTTGCGAAAATATGATGTGTAATGTGTTTTTCGACCACCTTCTAAGATAAAGGCCCTGTTGGGGTCCATAAAGGATGATCTTGGATTGTGTAAGGCAGGTGTATATCGTATTCCTTGCAGTTGTGGCATGTCATATATTGGTCAGACAATCAGGACTGTGGAAGACTGGTGTATGGAACATAAACGTTACACGCGCTTACAACAGCCAAACAAATCCACTGTTGCAGAACACTGTCTTGGCATCGGTCATCCTATGGAATACAACAACACGGAGATTCTGGCATGCACTTCCACCTATTCGGATAGTGTTATTAAGGAAGCTAGCAAGCGACCTTATAAACAGAGATGGTGCTTTTATTATTATTATTATTATTATTATTTCTGCTTGGAATCCGGCACTGTATCTCATCAAAAATCAAAATTAATGCTGCCTCACATGTTGATTAACAGTCAGTATCGATATTTTTGATGTTTGGTCATCTTTGTTGTGTGACTTGTACTGTGTGTGTTATGTTCCTTGTTTACCCTTTGCAAACCGAGGTATTAAATACGTTTGCGCATTGCTGCCTTAAGTGCAGTTGTGCCTTGAGAATGGCAGGGTGTCCTCCTGCCAAAATATCGGCGGTTGTCGACAATGTCACCCGGCAGCACACCCGTAAGTTGTTTGAACATTCATTACGCCATGAAAAGTTAAGGTCTCACATTGTAATTTATTTGTTTATTTATTGCCACAGATCTGATGATGATGTATCGAAATGCGTAATTATAAAATAAAAACAGTGCGACCAAGACATTTCAAAAAAAATTTATGCATGCCAACATATGGTCGCTGTCCTCAAAAATGGAAGGTTTTATGAACCAAATGATAATTTATTGATATTAGTTTACTTTATTTTCTTGTATGTAATACTTCACCTTGTATTATATATTCCAATGACGAAATCAGTATCATTGTACAATGATCTATGGTGAATAAAATTCTTTATTTTTTAAGTACAATAGCGGACGGAGTGTATGTTCACCAGCCATCATTATGCAGCTCCCCTAGTATACAGGTTTAACCCTTTTCTGGCGGTTCACCATTGTCCACCAAGCTCTTACACTCGTCTAGGCTAGGCACGCACTGGCGATTTCCCGTTGCGTGGTTTATTTGTCACAAGAATAAAACATGGTAACTCGAATAGGAGAGCGCGCACATGCGACAAAGCGGCGATTTACAAGACGCAACCAAACCTATTTCACGCGCAACCGGATTGTAGCAGTTGTGGAATGAATCACATGCGATGGCAAGGGCCCGCACGCACTAGCGATGCGATTTCTCTGTCGCTCTCACTCGGTGTTGATACAAAGAAGTTCAGTGCGCCATCAGCTTGTCTGATAATGGGAGTTGAGCTACGGCTGGCATTGTAAGTTGTGTTGCCGATTCAGAAAGACTCATTGCAAAATTAGAAAACCGACCAGCTCTCTGAACCAGGAAACCTAAACAATACAGTGATCGCAATATGAAAGAGAAACTATGGTGAGAAGTGTGTTATGCCCTAATTAGGAAAATAATTTGCAAACTAATCCCTTTTCTGCATACCACACATATCACCTATTATTCCTACAAGCTCACAGCGTTGCAGAAGGCATTGATTGGTACAATTCGTCCTTGATTAGTACACCATCATTTTATCTTACAGAATATTGCAGAATGCAACAAGTTTCATGATTATGGCTGAAAAACCAACATCCACATTGATAGATCGAGGAAATATTCTGCATTTGTTAGCAAAAATCCACAAAGTACATTCCACCATTCCACGAGCACAACAATGTCTATAATTTAAAACAGGCTGTTTCATTGTCAGGTTTTTCTAAGAGTATGGCGGCAGAAAATATCCAGACAGTGCAAATGCTTTGTTTCCTACAAAATTAAAAGGTCGAGGCTCTCCTTTCTCGTTATGTGGTAATTTTTGAGGAACTGGAATGTTTAACTGATCAGATTTCACTATTTGATAGAAGCTGGATTTCCTGAAGACATTAGAATTCCCATTGGTTCCATACGAGCCATGTCTGATGGGCACAAGTTTGCCAGTCTAGTAATGTATGTGTGTAGGTCGTGAGAATAGCAGTCACAGATGGGAGAATGTCACTGAAGTACATACTGCTGCTACAAGATGTCAGGCACAATGAGTTCTTTTCTTGACATGAAAATAAATGCAATATATTTAATTTCCATCTATTTTGGGGTGTGTAACATACTCTGTTTGTGTTTGCAGTCGGGCCAGACAGTATGATGTATGAATGTTACTTCAATAAACATAAATATAAGCATTTATTACACAAGATCAAGTCAAGAATGTATCTATTTAACAAAAAACTTGGCTTTTTTTGCAAGTGACTGAACGACGAGAGTTGATTTCTAATAAATCGGTACCTGGTACAAGACAGCATTCTGGTAGTTTTTTACTTGCTTTTATTTGAATTCTATGTTTTCTGTCTACAGAAATTATAACGAATAGATGTTAATCTACACTCTTCAGCGGAGTAGCTTATATTATGAAACGAAACTTCCTTGCAGATTTGATTGTGATTAATCTGCCAGAAAATTTCATCAGTAACATTCTTGAAACTCGTACATGCTTGTTTCTTGTTGGAAGAAAGAAGAGACTTTTGGGCATTAGCAGAAAACAGAGGAGATAACAAATACACCGGAAAAATGAACAGGCAGCTGATCAACATAGCTTTCTCCACATAGGCCTACAATATTAATCGTAAAAATTTGATAGACATTTACTGGTTGTAAACATTCAATAGGTTGGACAGAATTTGGAGTTGAACTGCAGATGTATTTTTCTGGCTATTTTGTATCTCTTTTGTTTAAGGCTAATACACAATAATTACTTCATTATGTGGAAAAATTAACATGGACTAATTGCACTAGTGTCATTGATGAAACTCCATAGCAAATTAATTTCATTTTAACCTGTGAGAATATTTCAGTATTGTCGCCACTGAAAAGTGGTAATTATTATGCAGTAGTTATTATTGGTGTAAAGAAGTAATTTCATATACTTGTATGGAGTAGTTTCATGCAATTCACAATTCAAAATATAACAATGTCATTTGCATTACAAAATGATGATTAACATTTGTTTATTATAACTTCCAGATGACAGAAAATAGAGCATTAAAAAAAAAGTAAGTAAAATAATTCGTCAGTGGGGAGACTTGAACATAAGACACTTTATACAGCACTCCATTATTCTACTTTTTACGCTAGCAGGAAAGGTTAAGCAGCTTATCTGTGAAACATGTTCATAACATTGTGTTATGACATCATCGTTTACGTTTGTGGTTTTTGAAGTAAAATTCATGTTATGTACTGAGAAAGTAAGAAGTCCACAGTTGCTAAAATACGCTACTGTTATTTTCCCCTCATGTACTCTTTGCACCTGGGAGCACTATGTACTTGTTGCGCTACTGTCAACAAGTACGTTGTGCTGCCACGAGATGTGCGAATACGGAAACGACCAGGGGTTTGGCAGTCTCCCCATCACATCGTCTCAGCTCCAACCAAGCGACCAATGATATGGCACTCTGGGAAAGCCAATGGGAAGGCGATGTGTTTCACGCGCATGCATATGAACCAAGTTAACATATAAGGTTTAGTGCAGTAGTATTCTACTTTTGTGTAGCTTCTAGATTGGAAACAGCCAATTGTACTTATTTTTTGAAAGACATGTTTCAACATACGTTACGGTTATGACGTCCATTGTTTTTTTAGTACTGCTGTTTTACTCAGCAAACACACAATCAGATGAACTAAGCGCTTAGCACTCGAATGTGCAAAACGAAAATTCTCTCCGAAATATCTGCACTAAAGTCAAGTGATACAGCAATGGAGCTGCAGGCCATGTAGCGATAATCGTATTTGAAGCGTTATTAATTGGTTATTATATACAGATAACTTTCAGAACTGTAGTAAAACTACGTATACATTTTAATACACGTCTTAAAAATTATATTCATTGGATGAAGTTGGTTTACACACTCAAAGATCAAGAGTGTGGTGCTTTTTTATGAGAACTGAAATTTTAGTTTTTTTTTCTCCCCATGACAGTATGGAACTTGACAGACAAACATATTCTTTTTGTTTTCTACAGATGTTATACGAATGTCTGCTCGAATTAACTATGTTTTGAAGGCACTGATAATCTGATTAGCCTGTCCTGCTAGCGTAAAAAGTAGAATAATGGAGTGCTGTATAAAGTGTCTTATGTTCAAGTCTCCCCACTGACGAATTATTTTACTTACTTTTTACTTCAGAAGTAAATTATTAATCTAGTTGCTTATTAACCTTTATTACGATGTAAATAAAATTTTAATAAAAAACAATTGACAACAAATAAGGATTTCATTCTGTGACAATAGTGATTGCATTTATTTACCATTTTGTTGTTTATAACATCATTTCTAAGCTATATTTGGAAAACGTTATGTTGATACAGTTCTTAAGACTTACTATGTAAGAAAATGTAATGTAATACGTATTTAATATTCCACCTTAGCTGGCCAATGGAGAATAAATCTAAATCTATATGTTTGCTAGAGATTCCCAGGCACTAAACAGAATAGATTTCAATACTTTGTTTAGCTCTTTGCTCTTAGATTGAATGAGAAGTTTACAGGAACATGTTTCGTGGCCCAAATTTACACTGTCCCCTGTTCACATTCGCCAACTGGTCTCCACAAGTGTGATTTGAACCCTCCAAGAAGAGTCATGTTGCTCAGGTCGCCACTTGCATGTCATATCTGCTCAAATATCTTGTTCACACATTACAATCAGTGGTGTAGCTATCACAGGGCTTGGTGGGGCAGTGCCCCAAGGCCGCCGAGCTCAAGGGGCCTCTCAGCCTTCATGAGCGTCGTTCGAAAAAAGTTACAGTAGAGCATCGAATTTGTTCTTTACTCTCCCGCCAAAACGTCCATCACCTACCCCTCCCCTCAAACCAAGTTTCCAAAAGTAGCCACACTGGGCCACCAGGTGGCAGAACAGTGCTTCTAATGGGCCTTCACTTCACATGGCGGCACTCGGTGGCGCTGCTAACTGGCCATGCTGCCAATCGCTGTTTACAAAATTCAGTCGGCATACCAGCCGAAGAAGCGGCAGCATAAAAGCTGCTCACAACAACAGCTGAGCTTTACAAATGTTGCATTGTGTCGCTTGGCACAGTATAAAGGTTTGCGCGCCTCCAAATACTACATAACTTCTTATTGGCAAAAAGAAGTGTACAGTACAATTATCCGAATAAACCGGATTGTCGAACATCCATGTCCCACAATTACTTCGGATAACTGATGTTCTACTGTATACAATATTTTGGTTTAATGGAGGATTTTCGACTTTTATTAACTTTTTAATGCTGATCAGCAAACCTCAAATGCTTAAAGTGAAATCCAAAAATTATTCCCACTTCATAATATAAACATAACAAGGTATATTGCTTGTTTGTTAAGACATGGACCCTGCTACTATTAGTGTGTATTCAGTTGAAGCAAGTCGGAGTTTCCATGGCTGCCAATCTTTGCGAAATAACAGTCAAAGGCGCTGAATTACTAGTAGTGTGATGACAATACACAATGTGACCACATTTCAATATGAAGTCTCTACAATGTATTATTAGAGAACGGTAGGCTATTGATATATTAACTTAATTGTTTGTGTAGTGAATTCCGCTAATGCAGTGCTCTTTAATCATAGACCCCCAATGAAGTACTGCAACCAATTGCACTTTGACATTCATGCGTCTTCAGTGAAGCGTCTGCCTGCAACTTCATTCGCCTAGTAGGCCTATGGAGCAACTTCGAAAACTATCACATGGAGTCGTTTTATCCGTATGTTCTACCCAGGTCAAACTCTATTCCTCTGCAAAATTTCATCCAAATCCACCCAGTAATTTTTGCGTGAAAGCATAACAATCAAACAAACTTTCCGAATTATATTAGAGAGTACGATAAAATATTATGTGCTGCGTGACACATAATAATTTACTTAGTAGTATTTTGGTTTGCCTAATTCCAGTGGGTGCTAAGGAGCTAATGATGAAGTAGTTTTGTATCTGTATAGTTTTAGTTTAGAGGGTCCCAATGTCATTTTTACCCTGGAGCCCTTGGTGATATAGATACGCCACTGATAACCACATTTCTGCATCGATGAAATATGTGCAAAAATTGTGCTGGCATACTTTTGCGTGTGGATAGACGAACGATTGTGAGGTTTACATGGAAACGGGTAATTGTGGGGCACCTCAGTTTGACACTCACCCCGTTTACATGGGCTTCCAAAACCGGATTTCGTAAACCGATTTCCCAATTCCGCTTTTGTTTGATCAAGTAAACACTCCAAAATCGATTCTGGAAATCCGCTTCTCTGAAGTTGGGAAGGGAGTAAGACAGGGTTGTAGCCTTTCTCCGATGTTATTCAATTTGTACATCAAGCAGGTGGTGAAGGAAAGCAAGGAAAAATTAGGAATAGGGATTAAAGTTCAGGGAGAAGAAATAAAAACATTGCGTTTTGCTGATGACATTGTGGTTCTGTCAGAGACAGCAAAGGACCTGGAAGAGCAGTTGAATGGAATGGACAGTGTGTTGAAGAGAGCGTATAAAATGAACATTAACAAGAGCAAAACAAAAATAATGGAATGCGGTCTTAGAAAATCAGGCGATGCTGAAGGAATTAGATTGAATAACAAAACAATGAGGGTGGTAGATGATTATTCTTACTTGGGTAGTAAAATAAAATGCGATGGTCGCAGGACAGAGAATATAAAATGCAGAATGACAATGGGAAGGAAAGCATTTTTGAAAAAGAGAAATTTGCTAACATCGAATATTAATTTAAGTGTAAGGAAGTCTTTTCTGAAGGCATTTGTGTAGAGTGTTGCCTTGTACAGGAGTGAAACATGAACGATAAGCAGTGCAGACAGGAAGAGAATAGAGGCTTTTGAAATGTGGTGCTACAGAAGAATGCTGAAGATTAGGTGGGTAGATCGCATAACTAATGAAGAGGTACTGAACATAATTGGTGAGAAAAGGAACTTTTGGCATACCCTGACTAAAATAAGGGATCGCTTGGTAGGACACATTCTTAGACATCGAGGAATCGTAAATTTAGCATTGGAGGGAAGTGTGTGGGGTGAAAATCGCAGAGGTAGACCAAGAGACGCGTATAGTAAGCAGATTCAAGTGGATGTGGGTTGCCGTTCTTATGGGGAGATGAAAAGCCTTGCTCAGGATAGAGTAGGGTGGATATATTCTAATGTGGATATATGCTAATGTGAAATAAAAGTATAAATATTAGAGTGAACACAAATCTGTGCGGAGTAAATCATGAACTGAATGAGTTTTTTTCAGCCGCCATATTAAGTGGGCTAGGAAATCCGATTCAGGCTATGCCATGTAAACACGACAGCGAAAAACGGTTTACGAAAATCGGTTTTTGTCTTCCGGAAGATGTGTTGCATGTAAACGTAGTGACTGCTGCCAAGCCCAGTGAGCTCAATACTAATGTAATAGCTCACTGATCAAGCCTCTCGCTATACTACCAAGGATGTTCGAATGTGGAGGTATACCACTCTGGGTATACTAAGATTGTGTTTTGTTTATACTTTATAGACTAGTCATCTCTGGGTGAAACTTCGAAGTATCGCAGGTGCCGCAACAATTTGAAAGCTTGTTTATTGTTTTCATAATATGGCCAATAAGGAAGAAAGTGAAGTGAATATAAACATTGAAAAATATCGTAGGCTGGTGAAACACTATATTGACTTGGTAAGAGTATGGTTTGAAGATGGATAACTTTCTAATAAATATGCAGACTAACTGCATGGGTGACCAAATGTAAGCACTTTAAAAAATTGTATTTGAGAAGTTGAATGCGAAATACTGAACTAGTGGCATGTGTTGTAGGTCATAGTATATGTAAAAAAAATGCCAATAACGGTGCTGAATATAAGTAGTCATTCTCGTGGTGAATTGATTATTATTTGTTTATTCAATTCGACTTTGACACTGGAGAGCGTCTGAGCATTAACTAATTTTAAAAGTGTGCAGATTGAGTGAAATCTTCATACGTTTTCATTTTTACTCGAACGTATACCATTTTCACATACAGTTCATTGTGATAAATGTATATAGCCCTACTTGTTTGACACCACTGCGATCTACTGTAGACCTACCTATATGCACAGACTTCTCGTAAGCGTGATCTTATGTCTTAGATTTATTATCATGGCGGACACACTTAACTTTCTATCAGTGGCATGCGCGGTTTGTGTAGGATTTGCCTTTCTGTTGTAACTATTATGAAGATTTTTTTTTGCCTCCACTATGCTTGTCTTCAGTTGGATGTTTAGTTTAGCTAGTTAACTGAATATCTTCTGTAGATAAGGATGTGAACGAAACAATATTTTTCACAGCTGTTACAGAATTATTATAGTCATATAGCCATTACAATTTTGTGTATATATAAGTTTCTGCTTACAACAGTTGTAACAACAATTGAAAACTCTTTCAGGACCTAGTCACATAGAATGAGTGGAATAGTTTGTGTGTTGACAATGAAATAAATAATTAATACTGTTCCTGATAATATATTTAAAATTTTGGTGATGTTTTGCCATGTAGTTTCTATTGGTGGTGGTGGTGGTAGTTGAGGATGTTTGATTGATGTTCAGATATCTGTAAGGAGGATTTTCAATGGCACTTCTGTAGTGTTTGTAGGTTGGCAAGATACCGTATTCCATGTAGGTGGTGTGATGTGATTATTTCTTTTGGCGAGAAACTGGTTGTGATGACAGAACTGATCTGTAGCGTAGTCAGAGGTCGACGTTAGATTGTGAGGCAACAATTTGGTTGTGAGTTTAAGCAGACAATGAATGTGAAACGCGAAAAACTGGTTGTGGTGACGGAGTGATCTGTACTGTTGGCATAGGTCAAGGTTCGGTTGGAAGGCAATAACAAATGTGAAAGTACAAGAGTAGTTGTGGTGATGAAGACTGTCAGAATTGAACATTTGAAGTGACCGAAATGTTTGATACTATTTCTTTGTAGCTGGAGGAGTGGTTAAATTGTAACGGCCTTCATTTGAGTTGTATTATGGATCAATTTAAGTATTCGATGCCATTTTAATGTCAGTGGGTTGATTGGTAAAGTGATGTAAAATGTAGTGTAGGTTAATTGAGGTATTCAGTATATTGTTTTTATGCTATTGGTTTTTTACAAGGGTATCTCTGTCTACCTTTGAGGTATCTTATAGATCAATTGTGTAGGGGCTATAGTAATTTCGCCGTTTTTGGTTTCTGTTTCACATATTTTGGGTATTTTTTTAATTATATTTTTGTGTGTTTTTGGTTTGTTAGTTCTCATTTTTTCCCATTTAGAATGTCCCTGACCCAAACTTCAACATTCCGTCGCTTGTCTTGTTAGTGTCATTTTGTTGATTTTATGTTTTCTGGTGTTTATATATGTGTTTTTCAGTGGGTTTTCTTTTTATTGTTGCATCTTAACGCCACATTTTGTGTTTTTTGTTGCTGTCTGATACTTGTTGATCAGCTTTACATGTGAACCGTTATGTTTCATTGAATTCATGTTTGCACCAGTTTGAAGCATTGTGTTTCTTGATGTGCTGTTTCACTGAGTAAGGTTCACTGTTTCAGAGTGATACAACAAATGAAGAAACAGTGGTACAAACTAATCAAAACATGAATTGAAGGAAACCATGAAAGATTGACATAAACTACTGGATCACATTTAAAACTGATCTTCAAGTATCAGGCAGCCACAAAATACACAAATGTGGCTTTAAGAGGCAAAAATGAAAAGAAATCCCACAGACGGTGGGGAAACTTCTCCAAAACATGTTTGGGTAAACAAAAAACAAATTCTCTTTGCTCAAGGCAGAAACATCTCTCATTGCCTTGTATTAGGAAGCAAACACAGGCAAGAGGATCTTGAACCACAAATATGCCCTTTACTCTTCACATTGTGATATTGTATCAAAACCACAGTGTTCATTCAATTCTTCTCCTAGAATCCTTTGCTAAAAGAGACAATTAATGCCGGACACTGTAAAAAATAATAATAATAATAATAAATAAAAATAATAAAAAAATATTATCCAGCTGTCATTGTAGAGCAGTGCTTGTGAAGTACAAGTTGTTACTGTAGCTTGTTATTTAGGTTGGCCGAAGTTAACAGTAGCTCCCTTTGGCTTTGCCACTAGACGATAACTGTGTCTTTGAAAATGTATTGTATTTTTATTAGGTTTACTGGTGTATGTGGTAGTATATGTCTGTGATTATTTTAATAATTGCCTATGGGTTTGTTTTCAGTTTTGGTTCTGTTAGTTCTTTGAGTGTTAATGGTTAGAAATTTATTTGTGAAGTTCTTTGCTTGGCACGAGGTATGGATCTTCCAACAAAATTTACCAGAGGTCTGTTAGTTTCTGATAGGTGATGATATCACTGTTACTGTTAAATTGTACGACGCTTCTCGCTGGTCTTCAGTATTTATGTTGGCACCAGTGGTAATGATAGCAACTCAGATGACCAATAAATGTTTTTTTGTGACAACTTCAATTAAGATGATTTTTTTTTTTTTTTTTTTTTTTTTTTTTTTTTTTTTTTCTGAACGGAGAAGGGTACATACAAGAACCTGTCAACCATAGAGCAGCTACAGTATTAATTTTGCTGTGAGTGAAACATTTACTCTGTAGGTCATGTAAAATATTAACACAATGCTACACTTCATTGTTCATCTGTTGCCAACATAAGCACTGGAGCCCGGCGTCAAGCGTCGTAAAATTTGACCCACTGTTGCAATTAATTTGAAATAAGAGTTTGTCTGTAAGCTACTGAACATTTCAGATAAATTTGATACATTCCATTCCATGATGATGGTGGTGGCTGGTGCAGCAACAGTGTTGAATTATTAAATAATTCTCAGTACTGCTACAGAGACTGAGAATTATTTTATTATTTAGTTACATTTGAGTTGCAGTGCTGATGTGATTTAGCTTGGGGGGGGGGGGGGATGTAAAATGCTACCATTGTTGCAGTTATCACTTGACTTTGGTTAGTGAGTACTTTTTTTAGGAATGTATTGGGCTTTGCTTACACATATGTAATATTTCAGTCAGCTGAAGCAAGGGATATCACTCATTAGCTTTGACTTGTTAAGTTGGCATGTTGTCTTGTATATTTCCACTGCATGGTGACTTCGAGTTTTCGGCATTTGCAGGTGGTGTTCTCTTGTGGTGGAAGTTAATATTTGGATTGAGTCCATTGTCGGATAGACATTCATGAAGTGGCTGTTGTTCATGAAAAGTGTATTATTTCTCATAAGAGTTTTGCTGTAGGTTGTCAGGCAGTCAGAGTGATATGTTTCCAGGTGAATTTATTGGCGTTTCAGTTCCTCAGTGTATTAGTATTGGCATGTTTTATCATCATTAGCTGCTTAGTTCTTGTATTTATTAGAAATGTATAGGCCTGTGGTGAACAAATTCAGGTCCTTTACATTGCTTGTTGCACTTGGGGATGACATGCTACTGACAATTAAATTTTTACAGATGTTTAGTGTGTTGGCAGAGCAAGTATGTTGCTCACAATATTGGGAGCTAATCAAGCTAATTAAAGTCTCAGCTGGTCAGACCAGCTACCATCTACAGATCTACTGATGGAGGTGCCGCCGTGTAAATTTCTGGCACTCCATAACAGTGAAAAATCTTAGGTGGTCATTTTTGATATTGTAGATTTAGTTTTGTGCACATGGGATGGTACTGAGAGAGAGAGAAAGGGGGGGGGATGATTATTGTCTGATATTACTTTTACAGGGAAGTGTCTTCTGTGTTTAAGTATAGGGGGAGGCCTGGGACAGTTATAGAAATCAATGCCAAGTTGTGTTTTGGGGAAAAGAAATATGGTATGATGGGTGAATATTGAAACATCACAAATGTGGCGTGACTCATTTCGATACAAGCAATGGTATTATTTGGTACTGTTAGCTGAAGAATTATGGCATTTGATTCAGTGTGGCACTGGTTTGAAAAACTGAAATTGGTGCTCTTTGATGATTTTTTAGTCAGAGTTTATTTTGTGTACCAAAGAGGTAGGGAACATAGATTGTTATTGGAAATTGATCAGTCAACTCTTGGGAAAGTTGAGTATATAAAGGTTGAGAAAATATTGTGTCCTTGAATGTGTGTGTGTGTGTGTATTCGTTTGGTTGTTTGTGCGTGTACATGTGCGGTGTGGGTGCTGTTGGAGTGCTTTTAAAAGAAGTTAATGAAAGAACGAAGAAGCTGTGTTTGATATTGATAGAAGTTCGTAATTGAAGACCGGAATACCAGCTTCAGCTTTGATCAATGTCATTAACATACATGGAATTGACATATGTACTCATAGTCAATATGGTGACCAAAACACTGAAAAATTGCACGTACAAACAAGCAAAAATTAACATAAAACCATTAAAATTACACTTATGGGACAAGTGTGGAAATGTGGGTGTTTTGGGCTGGGACATTCGTAGTGGGAAAAAATGACAGGTAGTAAACTGAAAACAAAGAAAGTATGTGAAATAAGAACAGAAAACAACCAAAAAAGTACACCCAGTGTTAAATAGTTCAATTGTTCTAAAATGCGCCTCAAATGAAGATACCAATCCACACCTTTTTACAGAACCAATGCCATAAAAAGAGTATCGATTCCTTCAATTAACCTATACTACACCTAAAATCAAGAAAACAATAGCAATCAACCTGCCCAAATCCCATCAACATTAAAATGCCATCCAATACATAAAAGGACTTTATAATACACCTCAAATGAAGAAAACAGTACCAATTCAACCTCCTCCTCCCCCCCCCCCCCACCCACGTTCAATAGCAACAAAGAAATGATACATTCTAAAAATGGTAAAGCAAAGATCACAAGTATATAATTTTATATGGATACAAGTTTCGATGATATCTGCCATCATCTGGTCCAAAAATTGTTTTACATAGCTTTCATCTGGTAATGTCAACAGTTGTTGTATAAAATCATTTAAAGGGCATAGTTGTATTATGTCATTGTAATAAAAGTTTACATATCACTTAAGTGACAGTAGTATCCTATTGACATTACAGGATGACAGCTATGTAAAACAATTTTTGGACCAGATGATGGCAAAGACCATCGAAACTGGTTGTACAAACAAAATTATATACCAGAAATCTCGGCTTTCTCATTTTTGGAAAGTATCATAATAGTGGATCACCTCTTCATAATGTAAAAAAGGTCAACAAAGAAATAGTATTGAAGGCTTCAGACATTTCAAATGTTTAATTCTGACAGTCTTCTTCACCACAACCAGTCTTGTATTTTTTACATTCGTTAGCTCCACAAATTCGCAACCGAACTCTTGCATCCCAGCCTAACCTAGATCTGAGGCTACGACGCAGATCATTCTGTCAGTTTCTCGTTTTTTAAATTTGTTGGCTTTGCCTAAATCAACAATCACACCACACCAACTAAATGCAATGCGGTGTCTTGCCAACCTACACACACTATGGAAATGACACTGAGAAACCCCCTCCAGTGATCTATACCTAATGACAACATTCTCAACTACCACTAACACCAATAAAAACTACACTACAGGAGGTCAACAATGGAAAAAAACCCTTACCAATAATATGTCCCAGTGTACTAAAGTCTATGGCAAAAAATAAACCACTACCACACACAAAACCATCCCCACTCTTCCTCGCCATAAATTCTGTTAGCTTCATTGGTTGCCTACATCTTGTACTCTGAACACCATCAGCTATAACTACAAACATCTAAAGAAATTCTATGGTGATCAACATAGTCTCTTCCCAGTGCATCAAGCACCAAGAAATAATTAAACTTATTCATCATATCCAACCTTACAAAAACAGGACAATAATACATATGAAATTATAAAAAGGCGAACTAAACCATTGACATTACACTTCTAAACAACATAGTTACGGACACATGACCGAAAACAACTTTAAGACAAGCAACCACACTACAGAAATACAAAGAATGTCGCACAATCACAAACTATTTAACTTCCATCACAAGAGCATGCTACCACATGACTACACACACCACCTGTTGTATAAACAAAGACAACTGTAAATTATCCCCCAACTATGATGTCACAACACAAGAAGCCGATGTCATGGGTCAAAGACGGTAGAAATGTATATTGAGGAGGAGTTTACTTTTTGTGAGATTGTTGTGCTTCATGTTGTTATTTGAGTAAAACAGTGATACAGTTATTTAAAAATTATCACATGAGGCTGGTCATAATACTGTAGAGCAGTGGATTACATGCAGCTTGCAGGCCTTCTCCGTGCAACCTAAGGCTAATTTACAAATAATGCAAGTCTTTTATTTCCCAAGAAAAACCAGAAGAAATAGTTTACAAAGTTTTGATATTTCAGAAATCCACATAGGTGCTGTATTTGTAAGAAATGGAGAAGTTCTCTCCCATAGTGGTTGAGCATCTTTGTCCCCTTCCCCATCCCTAATTTTTATAATAAATGGTTAAGATTTGGGCTGATTTATATATTATAATAAAATATCTGTATTGATATTTTATACATAGGAACTTATATTACATGATTTAAGCAAGACTCCAGTTTTTGAGACATACTATTTGAAAGATTCAAAATCCTTAGCTTCCTAGTTTGGCCATATTTTCAACTTTTGTTTTAGTTCAGTTAAAACTTGCTTCTTTTTCTCTATAACTAATTGCCTTTTATACATTTACACAAATATATAAGTGACAAATAAATTTGTGCTGAAAGCTGAAGGGAAAGATAGAGTTAGAGCAAGAGTGAAATTTATTTGAAAACTGACATTTAGTAATTGTGAACAATTTTGCTACACTGTTTGTTGTTTATTGTTATGCACCTTGAGTTTATGTTGGAATCAAAATCAATTGCCATGATAATTTAGAATTATTGTAAAAGTGATCAATGTTGTTGTTGTTATGGTCTTCAGTCCGGAGACTGGTTTGATGCAGCTCTCCACCCTACTCTATCCTGAGCAAGCCTTTTCATCTCCTCATAAGAACGGCAACCCACATCCACTTGAATCTGTTTACTATACGCGTCTCTTGGTCTCCCTCTGCGGTTTTTACCCCACACACTTCCCTCCAATGCTAAATTTACGATTCCCCGATGTCTAAGAATGTGTCCTACCAAGCGATCCCTTCTTTTAGTCAGGGTATGCCAAAAGTTCCTTTTCTCACCAATTCTGTTCAGTACCTCTTCATTAGTTATGCGATCTACCCACCTAATCTTCAGCATTCTTCTGTAGCACCATATTTCAAAAGCCTCTATTCTCTTCCTGTCCGCACTGCTTATCGTCCATGTTTCACTCCCGTACAAGGCAACACTCCACACAAATGCCTTCAGAAAAGACTTCCTTACCCTTAAATTAATATTCGATGTTAGCAAATTTCTTTTTTTCAAAAATGCTTTTCTTCCCATTGCCATTCTGCATTTTATATCCTCTGTACTGCGACCATCGCATGTTATTTTACTACCCAAGTAACAAAACTCATCTACCACCTTCATTGTTTCGTTACCTAATCTAATTCCTTCAGCATCCGCTGATTTTCTAAGACCGCATTCCATTATTTTTGTTTTGCTCTTGTTAATGTTCATTTTATATGCTCTCTTCAACACGCTGTCCATTCCATTCAACTGCTCTTCCAGGTCCTTTGCTGTCTCTGACAGAATTACAATGTCATCAGCAAAACGCAATGTTTTTATTTCTTCCCCCTGAACTTTAATCCCTATTCCAAATTTTTCCTTGCTTTCCTTCACCGCCTGCTCGATGTACAAATTGAATAACATTGGAGAAAGGCTACAACCCTGTCTTACTCCCTTCCCAACTGATGCTTCCCTTTCATGTCCTTCGAGTCTAATAACTGCGGTCTGGCTTTTGTACAAGTTGTAAATAACTCTCCTTTCCCTGTATTTTATCTCTGCTACCTTCAGAATTTGAAAGAGTGTATTCCAGTCAACATTATCAAATGCTTTCTCCAAATCTACAAAAGCTAAAAATGTAGGTTTGCCTTTTCTTAATCTATCTTCTAAGATAAGACGTAAAGTGAGTATTGCCTCCCGGGTTCCTATGTTCCTCCTGAATCCAAACTGATCTTCCCCGAGATCAGCTTCTACCAGCTTTTCCATTCTCCTGTAGATAATTCGTGTTAAAATTTTGCAACCATGACTTATCAAACTGATGGTTCTGTAATTTTCACACCTGTCTGCGCCTGATTTCTTTGGAATGGGGATTATTACATTTTTCTTAAAGTCTGAGGGCATTTCGCCGGTCTCATACATCCTACACACCAGTTCAAATAGTCTTGTCATGGCTGGCTCTCCCAGAGACTTTAGTAGCTCTGAGGGTATGTCATCTACTCCTGGGGCCTTGTTCCGACCTAGGTCTTTCAAGGCTCTGTCAAATTCATCTCTCAGTATAGTATCTCCTATTTCATCTTGATCGACTTCCTCTTCCGTTCCTACAACATCGTCTCTAAGTTCATTTCCTTTGTAGAGCTGCTCTATGTACTCTTTCCACCTTTCAGCTTTCCCTTCTTTGCTGAGAACTGGTTTCCCATCCGAGTTCTTGATATTCGTAGAGCTGTTTTTCTTATCTCCAAATGTTTCTTTTATTTTCCTGTAGGCGGTATCTACTTTTCCCTTGCTATACATTCTTCTACAGATTTACATTTGGCTTCTAGCCACTCCTGCTTAGCCATTTTGCACTTCCTGTCAATCTCATTTTTTAGTCGTCTGTACTCCATTTTGCCTGTTTCATTTACTGCATTTTTATATTTTCTCCTTTCATCAATTAAGTGTAGTATTTCCTGTGATATCCATGGATTTTTTGTAGGTCTTGCCTTTCTACCTATTTTGTCCTCCGCTGCCTTCATTATTTCATCTCTCAATGCTACCCATTCCTCTTCTATTGTTTTATTTCCCCCTGTTTCTGTCAATTGTTGCCTAAATCTCCCTCTGAAATTCTCCAGAACTTCACTTTCCTTCAATCTATCTAAGTCCCATCTCTTTATTTTCCTACCTTTCTGCAGTTTTTTCAGCTTTAGCCTACATTTCATGACTAACAAGTTATGGTCAGAGTCTATATCTGCCCCTGGGTATGTCCTGCAGTTTATAACCTGGTTCCGGTACCTATGTCGTACCATTATAAAATCTATCTGATACCTTCCGGTGTCTCCTGGTCTCTTCCATGTATACAACCTTCTTTTGTGATTCTTAAACCACGTGTTTGTTACGATTAAATCATGTTCCGTGCAAAATTCTACCAGGCGACTTCCTCTTTCATTCCTCCTGCCCAGTCCATATTCACCTATTATTTTTCCTTCTCTTCCTTTTCCTACTACCGAATTCCAGTCTCCCATCACAATTAAGTTTTCCTCTCCCTTAACTTTCTGAATAATTTCCTTTAGCTCCTCATATATTTCTTCGATCTCCTCATCATCGGGAGAGCTAGTTGGCATATAAACCTGTACTACTGTTGTCGGTGTTGGCTTCGTATCTATCTTGACAATGATAATGCGATCACTGTGCTGCTCATAGTAGTTTACCCGCATTCCTATTTTCTTATTCATTATCAGTCCTACTCCTGTGATACCCCCAACTGATTTTGTATTTATAATCCTGTACTCACCTGACCAGAAATCCTGTTCATCCTGCCACCGAACTTCACTAATCCCCACTATATCTAACTTCAACCTATCCATTTCCCTTTTTAAATTTCCTCCTGGGTAGTCCCCGCCCGGAGATCCGAATGGGGGACTATTTTACCTCCGGAATATTTTACCCGAGAGGATGCCATCATCATATGTTCATACAGTAGAGCTGCATGTCCTTGGGAAAAAGTAACGGCTGTAGTTTCCCCTTGCTTTCAGCCGTTCGCAGTAGCTGTGTGGCAAAGCCACATTAGCTGATGTTACAAGGCCAGCTCAGTCAATCATCCAGACTGTTGCCCCTGTAACTACTGAAAAGGCTGCTGCCCCTCTTCAGGAACCACACGTTTGTCTGGCCTCTCCACAGATACCCCTCCGCTGTGGTTGCACCTACGGTACGGCTATCTGCATCGTTGAGGCACGCAAGCCACCCCACCTCGGCAATGTCTGTGGTTCATGGGGGTGGAAGTGATCAATATATATTGTATATACAGGAATCAGTCCTCAAAATCTTCTTTCAAATCAGTGTAAGTTCCATTAAGTGCAGCATTGTCCCTGACAATTTTTTCACGTTGTTGTGCAGCATATCAACCTTTTTCTTATGCAACAATGAGTGAGCTACATGATATTGGCTGTATTATCTTGTCCTGAGCTGGTGCTGGTTGTCATTCCATGTATGTGAACTGGAGAGAGGGTTGAGTTTGATTTCCCCCATCCCCATTTTCTGGGGATCAAACTGTTCCCCAACCATAACTGGGCTTTATTGTTGTTAGGCCATTATAGCAATAGACAATGTCAAATGAAAATACATTTGATAATACAATGTGATAAAGTATTGCCTAATTAGCATATTTTAATTTATACTACAACATTGCACAGTAGGTCAGCTATTGGATTATTAATTTTTTACAGTTGAAAAATTCTTTGTCATAGAATGGGTGGGCAGCTAACTATTTGTGCAGACTTTCTTTGAATGTTAGTTCAGGAAGATCCTTTACAGCATGTAGCAGTTTATTAAATAGTTTTTGCCCTATGACTTCATAGCTATTTATTGAATATTATAGAAGGAAACTTTCCTGGTGGGGGAAAAATGTATAAAAATAAAGATTGTTTGCCTTACCCAAAGCACAGGCTCACTGATAGACACAAAACACAAATAAAAACACACACAAACATTCAAGCTTTCACATCCGTTGGCTGCCTCGCCAGGAACAGAAGAAGGAAGGAGGGGAAAAAGATAAGGATGCGGGTTTCAAGGGAGCAGATGAGGGGTCATTCCAATCCGAGGAGTGGAAGGACTTACCTTGGAAAAAAAGGCAGATGAACAAATACACACACACCCAAACATATACACACGCAGACATATCTAGGCAGACATGTGTAGAAAAGCCTATATTTCTACATATTTCTGCCTAGGTGTGTTTGCGTGTGTATATGTGTATGTATTTGTTCACCTTCCTTTATTTCCCATAAGGTAAGTTCTTCCACTCCCGGTATTGGAATGACCCCTCATCCCCTCCCTTGAAACCCGCATCCTTTCCTTTTTCCCCTCCTTCCTTCCTCTTATCCTGACGAGGCAGCCAACGGTTGCGAAAGCTTGAATGTTTGTGTATGTTTTTATTTTTGTGTGTCTATCAGCAAGCCTATGCTTTGGGTAAGTCAAACAATCTTCATTTTCATACATTGAGCTATTTATTGATTTTGACAGGACCTGTTATAACTGGTGTCTTTCCTCTTTTGTTGAAGAGAGAGAGAATGAATTTTCCTTCTCCTTTTACAGTGGCCTCAGATGACTAAGTTAGATTATTGAATACTGTGAAGGTGTGGAGAGCCTACAATTTCTCTTTACATAACATGCCTGTTTTATGATCATTTGATGTCCTTCTTGATGACACTCATTGATTCTCCACAACAAATCAAGCAGAAAAAGTTGACATGCCTCTGAAGAATCTGAAAAATTGCATTCCTTTTGGAAAGCAGCATCAAAAATATCATGAGAATGGCCTTTGCTTTGAACAGAGGAGAGATTCGACAGTCCTTCACAGCGCAACCATTTGATCAAAGATTATAGAGAACACTGCAGGACTTTACAAAATTCATTGCTGATAGCTTGGCTACCACTACTTTGAGGAAACAGGCTACAGTACATTGACAAAATATGTATTGTTGTTTATTGTCTAAGCACAAACAGCAAGACTTTCAAAACATTGTATCAAGGTAGAGGAAAAAATAATTTGAAAATTTCATTGATAAATTATTACACAGTTTGAAAAAGATGTGAGCTACAGTGAAGGAAACATCCTGCCATATGAAGTCATCCCAAATTTCCCTCCAAAAACTAAGAAAAGTCTCAAAAATTTAAAAAAAAGTATGAATTATTCCAATCATTTTGATAGAAATATGCAAAGAAATAGTTTTGTTCACAAATTAATAAAATTTGGGCTGGAAAGAGTTAGTTTAGATAGCAATCTTGATTATAGCTGGCTTCGACAACTACTGAACGCAAAAACCTGTTGATGCGTTTGACAACCTTCCTGGCAAAATCATCATGTTTCTTACTTTCAAAAGCAGTGTGTGTTTCATTGTTAAGAACAAACTTAAAACATCCCAAGGCATTTTTATTGTTTTTTCCTTTATCTTTCACCCTCTTAAGTCACATTTTTCAGCACATCTAAATATATTTAAAAATTGAGGTGTTTGTGCCTATATTTCACTCTGCAGTCAAAACTACACTTTCAAAAGCAGTGTGTGTTTCATTGTTAAGAACAAACTTAAAACATCCCAAGGCATTTTTATTGTTTTTTCCTTTATCTTTCACCCTCTTAAGTCACATTTTTCAGCACATCTAAATATATTTTAAAATTGAGGTGTTTGTGCCTATATTTCACTCTGCAGTCAAAACTACACATCACAAATGAATAGTGTTTGTATGTATAGTAATTATCAGTCTCCCAATGTGCACTATGGGGGGAGAGGGTTGATAACAAGGAGGGGAGATATGGGAGTTGAAAGTTACTGAGTTATATAAAATTCTACGTGTGAGTGTCAGTATTTTGCTCTATGCAAAAACTACACAATGAAAATGAATAATCTTTCTGTGTTGATGTAGTACCAAGCCTCCCGTTGTACACCATAGCAGCTCTGTGTCAATAGCTATAAAGAGGATGGAAGATATCATGGTTATATAAAAGCTTATATAAAATTCGGACTGAAGACCAGCCATTATTTTTGACAGTATAACAGCAAAGAGATTATACACAGAGAATCATGATGCATATTCTTCAGTTGTTTCTCTGCAAAGAAAAATAAATGCATATTGCAGTTTGAAAAGTAAAACTACCAAAAAAGATGCTAAAGTGTAAGAAAGAAATTTCACATTCTCGATCTGTTTCTAATAGACAGAAAACGGCACAGAAAAATAAATCTAAAGACGACAGAAACTTGTAATTATTAGACATTGTTTATCTTACATTGTAGGCATCAGCGATTTTTCAATATTTCCATCCCTACAGGGGTGAAATAGGGGACGAATGGTTTTTTTGAAAATACGTTGCTGTTAAGGCAATTTTGAAGCAAGAAATACAAAACTTCAGATGTAGATTTTTGATTGGACTTTTAAAACATATGTTTTGATATTTCTGGAAATTCAACCATTAAGTGACAGAAATAAGGAAAATCTTTTAAGGGTGCTACCAAGACTATTTTGATGCTAGAAATGCAAACATTTGGATTTGATGGTTTCGGGATGTTTTGAATTCTGGCATCAATGGTGCAATAGGAGGGGGGTGGCAAGTTGTATCAAAATACTTGTTTAGGAAAGCATTTTTAAAGCTAAATCTTTGAAAATTTATATTTAGAAGTAGAAACAACATATGCAGACCATCCAGTCTATGCATGGGAAGCAGCAGGAATTAAGCAAGTATAAAATAGTCTCTCTTGAAATTTAACAGGTATATATGAAGACAATCATAAAACTCTGTCTTTACTTTCTGGCTAATTTGTTTCCTTACATTACACCCCTTAATAATTATCCTATTGTAATATCATATACACCTGAATCATTCCAAAAGTTTGTAGAAGAGAATGGACCTCATCCTTCCATTCCTTGCTGACATATATCAAAGTCTTGATCCTTTCATCATCTTCAATGTCTCTCCTTCCAAAAGAGATTTACCACATATAAACAGGTGGTAGGCTCCAGCATTATTCTTCTCATAGTTCCAAAACCCAACAACAACAACATCCAAACAAAAGGAGGAAGAATAACAAGGAACACAACACCACAAACTGAACTGTGACATAGGACTTTAATATATCCACAACATAAACTTAACGGACATGTGTTGCTGAAACAGCAGAGATAGTGGTAGGGAAATCGTGACTTAATGGGTATGGGAACTTGACATTTTCATTGAGGACACCTAATCCTAATTACAACAATATTAAACACACAAGAATTTCATCAAGTTGTAAAATATTTTAAATATTTCCATATACATTATATCTCTGTTTCATTTACATAACTAACTAAGCAATGAAAGCTGCAAAAACGATGCATTAACTGTATACTATTCCATTTCTCATACCTCTAAAACTCTTCATCTGTTGAAATAACGTACAAAACTGTTTTTGTGTACAGATTTCTGAGGAATATGAGCCTTTTCTCCAAAATTTAAATAAATGGAAGAAATTGACCTTTTAGGGGTGGAAAGGGGGTGTGTACCCCCAACAAGAGGATACTTTCCTGTTTGTTATTGCTGCACACCATATAAATATTTTCCCAAAGTTTCAAAAATTTATAAATCATTTCCCCCCTTTGGTATGTTTTTCGTCTAATTTTCCTGGGGTATATCTAGATAAATAATTAATATTATAGAGGGAAACTTTCCTGGTAGGAAAAATATGTATAAAAAATAGAGGTCGTTTAACTTACCCAAAGTACAGGCTCGTTGACAGACACAAAAACAAATAAAAATACACACAAACACAGAGTCAAGCTTTCACAACCATTGGCCGCTTCATCAGGAAAAAAGGAAGGAAGGAGGGGAAAAAGGGAAGGATGCGGGTTTTAAGGGAGTGGATGAGGAGTCATTTCAATCCTGGGAGTGGAAGGGCTTACCTTAGATGAAAAAAGGAAAGGTAAACAAGCACACCCACACATAAACACACGCGGACACGCCAAGGCAGACATTTGTAGAAAGCCTATCTGTCTCGGTGTGTTCGCGTGTGTATATGTGTGAGTGTCTGTGTGCTTGTTTACCTTTCCTTTTCTTCCCTAAGGTAAGTCCTTCCACTCCCGGGATTGGAATGACCCCTCACCCACTCCCTTAAAACCCGCATCCTTCCCTTTTTCCCCTTATTCCTTCCTCTTTTCCTGATGAAGAGGCCAACAGTTGTGAAAGCTTGACTGTGTATTTGTGTGTGTTTTTATTTGTTTTTGTGTCTGTCAATGAGCCTGTACTTTGGGTAAGTTAAACAAACTCTATTTTTTATACATAAATAAATAATTAATAATAATATTTAGATAGGGAACAACTCACCGTAAAGATGAACGTTGTTCCGCCGGCAGGCACAAATAAAAAACACACACACACACACACACACACACACACACACACACACACAATTCTAAATTTTCGCCCGCGGCCTTCCTCAGAAAGAGAACACTCATCCACACATGCCAGCCATCTCTGGCCGCCCAACAGTCTGACTAAACGGCAAGCAGAAGGGATGGGAGTTGGGAAGGGGAAGGAGCGGTATAGGTGGGGGGGGGGGGAAAGTGGAGAGGGAAGGGAAGGGTGGGGATACAACAAGCAGAGGTGATGTCAGGTGGAAAATGAGATGCAGTATGAAAAAGGGGTGTGTGTGGAAGCACGCAGTAGGGAAATGGGCATGAATCGGAAGGAAATGTAGGATGTGAAGGGGGAGGGGGCTGTGGGGCATGGAATGTAGGATGTTAGGTTATCTGAGGTTGAGGTTAGGATGGTTGCAGGACCGTAGGATGTGCTGTAGGGATAACTCTCATCTCCACAGTTCAGAAAAGCTGGTGGGGGAGGGGAGGATCCAGATGACTAAGGTGGTGAAGCTGCTGTTAAAGTCCAAGGAAACTGTGGCCAAGAGGAATATGGACTATCCTGTGGTGCAGTATGCAGCAGAACACACCACCTTGGACTTTAACAGCAGCTTCGCCACTCGAATCATCTGGACCCTCCCCTTCCCCACCAACTTTTCTGAACTGCGGAGATGGGAGTTATCCCTACAGCACGTCCTATGGTCCCACAATCATCCTCGCCTCAATCTCAGATAACCTAACATCCTACGTTCCATGCCCCACAGTCCCCCTCCCCGTCACATCCTACATTTCCTTCCGATACATGCCCCTTTCCCTACTGTGTGCTTTCTGTTTTTAATTTTTGTTTCTACACACACACACACACACACACACACACACACACACACCTTTTTCATACTGCATTTCATTTCTGCCTGACATCGCCTCTGCTTGTCGTATCCCCACCCTCATCTTCTCTCTCCACTTCCCCCCTTCTCCACTCCTACCGCCTCTCCTCTTCCATCCCTTCCACTTGCCGTATAGTCAGACTGTGTTGGGCAGCCAGAGATGGCTGATGTGTGTGGATGAGTATGTCTGAGTGATTGTGTGGATGAGTGTTCTCTTTCTGAGGAAGGCTGCGGCCAAAAATTTTAGAATTGTGTGTGTGTGTGTGTGTGTGTGTGTGTGTGTGTTTGTGTGTCTTTTATTTGTGTCTGCCGGCGGCTCAACGTTCGTCTTTACGGTGAGTTGTTCCCTATCTACATATTGTTATTAACATTCCTTACTGGACCCTCCATTGTTGTTAAATAAATAATTACTTTGGTATGCATTCAGTTCAAGCAAGTGGTGCATTTAAAGTGAGTGGGATACTCTGTGAACAGTTTGTGAACCTACAATGACACTTTCCTGCACAACATGTCTCATCAGTACCAAAGAAACCATGAAGTGGGGATGACATAGCAGTTGCTACCTGCACTCCATTTGTGCTAGTTGACTGTTCAAAGTGTTGAAGCGCACATTTTCATTCATACAACATTGCATCAAATAAATACTATTTTGAATGAATTTTTGTAAGTGTGACATATTTATTTGACCCCACGCATTTTGGCAAAGCTAAGTAATGTTGGGTTAAAACCATAGATTTATTTTTTAAACACAGCAGTATTTACTCCCAGTTGTGGGCTTTTACTGGTGTTTATGGAGAAATGAAAATTATCTGGAGAAAATAGACTGTTTAACAAGTCTTGGACATATTTATACTTTTTAATGAATTGTAGTGGAAAATGGTTATGTTTAATATGCCAAAAAATTCTTGCTGTTCAGAAAAAACTTATCATCAAATGCCACTACAATCCCCATATCATTTCCACCTTTGCACAAATTAGTAAAAACAATCCAGAATTTATATTGCTGAACACTTTATTATGCACAATTACACTACACAATATTTTGCCACCTGCGAGTACTGTGCAACAATCATGTATGAGGGGCCTACGAGCGTTAGCCCTCTGACTCGTCCGATGTACATCCGGCAGCAGCGGAGCTTCTAAAGAGTCTGCCGAGCTCCCAGCACAAAGGCTGTGGAGGGGCATTGAAACAAAAGCAATATACCTGCACAGTTGTGGTCAAGCTGCCCTTGGATTTCTAGTATTTCACACAAGGGCCAGACCAGACTGGGCAGCTTCTCTGCCCAGCTACCAACCATCACCAGATGGCAATTGCGAGTGCAAACATCCTCTCACTCAAATGAGGATGTACTCATTTTCAAAGTCATAGTTATTGACACACAAAATTATAAGTAAAACAAACAAGAAATAGCAAATAATCAAACAATAAATGAATTAGCCATCAACAGGCCTCGACCAACATCAAGCAAGACAAAGTTTACACCTAACACAATAACAAATATGTATATACACAATAAAGAAATCACTCCATGGGGAGGGGACAGAACTTAGCTATGGGCCCTTTAAACTGCCTGTTAGCTGCCTTCTCTAACACCACACACCCATGCTTGACAGGACCAGCAAACAGCTCAATGACGCCACCAGATTCCACATCAGGGGTGGTAAGTTGTCTTCCTTGATCAGTACTTGATTGCTCATCTGGGGTTGCCAGGCTGCCTCCGATGTCCATTTGGTTCGCTGCTGCAAGTTGTGTATGTATTCCATTGACCACCTCTTCCAGAATGGTTGATACATTTGTTGGGTGATTTGCCATCTGCGGAACCGATGTTGGCAGAGATTTCCAGAACAGAAGGGTCAGGGTAAGCACAAAAGTGTTGTCCAATTAAGAAGTGACCAGGAATGAGTGCAGCAGGATAATCAAGATTGTCAGAGAGAGAACACATTGGCCTCTAGTTCAAGCATGTTTCTATCTGACTCAATACGTTGTTTAATTCTTCAAATGTTAACATCGCATTGCCAATGACACATTTGAAGTGCGACTTCATGGACTTGACTCCTGCATCCCACAGTTCCCCAAAGTGAGGAGCACAAGGTGGAATAATCTCTCAACTAACCCCTTCTGATGTCGAGAAATTCATCACACTCTCAGCAGTGCTGTTATTGGAGAAAAACCGTTTGAGCTAATTGTGCACTTCCACAAACATAGTGACATTGTTGCTGAATATGTGGGAAGGCTTACCTTGCCTGCCAATGAATCTTCTCAAAGTCGCTAAAACTGAGCTAGTTTCCAAGTCACTGCTTCCAAATGGATGGCTTTAGTTGCCATACAGATGAATAACACAGCATACGCCTTGGTGGTGACCTTGCTGCATCTGCCACCATGTATCACCTGTCATGGGACCTGTATAATCCACTCCACAATGTTGAAAGGAGCATGATTGATTAACTCTAGCAGCCGGTATCTGACCGATTAACACTTTTGCTGCGGCTGACGCTGATAAGCGTTCACGCTCAATGTAGGATAGTGTCATCAATGTAGGATAATGTCAGCCGCAGTGAAAGTGTTAACTGAGTTCCTGTCCTGGCCTAGAATCTAAAACATCTAAGACATTTCCTAATGATTCCATTGACAATGTTCTGTCCATTTGGGATCCAAAATCTATGATGTAGCAAAGACAGTATGAGTTGTGATCCAGCATGTAACAGATTTTCGTGCTTATAGCTTATGAGAAGCCTTGTTGGGTGTTATGACTAATAACACAATTATACAGTATTCCGGCTAACACTGTTGCTAGGGCATTGAGCCGTCCCATCAAAGTCACAATAGATATGTCCGTGAGCACCCACTCTTATCCTGGTCAGTATAGCAATGTCCGGAGACACGTTCGTCAGCACACACAGAACGTAACTGAGGCGAGGTTCCCAGCCGTCCCCATGCCTCTCTCAAACGCCGCGCGGTCGGCAGGGTGCAGCGCGGTAGTGCCGCCAGCACCACACAGTGGCCAGTTCTGGTAATGGGCGGCGCGCCGTCTAAAAACACACACGCCACACGTTACCACATTCCTCCCCCTTTACGGTGTAATGTCCAGGGGTGCCAACCGCACCCAGGCAACGTCCATGGGTGATGCCTCGTCCATCTCTGGCCGCCAGTGTCGGGCTGGTACTACCCCATAGGGCCGATAATGTCCTGTCCGTCTGCGCCAGGAGTGGCTGGTACCTCTGTGTATGTTGCTTGCAATGACCGGGGATGAGGGCGCACCACCTGCTCCCAGAATTGGAGATAAAAAAGGAGCAGTTTCATTACTCACAGGTTGAGTCATGGTCCTTTCTGGTGTCTGGATATCCATAGCCTCAGAAGCGGTGGCTCCCTCCCCCCTGTCCAGTGTCGGACGCTCAGTGAGGGGAGCCAAAGGAGGAGGTGACCCGTCGCTCAGGAATGTGGCTGCTGGAACTGGTGCCAGTGCCAGGAAAGGCGCCCTTACCGCCGACGGAGCTCGGGCGGACACAGCACACAGTGCAGAAGTCGGCCCCCCCCTCTCCCCCCCCCTCCCCCCCCCGAAGATGTTGGCACGGAGCATGCTGGCGAAACAGGCCCCGCAGGAGGAGGGGCTGGAGGAGGTGCCTGTGAATCTGCAGGGAGTCGCGGGCGCAACTGATCCCAGTGTCGACGAAGAGTGCCCACAGCAGTGTCCACAGTGCAAATGTGACGGCCGAGACAGGACTTCACGTTACCCGGCAGCCAACGAGGATGCCGGCCAAACCCGCCTGCCCACTCTAGCGACCGGGGAATATACCGACCTGGCCATGGGGGCACACTCGGTGGCTGAGGCAACAACAAATGAAAGAGAGTGTGAGGTTGCCGGCCATGAAGCAGTTCCGCCGGGCTGCGTTCCCCAGCCGGAGTGAACCGATACGACATCAAGAAACGGAAATGGCATCATCCACCGAGAAAGAGGTCACATATTTGCGCATTTGAGCTTTAAACGTCCGCACACACCTTTCCACTTTGCCAGTAGACTTAGGATGAAACGGAGGGGCCGTAATATGACGGATACCCAGACGAGCACAAAAATCTCGAAAAACAGAAGTAGTGAAAGGGGTGCCATTATCTGAAACGGGTGTGTGTGGAAACCCCTCCAAAGCAAAAACCTTAGACAGTGACTGAATAGTTACTGCAGTGGACATGGTATGGCAACAAAAAATGTATGGAAAGTTGAGTACGCATCTACGAGAAAAAACCAATAAGAGTTCAGGAAGGGGCCCACGTAATCTATGTGCACCCGCTCCCACGGCTGTCGGGGCTGCGGCCAAGAAGAGAGAGACGCCTGAGGCGCTGCTTGCTGTAAAGCACACAACGAGCACTTAGCCACCAGCCTCGTAATGTCCCCAACGATGCTGGGCCAAAACACATGCCGGCGAGCCAATGTTTTCGTGCGGGATACTCCCCAGTGTCCTTCATGAAGCATCTGAAGCACTTTGGAACGGAGATCCGCCGGAATCAGCACCTGCGGAGCCTGTCCGTCTGTAGCCAAAAGGAGAACCCTGTCCCATTCAGACAGGCGAAACCGGAAGGAATAATAGTTACGGAGGGGATCTGAAGCCCGATGTGGAGGAACGTCAGGCCAGCCCACTCGAATGCACTGAAGGACGTGCCGCAGCACGGGATCTGACGACACCTCCTTGGCCAACACTGGCGCCGTAATAGGAAAACCATCAACAGTAGCCTGAGCTTCCTCATCCAAATAAAAGCATAAAAGTTCTTCTCAGTCAAAGTCAGGATCAGGCCCCGCCGGAAGGCACGATAACGTGTCCGCGTTAGCATGCTGTGCCGTGGGACGGAAATGGATTTCATAATTATAACAGGAAAGAAAGAGAGCCCAAAGTTGCAACCTATGAGCTGCCTTGTCGGGAAGTGCTGCTGTAGGGTGAAATAGAGACACTAGGGGCTTATGGTCAGTAATAAGATGAAATTTGACCCCATACAAGTAAACATGAAATTTTTTCAAAGCATACACAATGGCTAATGCCTCCTTTTCAATTTGAGAGTACCGTTGCTGAGTTGCCGTCAACGTCTTAGAGGCATACGCAATGGGGCGTTCCGACCCATCGGGATACTTATGGGCTAAAACCGCTACAATGCCATGTTGGGACGCGTCAGTGGCCAGAACCAAATGTTGCCCGGGAACATACGCCGTCAAACAAGGTGCAGAAACCAGTAAGCGCTTTAACGTGCAAAACGCCCGTTCACACTCAGATGACCAGGCAAAGGGAACACCCTTGTGAAGCAGACGATGTAAAGGATGCGCTATTGAGGCAGCCCCCCGGTAAAAAACGGTGGTAATAGGCAATGTTGCCCAAGAAGACCTGTACATCCTTAACAGAAGTGGGACGCGGCAGGGACTGTACCGTGGCCACGCGATCTGGCAACGGGCGGACGTCCGCTGAAGACACCTCAAACCCCAAATAAAGAATAGAAGGTTGGAAAAAAACGGGACTTTGCCAGGTTGCAGCGGAGACCAGCTGCTTGTAGGACAGAGAAAAGTGCCCGCAGGTTTTGCAAATGCTCGTGTGGGGAGGCCCCAGTCACAACAATATCGTCTAAGTAGTTAACACAGCCTGGAACCGGACGAAGAAGCTGCTCTAAGTAGCGCTGAAAAATAGCCGGGGCACTAGTGACCCCGAAAGGGGGTTGCTGATATTGGTATAACCCAAAGGGAGTGTTGACGACCAACAGATGTTTAGTGTCGTCGTCCAAAGGGAGCTGAAGATAGACTTCCGCTAAATCAATGTGAGAAAAAGAATGGGAACCTGAAAGTAAAGCAAGTAGTTCGTCCGTCCGAGGCATGGGGTATGAGTCAACCACAGACTGTGCATTGATGGTTACTTTAAAATGCCCACATATACGTAAAGACCCCCCAGGCTTCTTTACAATAACCAGTGGCGTAGCCCATTCACTAGAAGAAATGGGAGTTAAAACCTGCAAGTCCGTCTTAAGTTGATCGCACAGGGCCACCGGCACCTGTCGCGCACGAAAAAACTTGGGTCGCGCCGTCGGTTTCATAGTAATGTGGGCGGTAAAGCCCACGGCACAAAGAAGTTAAGAACTTGTTATTGAGGTTAGTTTCATTTTCCTCTGTTTTTTTGAGTTTGAAATTTTGTCCAAGCTTGATGCCTTTCGTCAT
The DNA here is from genome assembly GCA_026315105.1 of Locusta migratoria. Lineage (NCBI taxonomy): Eukaryota > Metazoa > Arthropoda > Insecta > Orthoptera > Acrididae > Locusta > Locusta migratoria. Next base: position 491,420,170 of record CM048747.1, read on the forward strand.
GAATTTCATCGCATTGCTTAGTTCACCATTCATGCTTTTAACATATATTTACTGGGACCGAGTCTTTAACATTTTGTTTTAAGATTGGTGTATCTCAAGATTAACTGTTAATACTGTATTTTGTGTGTTTTTTGTGATACTTTTCATTTTGTATTAATTTATGTGGATCATAATTTCTTTCTCCAATTGCTCTCCATCTTTCTTTGTCTAGTGGAGTGAATTTGATTTCAATGTTGACCAAATAATGGTAAGTACATGCAGAAGCAGCTCATTCTAAAGGGCCACAGGGGCCTGGCCCCACCAGAATAGTTGTGATATACTTTTGCAGTATTATGTCAAACAGTTGGAGTCTGACATGATCCCCTTGACATCCTAACTTAATTTACAATGTTGTGATAAAATAGTTTCGCTTGCCTCTTGCTGCAGCATAGCTGAGGGCCTACCCGGTGGACCCGTTCTTCTCTTCGTTACGCAGCCATGCCGACAGCCGAGGACCAGCAGCGGCTAGCCCTTAACTGCCCCTGCAGTAGCAGCGACATTACAGAGCTTTTTTCCTTTCCCCTCCTCGCCCCTTGCCTTAGTGCTGCTTTGGGCTCGGCAAAGTGGGCCCCCTGTAAAGCGGGCTGTACCTGTCGTGCTACCACTGCCCACCCCTCACGCATCTGTTCGCAGTTTGGGGCCGGCGACCCTGGGCCCTTAGCGCCTGCGTCAAAATGTATTCTGGACTTGTGTCGTTGCAACTTGAGTGTTCGTAAACTGAATATAAACTGAATAAAGTAGACTCTTCAGAACGCCCTTTCATTTATTATAGAAGGGAAGCTATAAATCAAGCGGTTAGGTGCACATCAACCAAAAGGTTTCTTGATATATCAACTTGGCGGAAAGAAGAAGAAACTTTCTGCTAATTGGTTCTGCAAAAAGTCTTGTCTAACTGTGAATGGAGAGAAACAAAAATTGTTTCATTTCTACTGTGTGTTTTTTGGTGGGGAAGGATTGTGGACAACAGTTGGCTGCAAGGGTCTAAAGCATTTAAGTGAATGAATTAAGAAACACAAAGATAGTTGAGGTCTAAAGCATTTAAGTGAATGAATTAAGAAACACAAAGATAGTTGACTTAATTTAGAAAATTCTGTCAGAGATATGCAGATTAACATCCATGAAGGGACATGTCAGGTTGAGAAGGACTAAGTGAAATGGATGGGTGAAAAAGAGTTGAGGTTGCAACGTTCCCCTCCTTGGACCAAACATATTGTAATGTGTAGTTGTAGTCCTGAGTCCGTAGAAGATGAAAAACTGGGGCGTACAGATTTACCAGCCCACACTGTCCATCCGAGACCTGCATATGTAAGCAAATCCGTTCTTGAATTGACTTGGTGAGCACACTATTAGGCCCTGCTCCTACCTGTTGCAGATTGATAGCACATTGTAGTATCGGTATAAGTGCTAGAGCTGAAAATTTCCAAGTCTTTACAGGTAGGTAGCTTCTTGAAATAAAAATGTAGGATGCTAATAATGCTGTTTTATTAACAATGTCACCATAATACAATGTCAATAATGTACAACTTTTACCCTAACCAGTACGAAGTATTAACGACACTGAGAGCATGGCTGCTACTTGTATAGTACAGAACAGGTCCTAACAGTGACTGCCTAATGTTGGCGTGCCGCCGAGGCCGCCTCACTATTTCTTACCTTGTTGGCATTTCTTGTGACAGCTCATGTACCAAGTCGTAATTAAATTGTTTCTCTGTTAATATACAATTATACAAAATAAGATAAACTAATAATCCTTAGACCACTACTAATGACTGTATGCCACAACAATTAGTTATAAACAATTATTAATAAATACAAAACTGCCCACTTTGCGCTATATCGTCGGAGCTTCTTCAGTTTATCTTCTGCCCTGCGTAATGGCTACTCTCATGTAGGCCCCTTCCAGAATCTTTTACCCACCCCACTCATGCCATATGGCACCGACTGTGACTCCTGGCATGGGAACTATGACACCTCTCCCTGCCAGCTAGCTGTTAAACCGATCACCACTGCAAAACTCTTCTTACTGCGGGCGCACATATAGAATCATAATAAATATATAAAGCTGACAATAAAATAAATTTAACCCCCATACTAGAACTCTTACAAGGTTGTTGAGGAATGAGGATAGGGTGTCCTGGCCTTGAGTCCAGATTATGGAAATGTCATTATTGAACCTGAACCAGACCAGGGGTTTGTGGTTTTGGGAGGCTAGGAAGGTTTCCTCTAGACGGCCCATGAACTGGTTGGCATAGGGAGGTCCCCTACGGGTGCCCATGGCAGTGCTGCAGATCTGTTTGTATACTTTTCCCTCAGGAGTCTGAAGGACATTGGGAAAGGTAGTGCTCAAGTGCGGCAAGACCGAGGGTGTAAGGGATATTTGTGTGCAGGGAGATGGCGTCAACAGTGATGAGTAAGGATTCAGGAAGTAGAGGAGTGGGGACGGTGGAGAGTTAACATGCAAACCGCTAGTATTTGTGGGCTCACAGGGCTTCGAATCTAGCTCTGAAGATGGTCAGACACTGATTGAAATCGATTTGTAATTCAAATAAAGGGAGCAATGGCTTTTCCATTGTAAATCTTTAACCTCGAGATTCAAATGGATGTTATGTTGTATTTCTCATTTCTTGGAGTCCTGCTATTATGATGTTTTGTCTGTCGAATTCATCTGAGAAGTTTTTCAGTTTTCAGTAAACAGTTTATGACGTGTTGCAATGTAGTTGATGTATTTATGTTTTATTTTAGCATTATGTGCTTGATGAGTGTTGGGTGATTTCAAATGTTCCAGTTAATTTGAGTCATTCTAGTTGTCTACACACTGAATCCGATGTTGCCTTCTCCTTCCCTGTTAGAGGGTGAAACTTTTTTCTAAAGTACCTTTTCATGTTTGTCAGAGGCTATCAACTTCAATTGGAGCAAGCTCCATGTTACAACTATGGTTGTTAGCAACAGAGGATATTGATCAGCCAACACTGGTAAGTGGAACAGACACTGTTGGGGTATCACCACTGACCTATGGAGCCGTTGTGCCTGTGTTACTAGTTTTGCACCACCCCAGGTATTTCATTTCCTCAGTACACACCATATCTGGTGAGCATCCTTCTGTTCTCCACTTGGGGAGGTGCTCTATAGGAGACTGGCAACTCTTTTGTTTTTACAATACTAACTGATCAATTTACATTTACACATCCACCTACCTAAGCCCCACATTTTAATTAAAAAACACTAATCCCTTGAAACAGCCAATAAATTTTAGTTGTGCAGCCACGCAATTTCAATTTTGTTGACTAATATTTCGGCCATATATTGACCAGCCGTGTTTAGAGCGAGTCAAAGAATGCCGACATGGTGCAAAGCATGGCCTTATGTGTGCCTTCCCAGGGGTTACGCATGCAGGCAAAGAGGTAAGCCTAGCATGTGCGTACCCCCACAGAGAAGAGAATCAGGTATTTGATCCTCTTATTGATATATGTTATGCGGTGGCAACACTTTGATGACTTCCTTGTAATTTTATTACACTAAGTGCAGGGTTCCAAGCCTTGCCCAAATTAAAGACTTTTTCTTTGTTTCTTAAAGCAGATTGGTGGTATCGGATCCTTCAGTATTGTCTTTATTTTTTTTTTTATTTTTTTTTTTTTTTTTTTGCCACTCTGTAGTATCTGACAACTCATGTGAGTTAACAATTTATAGCTCTGCTGTGGTAATTAGATTGTTTCTTTTATTGCTTTGATGAGCGTTAATTTATAAATTGCCTGTATTACATGACACGCTAGCGTCACCTCTCTCTTTGACTATCGCATAAGGTTGATGACTGCTATTATAGAGAGTAATTGTTGGATTTTAAATCTGTTTTTTTCTTCTTATTATTATTATATTTAATTTTTGTTGTTGATGGGGGTGGGGAGGGGGCAGTGTTAAATTCTCTTCCCTCACATAGATCAATACTGAACACTGCTACAAGAAATCTATGCCTGAAAATTATAGTCCATTTCAATAATAGTTTAGATTTGTTGAGAAATTGCACTGGAAAGTTGGGAGTTGAACTGTGAGATGGTGGTAGTGGTTTTGGCCGAACAGGTGGGGGAGAGTGTCATAACTGATGTTGATTTGTAATATTGTTAGTTTGGGTGTTTGAAGATGCTTTTAGTGAGCGTGGGGTTGGGAGGATGGAAGAGGGACAGTGGGAGGTTTTTTAAATTATTTTTTAATTGAAAAAATGGTTTGTTTTCAAAGCACTGTGTTTTTGGGTCACTGTAAGCATCTAATTCCACTTATCTTCGAGTCTGGTGTGTTTAGAGAGGGCGTGTTGTGTATGGTGGCATACTCTGTGGTGGATTTTAATGGTTCGAAGGGGTGGTATGTATTCAGTACCTGAGCTAGTCACTTGATGTTAGTGTTTTTTGTGTCTGCTATTTGATGATGATACTGTGTGTTGGTTTTTCATTGAGTGAGTGAGTGAGTGGAATTTGTATCATGTTTGTGTTAGTTTTATTATTGGTGTGTTGATGTTATGGATTAGTAAGTTTTGCTTCCCCCTCCCCCATTGTTTTTTACAAGAACTGAGGCAGAGGATAAGTGTCAAAGATAGAATGAGCATTTACAGTAACCTTAAAATCATTATAAAGGTACAACTTGCCAGATAGTTTCATTACTATAACTAAAGGGATTGCTTCAGGGTGCCCATTGAACCTTGAAAACCTGGAAAAAAAATTAAAAAACCTCTTAAATTTTTAGAAAACTTGGAAAAGATGTAGATTTTGTGCCAAAAGCTTTGACTTTTTTATAAGATCTGTCACTTTGTTTTTTTATTCAAAAAGGTTTAAAAAACCCTCAATTTAGGGGCTTTTTAAGACACATTCATGTGATACATTGTGTATTTTTACATTGCCTGAGTTCAATTTTTTTACCTCAACATCTTAAACCATATGGCTTGATGTGATTTCTTTCCCATGAGGCTCTCTGTTCAAATAATGCAATATTATCGCAGTGCGCGTCTGCGGAATCACAGCTTTAATGAAAAGTCACCACTTTCTATCTTAGACACTACCTCAGTAGTGGAATTCTCATTGTTCTTAACAGGTAACTTTTCTTTTGCTTTATTCTGTATTGGGAAATCTCTGTCACATGCTTGTGAGGTTTTTGCTAATTCAAACTTGAAAATTCATATGAGTTGGTATTCATATGTTAGTAGTAAGGATAGGTGGTTTCTGCAAATGAACACATCAAGTGAGGGGAGACAATGATTAGCATATAGGACACTCATTAGAAGGCGGTTCAAGATGTGGAACAGAGACTCTAAGGAACAGAAATAGTCCATAGAGGATACAAATAGTATTGATTAACTGTGCCTACACAGTTGACCAAGTTCCTAATATGGTTCTTAGTACAATGTTTTACAATTATGGTGAAACAGGATATTGTTACCAGAGTTCATAAAAGACAGTTTATCCTTGGGTTACGTTTGGCACCAAATTAAAAATGACTGCATTGTATTCTTGGTGCAATGTAATGATGAATACTCTGACAATATGGACAAAGTGCTTTGGACAGTGACACCAAAAGATTAACAAACAAACCTTTTGCAAAGTAACGGAACTCTTTTGCAGTAAATATATTTATGAAATGCTTTGAACTTGATACAATAAGAATTCAATCACAAATCAGTGAACAAGGTAATCCTATTTGCCACCTATCAAATAGAGTACTCAGTTACTGTTATGATGATAAATCGTAGGTAAACAACTGACATGTATGTGTCTTCGTTGAGCTTTTCCTTGACTGGCTCCAAGCTGATGTGTGGAATATTATGTTAATCTTACTATTAAAAATGATATTATAAAACTCTTTCACCCTAGTGCATCAACCTCTGTTTTCTTTCAAGATGAACTACAAAAATCTATGCTTATTTTGTGATGACATGCGACTGTGTATTTTAATGTGTCCCCCTTTTGTCAATTCTGTCACTTGCTGGCTGTGTAAAGTCATCAGTTGGTCATAAGAACTCTAGACTAAATGAACAGATAACATTGTATAAATGAATGGAATTCTCATTGTCGGTCAGCCAAAATGCACCATCAGGTAAGCTGTAGATATCACAGCAAAATTTATTAGGCAGGTAACACATTGTAATAAGATCACATGGTTGAAAATACTGACCTATGTGAAGTGAGGAAGACGATGAAATCAGTACTGAGTGTTGCTACTATTGCTGCTTATAACAGCTGCTACACAACTCGGCATTGAATCAGAGAGACTGAGAGTGTGTTGTAGTGGTAAAGTAATCCAGGTTGCTTCCACATATTGCCAAATTTTATATGGTTTAGCTGTAGGTACTGTATCCTGGGCTAGTTCCACAAAAGCTAATGTCCACAATCCTTTTCTCTCATTTTGCGTCTTTTTTTTGTATGTTAATATCGGCTGTACCAAGCTAACTACTGGCCAGCCATTTTGTGTCTTATGAATAATTGTTTCATGTTTCAGTGGAGTATTTCCACCACATTAGTTCAAAGGATAAGGGAAAAATTGCAGCATTTATTTTAATTCTTCATCATCTTTGGCATATGCTTTAGGAAGTCAAACACTTTGTTGGTCTCCTTTTCTTGTTCTGTTTCAAACAGCAATGTTTATTTTATTTTTGTTAAAGATGTTCCATAACATTTTATGCTAATCTTTCAGGTGCCTTGGAAAATCAAGGTATCACATGTGATATATTCATGAGATTTTATAGTGATTCATATTCTTATTGCTTACAGAGATTATATTCTTCAGCTTTGTTTTGGGCAGACAAAGTTGTTTCTTTAAGCAGTGAAGATCCAGAAGACATATACTGGTTAGCCCAATGCATGTATTTATTGAAGCAGTATCACCGGGCAGCTGAGCTAATTATGAACCGAGGTCTGGAAAAGGTAATTAAAATTGTTTTGTGATATTTTATTTCTGTGACTTACTTAAGTACTCATCTACATATCATTTCTGGTTTTTAAAATTCTTGGTCAGTTTGTGTACTGCAATCATAAATATTGGATGTGAGGAAACATAGGCACATGAGTGTTTTAGTGTCCCTTTCTCCACGTAGTTTTGTTCTTTCATAGCTTTTCGAAATAGCAGTGCGCTTGAATGGATTTGTTTCATATATAACAATGGAAAGTCTAGCTTGGAACCCAACAATATAATGAGGATAGTTTGCAACTCACCGCAAATATATTCATTGAGCTGTGACACTCATACACAAATAACTTATAGCTTTTGATTACAGACTTCTTCAGAAAGAAAAACACATTGTCATAGACAAGCTTCTACTCCACAATGCCAGGTCTTATATCCCATGATGCCTCTATCAGCAAACAATTTCAATCCTGGTAGAGTAGCATTTTCACACCTACCTTTTGTTACTGTGAAACAACCAGACGTGTTTACAATCATAGGTACTAACGAAGAAACATTTATAAGAGATGCTAAAATACTCTTCAAATGAGATAAATTGGCTGCCCCGTACTTACCTTAGTCCTGTACCACAGATAGCCATACAAATCAGGAATGCTATACAGATATGCTATCGTAGTAGTGATACAGATATTAACGAGGCATATTACTGACTTCAATGTAGTTGTGGGACTGATGCTCAGTGGCAGAATGAGCCTATGCCGCTGAGATGCAGCCCAATCAATACCCATCCCCCCTCCCACTGGATCCAACACTGAGGCTACCAGCCATGCATGAAGGGGTGAAGAGAGGTGGGGCTTGTTTTTACACATAACTCCTCAGCTATCATGCGATAAGAATCTTGTCTGTTCACCTTCACAGCCAACATCCATGTTTATAGACTGTGATTCGTCCACTGTGGAGGAACTGCAGTGGTTTAGCAGTGCGCGGTTTCCCATAAGGCAACTTGGGACACGTTTATAGGTGCAAATGAAGCCTCTCCACACTCTGGCTGCAGTATCAAGACTACGTGCGGCTGTATTTACAAACTGCCACGGTTGTGTGGTGCGACAGTGGCATCTGTTTACATAGTGGCTTATGGGGCTGTCTGGTGCTTGCGGTGGAAGTCCTTTATCAGTGCAGACAATGGCGCCACCCTTCTGCCACCCTCACAGTACTTGTTAGAGCAGCTCGCGGGCTGCACGTAAACAGTTTTAATACCTTGTGGGTGGCACATATCTGAAACTTAATTTTTGAAGACTTCTGGTTAATTACGCCAACAGGAAGTAAGTGTTTAGTAATTTTAGTTGTTGCGTTGACAATACTATTAAAAATAACTGTAAACATTTTGCATCTCAATGTTAAGCTAAAACACAGTTTTGTTAATCTATATGTGAGGGTTGGAACTTAAATAGTGACAACACTGCTGTGGAGGCACTGTGCAATGGAATTTACTATTGTCGCTGACAGCACACATTGTTCACATACCTACCTTACCTCCGAGCAAATGGATTCGCCTGTTTGACGTCACCGGTGTGTGCAAAATCGAGGGAAACACAGTCACTTTTAGCTAGTGGTCTAACACTGGATGAGACAGGACCACATTGTACGAGCCAAAACGGATACGTCAATCCCACAATGGGCATCATTTTGGGTCGCCGGACGCAAAAGAGCGTCAGAGCCCCTGTATGGTGAAAGTTGTGGTGATTCTCCTGTACGACTGTGATGGTGTTATCCTGACACATTACGTTCCTCTATGGCAGACCGTCCGTGCCCAGTATTACTGTAAGTTTTGGGAGCATCACTTGCAACCAGCTTTGTGAAAGAAGTGGCAACACTTTCTGCGCAACCCACCCATCATTTTGCGCAACTATGCGCGGATCCATACAGTAAAGTTGTGGCTGTTCTTTTCGGTAAGTAGGACTGGGAAGTACTTTACCATCCACCATACTCTCTGGTCTTAGGCCCTTGTGAATTTGATTTGATTCCGAACATAAGGGAACCACTTAATTTTTGAAGACTTCTGGTTAATTACGCCAACAGGAAGTAAGTGTTTAGTAATTTTAGTTGTTGCGTTGACAATACTATTAAAAATAACTGTAAACATTTTGCATCTCAATGTTAAGCTAAAACACAGTTTTTTAATCTATATGTGAGGGTTGGAACTTAAATAGTGACAACACTGCTGTGGAGGCACTGTGAAATAAATCGCAATTTGCAATGTTATGGCATCACTGTATTAGGTTTAGATGGAATACCAAACTGTGGAGAATGAAAATTTGTGCCCGGCCGGGATTCGAACCCGGGATCTCCTGCTTACTAGGAAGACGCGTTGACCACTCCGCCACCGAGGACACAGTGACCAACCCGACTGCAAAGGACTCTTCCCTGTACGTCTCCCGCAACACACAAATCTCCATTCGTCACACTGTCTCTTTCCTATATCACAGCCCATTTATTCTATGATGCTCGCAGCCACAATACTGTATTCCCGCATCTGGGAGAACAGACCATGAGGTATCGAGACACAATTAATTGTCGTCAGGAGCCCAGCCTTGGCTTGTATACAATTATATATATTTTTGACGAATTACAGCATTCAAATGAATGAGGGGAAGAGTCCTCTGCAGTCGGGCTGATCACTGTGTCCTCGGTGGCGGAGTGGTCAACGCGTCTGTCTACTAAGCAGGAGATCCCAGGTTGAATCCCGGCCGGGCACAAATTTTCATTCGCCACAGTTTGGTACTCCATCTAAACCTAATACAGTGATGCCATAACATCACAAATCACGATTTATTTCATTCATTTGAACGCTGTAATTCGTCAAAAATATATATAACTCAACAGGTAGTAGACTGCTCCAGAACAGGCTCTGCTAACAATATACTATACCTTCCAAATTGCTGGCAATGGGTGTAAACAATGCTGGTGACTACTTTGAAGGACAGTAACAGGTGCAAACATGTAATGCTTTTGTATCGGTTGTGAATAAATAGTTGCCACTATGTTCCAACCCTTGTATATATAAAAATTAATCCCTATTTTCCTTCATCACAGCTCAACAGATTTGAGTGTTCTTTTCATTTTTTATTGTCTTTTATTTATTTATTTATTTATTTTGTGTCTTCATAATTCTCAGGGCAAAGTTTGTATGGAATAACATATTTGGGAAATCTTCTGGAAAATTTGAAAAATTTCTATGTGCTCTTGTGTTACTATTGCATGTATATACACATATAGATTTATCCTGATGAAACTTTACATACTTTACCTTAAAAACGAGAGAAAGGTCACTGTCTGCATAGAATTTTGTTTGGTGCATGGAGGAGGGTACGTAGGGATTTTGATAAAATTCACAATTCTGCTCCGATCTTGATGAAATTTTATTCGCTTGGTGTTCAAAACAAAAGGAAGCTCACTGGCTATATAAATTTTCGAACTTTGCATTGTGGAGGGTACTTTACTTATGGACTTTAACAAAACCTATAGTTTTGCTCTGATCTTGATGGATATTTATACTCTTGACTTTTAAAACAAGAAAAAGCTCACTGTCTACATAAAATTTCGTTTAGTGCACGGTAGAATGTGCTTTACCTAATGGAATTTGATAAAATTTAGCTTTTTACTGAGATGTTCAGTGAACTGTCATGAATTTACCATGAAGTTGTTTTGAAGGTTGGCTCGTGTACATATGCTTACATGGAGGTGTTTGAAAGTTTCCATGTGCATCTTTGTACATAAGTTTTTTTAAAGAAATGCACCTTTCTTTTTTTACATTAGGATGTATATTTACGTGCATCCTGGGTTGTGTTGCGCCAATGGCCAAGTCAAGTTGATGCCACCAGAGCATTAATTAGTTTTCAGAAATGATACAGATTCTATACATTTCTTACTCATATCCAGAAATACAAAAAAATGCTTTAAAATGAGGTCATTTTGTGCAACAAATTTATTTAAGGTAATATAATGCTAACTTTCAAGATAAGTATAAAGGGAAACAGTAAACTTTTACCCCCATATGAAGGAGGTTATGGACAGAGAGATTTGGGGGTTGGGGGGGGGGGGGGGGGAAGAGATATACAGAGATATGGAAGGGATGAGGAGATGGGAAGAGGCGGCAAGCAATTTAAGAGGTATCTGCAATTCCCATACATATTTAGCAATTGTGAAGCATTGCCAGGTTTGCTGGTGTTTTATAAATAAGCTTAAGAGATTGCTTACATTTCTGCATTCCTGTAAAAATGATGATTGAATGAAAAAGCAATAGTTCAATTTAGATTAAGAAATCTGTGTTAATCCAGTCTGCACCTTCCATGCAAGCTTAAAAATCAGCTTTCATGATAATTACACACTTCTTAAAAATTGCAGTGTAAATGATCATTCGTATTTCTACGTTGGACAGTCCAACCACCCCCAGAATTTTATGACGACAGCCACTTACACAATGTACAGGATAAACACTTCTTTTTGGGTGTTGTCTTTGATGCCCAGCTAACATGGCCTCCATATATTCATCAGATGTGTTGGCAGCACCTAATGCTCTCCGGTGCCTGAGGAGCACTGTTCATGGAGCAGATCATTGTACTTTGCTGCAGCTCTACAAAACTCTCGTTCAGTCTTTTGACTATGGGAGCGTGACATATGGCTCAGATGCTTACTCAGCTTTGTGGCTCCTTGAAGTGATCCATCACTGTGGAGTTAGGCTTGCAATAGGATCATTGAGAATGAGCCATGTGGACAGTTTACTAGTGGAGACTACGGTTCCTCCACTATGAATCAGGCGCCAACCACTACTGCGCCTAAGGCCGTTATTACACTATCAAATTATTGGACAAAGAATGGACAAAAAATTGGGTGAAGTATTGGTCCTATTCTTTGCCAAAAATATTGGATGAAACGCTAAAGGGGGTATTACACTAGCATCTAATATTTTGACAAAGTTGCTTCAAAATGTCAATGTTGTTTATACTACAGTTGCATTGTGTCTGCATTTAGAAGAGGAGAAGGGAAAAAAGAAAAGGGAGCATACTTAGATGAAACCGTGGGTGGTATGGCGAGATAAATAAGTGTTCATAAAATCTGTTACGGGAATGGAAGGACTTTCCTTTTTTATGTCGTCGGCAGTACAGCCAGGCTGTAATTCACCGTTAATTATTTTGTAGCTCTCCAATCTTCACAATTAGCAATAGAGTAACAGAAAAGGCTGACACAAACAGTGTAAACAAATAAGATTGTAAGTTTATAAAGTAAGTTTCACTAAATTATAGCCGCGGTGGAGTAGCCGAGCAGTCTAAAGCGTCTCGCTGCGGAGTGCGCGGTTGCTCGCCGTAGAGGTTCGAGTCCTCCCTGGGGCATGGGTGTGTGTGTTTGTCCTTAGGTTAGTTTACCTAGGTTTAAGTAGTTTGTAAGCTATGGACTGATGACCACGCAGTTTGGTCCGATAGATTTACAAACATTTTTGAACTAAATTACATTTTAGATGGAAGATGACAGTACTGACAAAGAGAGTTTATGTTGTTATTAACAATTTGAAGGGGGGGGACATAGCTAATAGAGTAAATAGGCTCTATTTATTTCTTTAGAAACGTTGTCTGACGTATTTATTTTCGCTTGCAAACAGATGACAATGTTTTGAATGTTGTTTCACTTCCGAGCACTTAGCATGGCAAGTTGACCAAAATCATTCATTATAAAGTCTGCTTTGGCACGTAAATAAGTTTTTGATGTGTTACTTCTTCAGTTCTGATAGTATATTATTAGGGATGGGTCGAACCCAAATTTTACCGAATCGAATCTTAAGTAACACATGTGCCGAATTCTGAACCTGAATCGAATCGGTCGAATCGCAAACCCAAATAATCTGACAACTCAAGTGCATGTATTTAACCCGTGAGGACTCGTGCCTTTAAAAGTTACGCGATCGATCGCACATATAGCATTTTTCTGACAGTCAAAGAACAGTTTGTAATGTACTTAATATGTCTAAATAAGTATTTCTAGTTGTGTTTATAAGAAAACACACATATTTGACTATTTAAAATTGGTAAAATGTTGATTGTTTTAAAATTACTGTGAGCAAAATGCTCATGCGCGAATGCCTGCAGGTTAAAAAGAATTACTACTCTATCATAGCCAGTGTTGAAGATAAAGGCTTCTGGGATGGATCCCAAATGACAGTAGTTACAGTAAGATTTAAGATCGTCCCGGGCACGACGTTAAACTGCCCCCCCAACCCAAGGTGTATTGCGACCCGTGCTGAGGGGTGCGTGGCACATGGGTGGATGTGTCTCGAATGGAGCCTCAGGGATACCGGGCGACCTCCCTGAGTAAGTTGCCTTGCACCGCGCGGGGTTATCGTGGTGTGGACCATATAAATCCCCAAATCGCGTGGGACTAAGATGAACACGGAGAAAAAAATTATTTTAAAGGAATCCGAGGGGCAATCTGAGACCTCAGATACTCAGACATCGGGATCAGGACCGGTGGAGTGCACTCCTACTTCTCAGTCAGGGTCTAAACCTGAGCAAGAAGTGGGAACTGTAACAGAGAAGTTGGACCAGATTAGGATTAAGGCCTTGTCTGGGGCTCAGAGGAGGAAACTTCTCAAGGAACAGAAGCAAAAGGAAGGAAAAGAATGGCTTCCTAAACATAAGTGGAGGGAATCAAAAGGGCTTGAGCCCAAGACCCCCAAAAAGAAACTGCCTCAGGTCGAAGGGGATACACGGACCCCCTCGACGTCAAAGACAGGTGGCGAGAGGGTTAGGGAGGAATCTAAGACTCCCTCCTCTCTGGACAAGCGTGATCCTAAAGGGCTGAGGCAAGAAATAGGGAAACAGACCTATAGTACGCAGTCTCGATCTTTAGAGTGGCGGTTGTCCAAGAAGGATACCCACTGGTGAGCATCACCTCGCAGCAGGAGGAGCTCGTGCAGATGGCCCTCTTTGAAGAGATTGGGGGGGACGCTGGTCCAGGACCCAAATTCAGGAGGGTCTATCTAGATCGCGGTGCCCTCATTTTTGTCTGCGAGGGGGAGCACTCAGCAGAATGGCTTAAGTACAAGGTGCCCATGATATCCCTGTGGGAGGATGCGAAGCTGCTGGTCAAGACAGCAGCCGAACTCCTGAAGACCGCAAAGGTATCAATATGGGTACCAAAGATCCTTAAGGATGTCTCTCCAAAGACTCTGTTGGAGAAAATAAGGGCCCAGAACCCAAAAGTCTCGACAGAGGATTGGAGGGTAATTAACCAAAAGGTCGTTCCGGAAGGATGAACCCTGGTGGTGGAGGTCGGAGAGAAGTCCCTGAAGGCATTGCGAGAGCAAGGCCTGAAACTGTTTTTAGGGTTCTCACAGATCTGCGTCAGGGTAATCAAAGACCTTAAAGGCAATAATGGCAGCAAGATGGGGACTGGAAGTGCTGCAGATAAACCTGTAGCATAGTAAAGGGGCCACTGCTGCCCTCAGCCGTCGCCTGGGGAGACAGGAGGTGGACGTGGCCCTGATACAAGAACCCTATTTATACAAAGGGGGTGTATCGGGCCTCGGTGGTACTGGAGGTAAGCTGATTTATGCCAGAAATCTAAAAAACTCCAGAACATGCATTTATGTTAGAAATGGAATACCTTTCACACCAATGATGGATTTTTGCTCCAGAGACCTGGTGACCATCAGGATGCAGCAATGTGAGGAAGGTATCACGAGGGAAATTGTTTTGGCCTCAGCATACCTTCCTAGAACATGCATTTATGTTAGAAATGGAATACCTTTCACACCAATGATGGATTTTTGCTCCAGAGACCTGGTGACCATCAGGATGCAGCAATGTGAGGAAGGTATCACGAGGGAAATTGTTTTGGCCTCAGCATACCTTCCTTACGAAGACAGCTCTCCTCCTTCTTTGGAAGTGAGGAGACTGACGGAAGCCTGCCATCGGCAAGGTGACGAACTGTCGGTGGGATGTGATGCCAATGCCCACAATCTATTGTGGGGCAGCAAGGACACAAACAGTAGAGGTGAGCACCTTCTTGAATTTCTCCTATCTAACAATTTGGAGATCCTGAATAGGGGTGATGAACCTACATTCAGGAATAGTAGAAGGGAAGAAGTAATTGACATAACTTTTGGTACCATGATGATGGGAAGTTACGTCAAACAGTGGCATGTGGTCCTGGAGCCATCCTCATCAGATCACATGTATATTAATTTCAAGGTTGAAATGGGAACCAGACAGACCATGGCCTATAGGAACCCCAGGAAAACGGACTGGGAGACATATAGGAAAGACCTTGACTTCAGCCTATTGGAAATTAAAACTTCGATAAGGAATCCAGCAGAGTTTGAGGAAGTAGCAGAGGCTGTAACCTCTGCTATAGAGACCTCATACCAGGACAACTGCTCAATCACCAAGAAGTGCACAAATAGGAGTGTGCCTTGGTGGAATAATAACATGGAAATGCAAAGGAAACAGGTACGAAGACTGTTTAACCTTGCGAGGCGCAAAGGACAATGGGCAAAGTATCGTGAGGCCCTTGTCAATTACAACCTTGCCATCAGACGGGCAAAGGAGGCATCCTGGAAGCCATTCTGTGAGGAAGTGGAGGGCACAGCTGCTCAAGCGAGACTTCATAAAATCCTCACTGGGGTACCAACTAATCCAGGAGGAACATTGAGGAAGGAGGTTGGGGAGTAGAAGGACTGGGATTTGGCCAAGGAGTGTGTCGATCTCAGTAAGGTCCGATGGGCGGTGGGAACATTTCAACCGTTCAAGTCACCTGGCCCCGATGGAATCTTTCCAGCTCTCCTGCAACAAGCGGGAGAAAATCTTATTAGATTCCTATGCAGGTTATTCAGGGTTAGCCTAGCAGCAGGAATCATTCCCAATGCCTGGAGGGCAGTGAAGGTTGTCTTCATTCCTAAACCAGGGAGAATTGATCATACCGAGGCCAAGGATATGAGGCCAATCAGCCTGTCCTCCTTCATTCTTAAGACATTGGAAAAGCTGGTTAATGTGCATGTTGGAGAAAGGAGGTTAAGTAGGGCTTCTCTACATTCAAACCAACATGCATATCAGCCAGGTAAATCATGTGAGACAGCTCTCCACCAACTCGTTGGGAAGGTGGAGAAAGCACTACACTTTCAGGAAATAGCCCTCTGTATCTTCCTGGACATCTAGGGGGCTTTTAGCAACACAACCTTCGATACCATGGTTAGGGCAGCAGAGGTGCATGACCTAGGGACCACAATATGTAGGTGGACTAGGGCCATGCTCAGTGGAAGAAAGGTAGAAGCTATCATGATGAATGAAAAAATGGTAATGAACACCACTAGGGGTTGCCCTCAAGGAGGAGTTCTTTCCCCTTTATTGTGGAATCTAGTGGTGAATGATCTCATTGGAGAATTAAACTCTAGGAGTACTTTTGCCAAGGATACACAGATGATCTTGTCATAGTAATACTTGGCAAATTTGCTGACACAGTAAAGAATATGGCACAAGGTGCTTTGGATATTGTGCAAGACTGGTGCAGAAAACAAGATCTGGGGGTTAGTCCTAAGAAGACTGTTGTTGTACCATTCACAAAGAAGCATATACAACATTCAAGTTGGAATCTAAAGCTTTTCAATGAAGCGCTACCTGTGAAGGGGACAGTGAAATATCTAGGGGTTACCCTAGATGAGAAACTGACATGGACCCCTCACATCAGGAATATTTGCTCCAAGGCAAAAGGTACTCTTGTGAGTACCAGGAGAGCTTGTGGCAAAAATTGGGGCCTGAGCCCTAAGGGTATGCACTGGATATACACCACAGTGATTAGACCCAGGATCACCTATGGGGCGGTCGTGTGCTGGAAGAAGGTAGAACAGCAGATTGCTGCTAAGGAGCTTGGTAAGATGCAGAGATTAGCCTGCTTAGCCATAACAGGCGGAATTAGCAGCACACCAACTGCTGGGATGGAAACTATGCTGGATATGCCCCCATTACACCTTTGGGTCAAGATGGAGGCAGCAGCTGGTGCATACAGACTCAAATCTGGCAACAACTGGAACTCTTTGGGATATCCAGAATCACACACTAAAATAGTGAGTGAGGTAAATATAGGAAAGGTTGGGGAAATGCCAGCCGACTATATTATAACCTCATACTGCTTCAACAAGCCTTTCAATATAACAATTGGAAGTAGGGAGCAGTGGGAGAAAATAGTTAGACACCGTACGGGGGATATTGTCTGGTTCACTGACGGGTCAAAATCGGACCAAGGTGTTGGGGCCGGGGTGTATGGGGTGCAGCCAAGACTGGAGGGCGTCATCTCTCTAGGAAAACTGGCCTCAGTATTCCAGGCGGAAATCACTGCCATCAGGGCATGTGTGGAAGAGAATTTGCTTAGGTGCTACAAAGATCGTAGCATCTATATCTATTCAGACAGCCAGGCAGCCCTGAGAGCCCTGGCCACTCGGGGATCAGTGGCAACGAACATGCCGACAGATTAGCCAGGATGGGGGCAGAGACTCCATTTATTGGACCGGAACCTGTCCTGATAATCACCAAGGCAATGATCAAATTGGAGCTATGTAACTGGCTCAGAAGACAGCACCAAAGTCCATCAACAAAAACATGGCAAGGTAATGATGCCAAAGCCATGTTTTAAAAGAAGCTCTGCAATCCTGGGTCTGAACAGGAGAGAGATAAGACTCATGGTTGGATTGCTGACAGGCCATGGGAATTTCAAAAAACACCTACGTACAATGGGAATACAGAAGAGGACCCTGTATGTAGGATCTGTGATGACGGTGATGAAACTGCATCACATCTAATCTTCGAATGCATTGCATTGGAAAATAAAAGGCACAGAATATTTGGGACAACCAGACCTGAAGAAATTGTGTCTAATAAAGAACTGGTAAAGGGACTCCTTGCACTGTTCAAGGGCATTGGTTGGCTTTACTAGATATACAGGGAGCGATACCGCACAATAAACTTAGTTTCGGTGCGGGCAGTGGCGGGTTGGTCCAAGACTGTTTTGGCTTCCCTGCAAAAATCAATTAATCAAGATTTAAGACATTAAAATTTCATGTAGATTTTTATTTTATATCTTAAGGATTTTTTAATACTCCTCCATCCACTTAAAAGAAATTTGTAGGCTATGAAACATTTAGATATATGTTGGTTAGATGCTGTGAAAGATAATGAACTTTCTTCACTATATTACAAACTGTTTCATTTTGAGGAAATAAAAATAATTGCATCATTATGAAGTCCTAGAAAGGAAAGGATCATGTTTCTTCTTCTTCTTCTTCTTCTCCCCCCCCTCCCCCCCCCCCCCCGCAAAGGGGAAGAATCAAAAATAAAGCCTGAAAAGATGAGTAGATATTTTGGAAATCGGAAAAATAGATTTTTAAAAAATAGGACTTGTAAATGTTATATAATTTTATAGTGACCAGGACATTCAGACACAGAGAAATCGACATTTTTTTCGACGTGTGTGTACTTGTTATTGCCACGATTTCGGAGGTTAAACTCGTAGAAGATTTAAAAATCAGTACTAGAAGTCAGTTGCCGTGCTTAATTTCTAACTATTCCCATTCAGCATAAGAATAATAAAAATGTAAACATTAATGTGATACATATAATCTCCCACATTCACCGTTGCCTTTTGGATTTGTTAGGCAGACGGAATTTAGGCCTAAATGTGGTGACAGCTAACATGGAAGATTACTTGGTGTAATGTTTACATTTGTATGGCAAAGAGAGTGTGGAATTTATGAATCGTGATTCATAGGAACAATCCCGTTGCCCCTAAGAGAAAAACACGTAAGTTGTAGCACAAAGGCAATGGTTGTAGCGTCAGGCATATTGATGCAACACAGGCTTGCCAGTCGGCTTTACGTAGTAGCTTTTAGATGAGACCTCATATATATGGTAAACTAAATAAGGAAATATAAAACGATTTTATTACACTTATAATACAAATTTTACGAAATGTTTATTAGATACAGTTACGGTAATTCTGAATCACTATTACTTGATTGATTCTTTGTTATTCAGTTCCTTCGTAGGACAGAGCATCATCCCTCATATAGTGGAGTGTATTCGATATTGAACATTTTTAAATGCCTGCTATGCAGCCTGATTTAGAACCCACATCCATGTATCATTCCTTGGCACACTTGCACGTTGACACGTTGGTGTTAGTTGTCTTGTCACTTTTCACTTGTCACACTTGTCACTGTGTACATGTGTTTAAGCTTCACCTTAAATGATTTATTGAAACAGAAGTCAAGTGGTTGATGAATTGACGTCATCCCACATGGATGGCACACAATTAGAACTTTTTTCCCCACTTAATAAATAACTTTCTTCTTGCAATCCTAGAGCTTCATTACAGTTCACATACCCCAGCAATTTACAAAATTTGCCGGAACAATATATGAAATCAGAATGAGGCAACCTGTGGAAGAATCCTAATGCCTTATGTATTGTTGGTATTTACGTAAAGAAATTTATGTTTGTTGCTACTAATATTTCACAGGCTGCTACATTTTATATTTGCACCTGCAAAGCAAGCCTGTGTAGTACTGCTTACATCAGATAGGGAAAGTTACTTGTGGTGGCTCCTAACACCATTTTTCAGAACTTCGTTCGCTTTATACTCGATTTAAATCACAGGCAGTTTTTGGACCCAAAAAACTGGAAAAAATGGGGCTCATATTCGGGGAAAATAGGCTACATTGTTTTCACAATAGCCACGCAACTGCGTAAATTTTGTAGTGGTTTCACTTGAATAAATTCAAAGTAAGATTGTTTTGTTTTATGACGTTACGTCTTTCAACAGATCTATGGGAAATAAACTAAATAACACAGACAAAAGTGCACTGTTATGCAAAGTAAAGTATAACATTCATAAATGAAGGTTTCCATATAACACTTTGGATTCGGGATTCGATAGTATTCAGCCATTATGAATCGAATCCGAAGCCAGTGTGCTGGTTTTGGCGAATAATGGATTCAGCCGAAACACTCAGACACAACCCTATCTGTTATGACTTTTTATACCACCAATTGTAACTCATAACCTCATTTTCACCGCAGGATATTTGACCAAGCGAATTGATGTGATGGACAGTGTGAATTGGTCTTGTGCATGTTATACAATTCCCCGTCTGATTTATACATTCCTATCAATTTAGTTGTTGCTGGAACACATTACACTAGTAGCCATCTTTATGAATACGAACGCTGTGTTAAACATTAACCCCCAAATAAAACATCTGTGGTGGCAAGGAGGCTGTACTAAGCACTCTGAGTGGTCACATTTCTCACTGCAGGAAACAGAAGAAGAGCGATTTCTTTTATCAACTCTAAGCCGAGGCCTTAGATTTGATGAAATATTGGACAACATTCCCATTACTCTATGTCCAATATTTCTTTCTCCAATAATTTAATGGTGTAATACCGGCCTCACTAAATTGCCAATTTTTGTGGTTTGCCTAAGCACCCAAACCACTGCATACTCCACAATGCTGACCAAGATTGGAAATTACAATTACAGTGAGTCAGGTGCCTTCTTACTGAACTAGTCTTTTCCCCTGCCACCCCTTTTTTGGTTCCAGTCCTTTATAACACCTTAATTTATACGTTGTCCAGTACCATGACTGGAATTATCGCAATGCCCCAAAGTATTACTTCAATCTGAGACCCTTCGGTGTCAATTCCTGTGTATTCTGGATGCATCAGAGGGCTCTGAAGTGGTTTACATGAATGGCTCATTGGTTGATGGTTTGTTAGCTACACCTATGTCCATGCAGGACATACCAAGTTGTGGTCATTGTCAGGTGGCTGTAGTGCCTTCACTGAATAGCTTGTAACCACCTTTCATGCAATGTGACTTCTAAAATTTTCCCGGCGTATTTCGTCTTCCAGTAATTTTCGGGTATGCAGCCGGATCCCATTCGCATTCTGCAACGACATTTCGGCCCAGAGACGTCCGGCCATCTTCAGGCGAGTAGGCAACTACTGAAGAGTGCAGGTACGTTCGCGGTATTTATTCCAAGTATTGCGCATGTGAAATACGCTGGAGTCTTACTGCGCATGTGTTAGATGGTGACATGCGCGGTACGGCCGAGCTGTGTGTGCTGCCCTCGGTGGTGAAAGTGAACACTCCTCTAATCATTGAGAATCGAATGATTCCGTCGTTTCCGCTGTGCCTGAATAGCTTTAATTACAGGGTTCCAATTTTTATCCAGCTGAAAGCCGTTGTCACGATTTATTAAATTATCAGCAAGGCGTATTTCAACGGCTTCTTTGATGACTGAGTTCCAAAAGCCGGAAACTGGAGCTAAAATTGTAGTTTTGTTGTATTCCATGGAGTGTCCCATGGAAATGCAGTGCTCTGCTACTGCTGATTTCGACGGTTGCAGAAGACGGGTGTGTCTTTTGTGCTCCGTTCAGCGGTCTTGAACTGTTCGAGTCGTCTGACCTATGTAAGCAGAACCACACTCGTAGGGAATTTTATAAACGCCCGCTTTTTTCAGTAGCAAATCATCTTTTACAGATTCGACTAGGGCTATATTCTTCACTGGTGGACGGAAGATGACCTGGATTTTATGTTTCCTTACCAATCTGCCTATTTTAGAGGACACATTGCCAGCATAAGGAAGGAATGCAACTGATTTGTGATCTTCTTCATTGTCCTCTGTGCGGTGCTTCCTGTTGTTATGGTTACATATGGCCTTCCTTATTTGGCGTGGAGTGTAGCCCTCTTGACGAGGCGACGATGTCTGTGCTTGCGAAGGGTTTGAATTTCGCGCCCACGCCTTCTTCGCCTCCTTTTACGGAGTTCATCAGTGCTATTGAGGAAGCCATAAGACCTCTCTATGTGGATTCTGCAGACGAAGTTCGACGTGAATCTTGCTGAACTCTGTTGAAGTGTGCTCCACAACAAAGTAACATCTCGCCAGCTGAAAGAGCGGCTCTCCGCAGCGTACGAGAAGATACTAGCACAGTCGTGCTCCCTGCAGATAAGGGTAACGTCACGGTCCTCTTGACAAGGGAAGCCTACAACGAGAAGATTTATAGCCAGCTATCTGATTCTATGTACCACAAAATTAAAAAGGACCCAATGAGTCGCATATCAAGGAAAACCGCTTCACTGTTGAATGATAGTTCTTTACCAAAACAAGTGATCAAGAGGCTGAGACCACACAGTGCAGTACCACCAAGACTTTATGGCCTTCCCAAGATTCACAAGGATGGTGTCCCACTACGATTAATAGTGA
This sequence comes from Locusta migratoria, assembly GCA_026315105.1. NCBI lineage: Eukaryota > Metazoa > Arthropoda > Insecta > Orthoptera > Acrididae > Locusta > Locusta migratoria. Next base: position 491,442,395 of record CM048747.1, read on the forward strand.
GCAATATTGGTGCATCGACCTATTCTACTGCTAAACATCTGGCTGCTTTGCTCAAGCCGTACGTAGGCAAGTGTTGTCACCACATACGTAACTCTGGAGATTTTGTGAATCGTTTGAAGATAGTTAAGCTGAGCAGCACGGATTTACTAGTCAGCTTTGATGTGGTCTCGCTCTTTACAAAAGTGCCTTTAATGGACTCTTTGCATCTCATTGGTAACATTTTCAGTGAAGACTTGACAGCTTTATTTGAGCATACTCTCTCCTCAACCTACTTTTTATTTAATAACCAAATTTTTGAACAAACTTACGGTGTCGCCATGGGGAGAACCTTGTCCTGTGGTGGCTAATCTTTTTATGCAGAACTTTGAGGAGAAGGCACTTGAGTCTGCTGTTTTAAAGCCCACTATGTTCTGGCACTACGTAGACGACACTTTCGTTGTATGGCCTGATGGTAGAGAGGAACTGCAGAAATTCCACCGTCACTTAAACTCAATACATGAGAATATTAAGTTCACCATGGAGAGTGAAAAAGATGGAGCTCTTTACCATTTCTTGACATGCTGGTATGACGCAAGGATGACGGCTCTTTGGGACACTCTGTGTACAGGAAACCTACACACACAGATCTATACCTCCAGGCGTCCAGCTGTCATCATCCCGCACAAACCGCTGGTGTCCTTAGTAGGCTTATACATCGAGCACACTTGATATCGGACGAAGAAAATCTTCCTGCAGAACTGGAACACTTGGAGAAAGTATTCAAAGAGAATGGCTACACTCCACACCAAATAAGGAAGGCCATATGTAACCATAACAACAAGAAACAATGCACAAAGGACAATGAAGAAGATTACAAATCAGTTGCATTCCTTCCTTATGCTGGCAATGTATCCTCTAAAATAGGCAGATTGCTAAGGAAACATAAAAGCCAGGTCATCTTCCGTCCACCAGTGAAGAATATAGCCCTAGTCGGATCTGTAAAAGATGATTTGCTACTGAAAAAAGCAGGTGTTTATAAAATTCCCTGCGAGTGTGGTTCTGCTTACATAGGTCAGACGACTCGAACAGTTCAAGACCGCTGTACGGAGCACAAAAGACACACCTGTCTTCTGCAACCGTCGAAATCAGCAGTAGCAGAGCACTGCATTTCCATGGGACACTCCATGGAATACAACAAAACTACAATTTTAGCTCCAGTTTCCGGCTTTTGGAACTCAGTCATCAAAGAAGCCGTTGAAATACACCTTGCTGATAATTTAATAAATTGTGACAACGGCTTTCAGCTGGATAAAAATTGGAACCCTGTAATTAAAGCTATTGAGGCACAGCGGAATCGACGGAATCATTCGATTTTCAATGATTAGAGGAGTGTTCACTTTCACTACCGAGGGCAGCACACACAGCTCGGCCATACCGCGAATGTCACCATCTAACACATGCGCAGTAAGACTCCAGCGTATTTCGCATGCGCAATACTCGGAATAAATACCGCGAACGTACCTGCGCTCTTCAGTAGTTGCCTACTCACCTGAAGATGGCCGGACGGCTCTGGGCCGAAATATCGTTGCAGAATGCGAATGGGATCCGGCTGCATACCCGAAAATTACTGGAAGAATCTTTCATGCACTTTATCACATCGGTTACTGCACTGGGGAGTCATACTCATCTGCAGCAGGTCTCTGAGCGGACTCCAAAACCTCAACCAATGCTCCCCAAGCCATGTCTTGGTACTGGGCATCCATGAGTCAGTTTCCCTCTGTGAACAATGTGGGAGGTTGATTATCTTCTTGTAGGAATAGGAGGAAATGAACTTGTCAACAGGCTCTCCAAAGAGGCAATCTGTGAACCAACTCTAGACTTCGGCAAGCCAGCTACTGATCTTTGATTGTTACTATACAGCCATGTTTTCATACCCTGTAGCTATGCTTTGTGTATGGTTTTGTTGAGCTAAATGTAATTTTTGAACAAGAGACTAATGACACTTGAAGATTGGCCCCTTCTTTTCTAAACCAACCAAACAACCACTTGATTTTTACATGATTAGAGATATTGTTGGTCAGCAACTTGATCATTATGGTCTTCCACAACCATTGTATCTACAATGCTTTATGAACTTGCATGTAAACTCTGGGGAAGATAATATCTAGGCTCTGTTTGAGTCTGACTGGAGCACTGCAGAAAGATTCAGATTTTCATTGTAATGAATTCACTGATTTGGATATCATGTAAAAATAAATTATAACATCCATTTGTTATTGTCATGTACCTGATTGATGGTATACATTTTAGACAATAAAATTTACACTTGGAGTTTCAGTTTTCACAAATGATAATGTGTAATTCCCTGTCCTAATGAGCACTGTTTTTGTAAATCTTAGTATCAGGCCTCTTACATATGTCATGTTTATATTTAAGTTTCATAATTTCCTGTTGCAATCACTACGTTTTACAGTGTGTCAATTTCTATGTTCTAGAAACATGTCTTGTGCTACTATCTGGCTGCACGTTGTTTCCTGGAAGCATATGACTTATCAGAAGCCATGCAAGTCTTAAACTGTGGAGAACAAGGGAGTTTATTACCCAATGTTTCATTTTTGGAAGGAAGCCCAAAAGAAGTAAGTCTATGTCTTTTATGTATTTAACCCTCTAAATACTGTGTGCAGTACAGCCTCGTTAGAGACTATAAGTGGAAGTGGGTGCCACATTTCCAAAATGCATTATCTGTACATATTTGCAAATAAGTGTGATTTGTATAATTCCACTTCTTTCACCTCTGGCAGTACTGCTCATGTGAAAAATACCGAGTACCACTGTGGTTCGGAACCCACGTTAAACTGTAGGTCCCCCTATAACTGGCTGGGTAAGTCAGTTCGAAGGTTGGAGGAAGACAACGGCATACCACCTCCAAACAGGACCATGCCTAATAAAGCACTGTGGTGTTCAAACCAATCTTCGGATTTTTGACTACTTTACCAGACAAATATGACATTAAATTGCTCATAAAACATATTTCTTGTAACTTTCGTACCAATTTAGAGGACTTAAGATTAACACATACTTCCGTGAAACCTGCGGTTGCATCACTCTATGCCGCCACACAGTATCTGGAGGGTTAACACGAAAAGTCATTTGGAATTCAAGTCACCACAAAGATGATTTTTGGGCCTCTGACAGGTATGTAACAAATGCAAAGAACACCCACTGATTCATACAATCAGAGGCACAACATACTAATGCACAACTGTCATCTCTGGCTGCTGCATTCCAACTCGGACTGCAGCAACTGGATACGATGGTTGTGTGTTAATAGTACCTGTGATTGTGTGTGTGTGTGTGTGTGTGTGTGTGTGTGTGTGTGTTTTGTTAGTGATGAAGACTGTGCCAGAAAGCTATAAGTTTTGTGTGTGTGTGTGTGTGTGTGTGAGAGAGAGAGAGAGAGAGAGAGAGAGAGAGAGAGAGAGAGAGAGAGAGAGAGATTGCATTTTTTACATGGCTGTCTCTGTGGCCTGACAATTGACTTTGTGGTGAGTTGCAAGCTATCCACTTTTAATGCTGTAAATACCACATGCAATACAGCCTCACTAGAGACCATGCGCGAATATTTGTAAATAATTGTTACTCATATAAGACAAATGTAAGGACATTAAATACCTTCAGCTTATATTTTTTGTAACTTTGGTATCAATTTAGGGGACTCATGACTTACACGTACTTCCATGAAATGTGCAGTTGTGACACTATGCCAGCACCCGATATCTAAAGGGTTAAGTATTCTGATTGTGTGATACATTGTACCAGCTAATTGTATTGTGCTTAAACTGCAGCTTGACTGGGGTGAGGTGTTGGGTATGTTGGAGTGAGTGAAGGGAGAAAGGTGGCTGGCGGTGAGGGGCAACGCTGACAGCTGGGAGGAACAGGCAGAATATGCTGCACTACAGCAGATACATACGATAAAAATACCCGACCAGGATTAGTGAGATAGTTCTACTTGAATTTGAATGTCACTAATTGGCTCACACGCACTTGGCTACTGTCTGCAGCTGCTAGGGCTTTAGTGGATTGGCATCCTTGGATGCCATGGAGTGTCGGCCGGGAGGAGTTTGGGTTTGGTGCTCGGCCTCGTCAGGTGATGGGTAAACTCGAGAGTGTGTCGGGACGCCCTCTCACTCCTGACCTGCCACCCTAGGACGCAGTTGATCTATATGTAGAGATGTGAGGCCGTCCTCTGTGCGGACCTCGCAGAGACGGCGGCTAGAACAGCGCGTGACAACTGCTGGGATCCATTTGGGGTGGCAGCGAAACCCGTGGGCCCACACCGCAGTACCCGGATGGAAACGGGCCAATGGCGCCGCGCAGAGGTGGCCCGGCAGGGACCGCAGCAGGTGAAGCAGCGTCCGAGGCTGTCAGCCCTGTAAGAGTTCTGCTGGGCTCTTATCACCAATTGGAGTAAAACGGTAGGAAGCCAGGAATCTCTCTAAAGCCATGTTGGGTGAAGATTGAACTACTGACTACCACTGAACAAGCTTGGCTCAGGTGCCGTCCACAGTGTGTTAACTCTTTGTTAAACATATGCTCTCACAACTTTTGACAGAAGCCCGTATTGCGATACAGAATGTCTCTCTTGCACCTGCCTCTGAAGTTTCCTAATCATATCCATGATGCTTTCATGTTTACTATATGCACCTATAATGAAGCTTGCTGCTCTCAGTTGGATCTTCTGTTTGTCTTCTATTAACCCTACCTGGTATGGATCCACAGTGATGAGCAGTACTCGAGCACTGACCGAATGAGAGTTTTGTAACTTACTTCCTTTGTCAATGGACTAACCTTCCTGAGGATTCTTCCAATGAATCTCTGCCTGGCCTTACCCATACTGTTGGTCCATTTCAAATTGCCCCTTATGTGAACTCCCAGATATTTTATGGAAGTAACTGCTTCCATTGTTTGTCCTGCGATTGCATAGTTAAATAATAAAGGATCTTTCTTTCTATGTAAACGCAGCATTTCACACTTCTTTGTGTTGAGGCTCAATTTCTGCCATCCCTGTACCACACATCTGTGTTGCAGATCATCCTAAAATTCACTACTCTTTTTTTACAGTGTTCCATTTGCTCGATAAACGACAGCATCATCCACAATCAGCTTCATTGAACTTTTGATGTTATGTATGGGGTCATTTATAAGTATTGTGCAAGGAACAATCCTATAACACTCCCCTGGGGCAATCCTGAGTTTCCTCCACAGGCCCAGTAAGACACTTACTGATTCTGGTTAGGGCAGCATTTGGCACAATAGAATGGAAAGAGAAAAGTTAATATAGTAATAATTAACTGCAGGAGTGTGTCTGATAGATCCCAGACCTACTCTCATTATCAGATAGTCACAAAGCAGGCTCAAACCAGATGTCAGTAGTAATGAAATCCTAAACTAAAACTGGAATGTGTACTGCAGATATATGCTGAACATTGAAGGGGAAGCATGTTTATAGTGATAAAAAACATTATTGTATTGAGTGAATTGTGACATTTGGGATGTGAAATAATTTGGGTGAACATAGTCATTGAATGTTTCTTACAGAGCACTTGCCTCAGCAGCAGTAGTAGTGCCAGAACATCTGAAGGAAAACTTAGAAGGTATTATTTTAGATTTCTTCCTCATGTTGTAGTTTTAGCTGGAGGTTTTAACTTACCGGTTATAGACTGACAAACTAATCTGTTTAAGATGGGTGGCAGACACACGGAATCAATATCATTCTAAGTTATGTATCCGAAAATTACCTTGAGTAGTTAAAGAGCTGACTCGTGGAGATGATATATTAGAGCCGCTGATGACAAATAGACCCAAACTTTCTGACTCGGTCTAGAAAAGGGAATAAGCGATCATAAGACTGTTACGGCATCAACAAATTCAGCTGTAAATAGAAATATCAATCAGGAAGGAAGATCATTCTGTTTAACAAAAGCAAAAAAGGACAAATTTCAGAACCCATGACTGCTCAACAGTAAAGTTTCATCTCTAACACTGACAATCTTGAGCATGTACCATACGATATGTGTTAGATAAGTATGTGCCAAGTAAAATTATGATATATCCATTGTGGTTCAACAACCAAGTTAGGAAACTGTTTCCAAAGAAAAGGGGACTTCACCACAAATATAAATGTAGGCCAAGTCTCGCAGACAATCAAAAATTAAATGATGATAAAATTAGTGTAAAGGCTGCCATGTGAGAGGCATTCAATAACTTTGTGAGCAATGTTTTGTGTTCTAACTTGGCAGAAAATCCTAAGATATTTTGGTGCTACATTAAATTGGTGAACGGGTCGAAACCAGATATCCAAACTTTCTTCAACCATAATGGCATTGAAATAGAGGATGGTACAATAAAGGCAAAAATACTAAATGTCTTTTTCCAAAGCTGTTTCACAGAGGAAGAGTGCACTGTAGTTCCTCCTCGGAACTATCACATGAAAAACAAAATGGCAGATACTGAAATAAGTCTCAGAGGAAAAGGCTGCTGAATTTGATGGGATATAAATTTGATTTTGATTTTACATGGAGTAGGTGAAGTAATTTGTGCCCCCTTCCCCCCACCCTTTCTAGCAGTAGTGTATTGAAGGTCTCAAGAGGAGCAAAGCATTCCCAAGAGTTGGAAATAAGTGCAGCTCGACTATTCATCAACGAGATCCAGAGGGCAGTAGATACAGGATCCCAGTTAAATGCCGTGTTTCTTGACTACCACAAGGTATTTTATACCTTTTCGCATCATTGCCTGATGAAAAAAGGGCATATGGAATATCAGACCAACTTTGCGACTGGATTGTGGGATTTCCATCTAACAAAATGCAGCATGTCATTCTAAATGAAGAGAAGCCATCAGACATTAAAGTTTTCACCGCATCCATATTAAAAGACTTCAGGAGACCTTATTGTGTATAACAGTAATGTTACGAGGTCTGTTTTTTTAAGTAAGTACTGTTTTGAAATTAAATAAAGAATTGCTAAGATATCTCAATAATTTACCTATAGCTGTTGTCTGCCCACTGATGCCATTACAGTCTGATTCTTCCTTGTTTATGTTGTGTACTGAGTGTTTAAGATAACTTCTATAGTCCTGCAGACTTTGAACTATGGGCTGTTGTAAGATTTTGTAATATCTAAAGACCTAAAAGCGATTGATATTCATCATGAGATCTGTGCCGTTTATGGACAAAACATCATGAGTAATGGAATGGTAAGAAAGTGGGTGAGAGTATTGAAAGATGGCTTGATGAACAATGGAGTGGGCATCCTTCAGTCATTAATGAAAGTTTGGTGCAGGAAGTGGACAATAAGATGAGAGAAAACAGATGCTTTATGACTTCCTCCTTGTGGGATGACTTTCCTAATGTTTCTTATAGTGTTTTGTATGGCATTGTGACCGAGCAAGATGATGATGAAGTCAAAACAGTTGTAATGCAATGGTTAACAAGTCAGGTGGCAGACTTCTATGAGGAGGGTATTAAAAAACTGGTACAACTTTATGACAAGTGCCTCAATATTGACAGAAATTAGGTAGAAAAGTGGATTAATGTACAGGCTTTCATGTAAAAATAAAATTATTGAGATATCTTAGCACATCTCTTTTTAATTTCAAAATGGTACTTATAAAACATGCCTCGTATCTGCACTGCTCAAAACAATCAGGGGATTAGGTGATATATCATGCACAAGATTCATATGGTAGGTATTTTATTCAGATATAGGTTACAGTTATAACTTGTGTGTGATACAGAATGATCTTGTGCTGTCTCAGTTCTTTACTTCAGGTTTACACGGCATTTACTTAGAGTGAGGCATCATGGTGCTACCATAATAGTGAAAAGTCATTCTCGTTGTCCATCTGTTGTGGCAGGTGCTGATATGGCTGCAATGCATTGCTAAGTGCATCCCAGATATGCTCAATCGAGTTTAAGTCCGGTGAACAAGCTGGCCATTCCATTCATTCAGTTCCCTCAGCTTCAAGCATGTTGTCCACTAGTGCAGGTGTTTGGGGACGAATGTTACCATCTACCAGTAGAAGCTATAATTTACAACCGATCACTCAGCGAAAGATCCGTACCCAAAGATTGGAAAGTTGCCCAAGTTACTCCAATATTCAAGAAAGGCAATAGGAGCGATCCCCAAAATTACAGGCCAATCTCATTGACGTCGATTTGCAGTAGGATTTTGGAACATATACTTTGTTCAAATATTGTGAACTTCCTCGAAGAGAACGACCTATTAACCAGTAGTCAACACGGATTCAGAAAGTATCGCTCTTGCGAAACACAGCTTGCCCTTTATTCACATGAAGTGTTAAGTGCCATCGACAAGGGATCTCAAATCGATTCCATATTTCTGGATTTCCGGAAGGCTTTTGATACTGTACCCCACAAGCGGCTTCTAATGAAATTGCGTGCTTATGGAATATCTTCCCAATTGTGCGATTGGATTCACGATTTCCTATCAGAAAGGACACGGTTTGTTGTAATTGACGGTAAGTCATCGAGTAAAACAGAAGTGATATCTGACGTTCCACAGGGAAGCGTTATAGGTCCCCTACTCTTCCTCGTGTTTATAAATGATTTAGGAGACAATCTGAATAGCTCCCTTAGACTGTTTGCGGATAATGCTGTCGTTTATCGGTTAGTGAAGTCAACAGAGGATCAAAAGCAACTGCAAAGCGATTTAGACAAAATTTCTACTTGGTGTGAAAATTGGCAATTGACACTAAATAAAGAAAAGGGTGAAGTAATACACATGACCACTAAAAGAAATCCGCTGAACTTCAATTACGCAATAAATCAGTCAAACCTTAAGGTCGTAAATTCTACCAAATACCTAGGAGCTACAATTACGAACAACTTTGACTGGAGAGAACACACAGAAAATATTGTGGGGAAGGCGAATCAAAGGTTACGTTTCACTGGCAGTACGCTTCGAAGATGCACCAGCTCCACCAAAGAGACTGCCTACATCAAACTTGTGCGTCCTCTCTTTTGTGTCCCAGCCTTGTCGCCGCTTTTGTGTCTCGTTTCCGTCGTAGGTGTTGGTGGCCGAGTAGAAAGTCCGACACAGGAATAAAGGATGCACGCTTGTGCAGGTAGGAGGTGACCAGCCAGTGGGACAGCAGAAACTAGAAACACTAGAGTAAATTAGAACGAGATATATATTGCACAGAATGTATACAATACTTAACTTTTACATAGCTCAGTACTGCAGAATGCTGATACATAGTTGAGTTAGAGGTCTGCCTAGTGCCTGTACGATAGCCAAGTCTTCACTGGTGCCTATCAGATTCCGAAGTGTTAACTGGTTCCTATCTCAGTCCCAACAGTCCCAAGTGAACGATGTCGTTCAGTGGTGGCCACGAGCGGAGTTGTAGCAGAGGGCGCTCGTGGCTGACGTCGTAAGAACGCCGCGCCATGCGTGCATGGCGGCGCGCGGCGAAAGTAGGTGGCGTGCACTTTATACTTGTGCGACACCACACCCCTCCCCCCCAAACCGCCGCGTCGTCGTGGCGTAGGACTGAGGGCTACGGCGACGGCAGTGGGAGGAGGTCCTGGGCGGAGGTGTTACTGGTGGGACGGGCATCGTAGCTGAGGCTGGGATTGAGACGCCGTCCGTGCCCCGGTATACACCTTGCGATCCGCCGGGAAACCCACCAAAACCAGTGGAAGGGCGCCCGCCTCCGCCCAGAGGGAGCAGGTCATCTTCTTCTGAGGTGCGTGGCCCAGGCGGCGGGGGCACGCACGGTGCCGGAGTTCCTCTCGGTGACGCTGTCATCTGCGGTGGCGACGGAGGCGGAGAGGTGGACTGCGTAGAAGGCGCGTCCATCTCTATGGGTACGATCTCGTAGTCTGGGGATGCTGGACCCGTCGGCGAACGATGTGGCTGTGCTCCCTGGCGGTGAACTGGGTCTGGAATCAAGAAACCCGAGACAGGATCGCGCGGCCTGTGCAAGCGCAACTGTTTTGCGTGGCGCCGCAGCTCCGACCCTGCGGAAGAACGTACTACATACATATTGCGACCGAGCACGCGCTAAATGGTGCCTGGCAACCATGTCTTCTTCTTGTTGTCAGCAAAAACCCAAACAGCACCAGCGTAGAAAGCTGAAAACGCGAAGCGCCATACGAACTGACTCGGTGCGTGGGAGGCTGCAGCAGGTGAAGGACAGTGCGGTGACGGCGGCCGTGTAGCAGCTCGGCAGGAGACGGGCCGTCACGTGGCATACACCGATACGTTGACAGGAAAATTTGAAGAGCTTGCTGCCTGGAGTGCTGACCTTTCATCTTTTCCATGTGAGACTTGGATGTTCGAACGAAACGTTCTGCTTCACCATTGGACTTAGGGTGAAAAGGTACGGTGGTGATATGCTGAATGCCATTCACACGACAAAACTGTTGAAATTCCGCTCTAACAAACTGAGGTCCATTGGCGATAGTTTCATGCAAATCTTAGATGCAATACACTGATGTCAAGGCACTGATTGTACTAGACGCAGTCGTTGAGTTCATGGCAATCACGAAAGGAAACTTGCTGAAAGCGTCTACAACAATTAACCATCGCATATTCCAGAAAGGTCTGGCAAAGTCAATATGTAACCGTTGCCATGGTCCCTTGGGGCGTGGCCAGTCTGAGAAACGTTGCGGAGCCGCCTGATGCTCCGCACAAACAGTACACTGTGACGTCATGCGCTCTATCTGAGCGTCTGTACTAACCCAAGTACAATGACGTCTGGCCAATTGCTTTGTCCTAACAATACCCCAATGTCCTTGATGCAGGAGGCGTAATACTTCTCGTTGCAGGGAACGAGGAACAATCACTCTTCTTTGGTCGTTGTCTGTATGTAACAACAGAACACCCTGACTTAAAGACAATGCATGACGTGCAAAATAACGTCGAACCAGAGGCCGCTCAATGTCTTTGGCTCTGGCAGGCCAACCAAAGCGAACAAAACGTGCTACCACACTTAGGTCTGCATCCGCAGCTGTTTCCTGTGCAACCCGACGAGAGTTCAAAGGGAAGTCTGCGACAGCGGACTCTGGAGTCTATCTGACAACATGCCATTTCCGAAGAATCAAACGACACATCCTGGCCAACCGGAAGTCGCGAAAGTGTGTCTGCGTTGGCATGTTTAGTGGTAGGTCGGTACAAAATCTCATACTGATAATTTGACAGTATCAAGGACCATCTCTGAAGCTTTTGTGCCGTTCGTGGCGGAATTGGCTTTGCGGGTGAGAACAACGACGTGAGTGGCTTGTGGTCTATCAACAAACAGAATTTTCTGCCATAGAGATAATGATGAAACTTTGTGACGCCGTAAATGATTGCTAAGGCCTCCTTTTCTATCTGACTGTAATTCTGTTGCGTTGGTGTCAGTAACTTGGATGCAAAGGCAATGGGACGATCGTGAGAACCAATACGATGCGACAAAACTGCACCCACACTGCACGACGAGGCATCAACTGCTAACACTACAGGCTTCTGTGGGTCAAAGGGAATCAAACATGCATCACTGAGTAGTGCAGACTTTAGTTTGTCAAAGGCAACCTGACAATCTTTAGACCATACAAAAGGAACATTCTTCCTACGTAAGTGATGCAGTGGAGCTGCAATCTGAGAGGCATTGGGAATGAACCGGAAATAATAGTTAAGCTTTCCCATTACTGCTTGCAATTCATGCACATTCTTAGGAGGAGGCAAGTCTTTGATTGCTCTAACATGTGACTGTAAGGGATGGATTCCTCGGGCATTAATCACATGGCCTAGGTACTCAATTTCAGTCTGAAAAAACGAACACTTTGCTTTATTGCTGCAGCTACGAGAACTTTTGCACAGAATGTATACAATACTTAACTTTTAGATAGCTCAGTACTGCAGAATGCTGATACATAGTTGCGCTAGAGTCCTGCCTAGTGCCTATCCGATAGCCAAGTCTTCACTGGTGCCTATCTGATTCCGAAGTGTTAACTGGTTCCTATCTCAGTCTCAAGTGAACAATGTCGTTCAGTGGTGGCCACGAGCGGAGTTGTAGCAGAGGGCGCTCGTGGCTGACGTCGTAAGAACGCCGCACCGTGCGTACATGGCGGCGAGCGGCGAAAGTAGGTGGCGCGCACTTTATACTTGTGCGACACCACACTCTCCTGGAGTACTGTTGCCCCTTGTGGGACCCTCACCAGGTGGGGCTGACGGAAGATATTGAGAAGATTCAGAGAAGGGCAGCTCGTTTTGTTTTATCACGTTATGGGGGGGAAAGCGTCACGGAAATGTTGCACGAATTGGGGTGGAAATCATTAAAAGAAAGACGTTATTCATTGCGGCGTGATCTGTTTGCGAAGTTTCAATCACCAACTTTTACTTCTGAATGTGAAAATATTTTGCTAGCACCCACCTACTTAGGGAGACATAACCATCCCAATAAAATAAGAGAAATCAGATTGCAAACGGAATGATTTAGGTGTTCTTTCTTCCCGCGCGCTATTAGAGAATGGAACAGTAGAGAAAAGTTATGAAAGTGGTTAATGAACCCTCTGCCAGGCACTTAAATGTGATTTGCAGTGTATCTATGTAGAAGTAGAAGCCCATCTCCTATGTCACTATGTCACCAGTGTAGGGCACAACAAAAAGTCGAACGATCTTGTCTCTATACCTCTGAGCTTTTAAAGTGCCATTCTGAAGAACATAGAGGTTCATACGTCTGCCAATACTGAGACCTGCTCACATCATTTATCCATCCCCATGATACGGTGATGTTCTCTGCAAGTAAGTAGGATTTTTCTGAGTTCCATATTCTCTCCAGATGAGGGAACAATGATTGCCTGGCTGAACACAAAATCTTTACTCATCTCTGAACAGAATCCTGCGCCATTGTTATGACTCCAGTTCTAATGTTTCTCCACCCATTTTCTGCAGGCTAAATGGTGTTGTAGTTTTAATTGGTCACACACCATAAGCCTCCATGCTTAGAGGCCACATTCCTCAAGGTGATTTCAAACTGTTTGTTTTGATATTGCATATCCTGTTGCTGCTGGGAGGGTGCATTGCAGTTGATTTGAATTCAGCTTCCTGTCTCAACAGGCTGTTGACTCTATTGCAATCATTCCACAGCGTTTTATGTAGGTATGACAACAAAGCAATTGTCCGCAAGGAAGAATGGTCACTGCCAGACTGTGGCAAGATAGACCATTCTGTGACACAGCATGCAGCTGAGCACAGCACTCTGGATTTCAATGGCTGCTTCTTCACTACCCGAGCCATCTGGATCCTCCCCTCCACCACCAGCTCTTCTGAAATGTGCAGATAGGAGTTATCCCTTCACACATTCTCAACATATCTTTCCATCCCTGCACCCTATGCCTAATATCTCCCCGCCCCCCTTTCTTTCCCCATCCATTATCCTGTATCTCATGTCTTCCTAACAACTGTGTATCATCACTTACAATATCCTCTTAATTTATTACTTTTTATTTTTTCCTATTATTCCTAACTTTACTTTTTCCTTTCTTTCCTAACTTTACTTTTTCCTTTTTTCCCTAACTTTATTTTTTCCTTTTTTCCCTAACTTTATTTTTTCTTTTTTTCCCTGACTTTATTTTTCCTTGTTTCATTTTTGCTTATTATTCTTATCGCTTAAAATCCCCTCAAAGATAATAACTACTTTCTTCATTGATGGTGCTGCATCCCCATTCCTTTATCTCCTGGAACCTGACTTATCACCGGTGATGCACTTCAATATACACCAACATGCCTCAAGCCCATGGTGTTGCCACTATTGAACAACATTCTTTGAACTCCAAACCTATTACATTATTCCTGTTGCCCAGCCAACCTCCAAAAGTTACCTCTGTGGAGTTCTTCAGACTCCAAGATTCACACCTCATTCCTCATAACCCTTTCTGAGTGATTTATTGTGCAGATTTGTGTCCAGCACAAGTTGTGGAGGAAAGTATCTCTACATACTGTATATATGTATGCATAGAATATTTTGCAAAGGATAGATTGCTACTCACCACAGAGACGCCCGATGAGCCGCAGAAAGGAACACGTAACAGAATAAATAATAAATGAGACTTTCAGCTGTTAAGTCTTCATCTGACAGAGAGAACGCCTGCATGCGCGCGCTCACTCACACACACACACACACACACACACACACACACACACACACACACACACACACACACAGAGTCAACCGCCGTCTCCAGCTGTTGCGGCTGGACTGCAACACAGCTGAGGTGAGAGCAACCAGTGGTGTGGGGGTGAGGAAGCGGCTTGGAGAGGGAACAGCTGGCTGGAATGCAACACAGCTGAGTCAAGAGCAATCAGTGGTGGGGGTGAGGAAGCAGTATGGAGAGGAAAGCCGCGACAGCTGGAGACGGCAGTTCTCTCTCTCTCTCTCTCTCTCTCTCTCTCTCTCTCTCTCTCTCTCGTGTGTGTGTGTGTGTGTTCTGTGTTCTCCTTTCCAAAATATTGTTGAATCCTTTAAGGTATTTCCACTGTTTCATATATATGGTGATTTAGTTAAGAGACATGTGCCTGTACAAGCAGCCAGTATGAGCAGTCTCACTGTTGACGTGTGGCTAGTAAGTTTAACAGAATATGGTGTCCAGTGCAGAACTATTTCTCTGCAGTAACACTATGAATATAATTGTAGAAATGTAGAATAATCCTAAGAAATGAATGCAGGTGATGGGCATGTTATCAGTAAAGAGTGCAGTAAACATGGAGCCTACAGTTCAGTGATGAGTCACCTGATGGCTGAAGACGTACAGGGTTCCAAAAATTTTGTTTGTATATTGATGATGGACTTAAAAGTATTATTTTTTAATATGATAGTTCAATCCTATACAGTGAAGGATTAGATTTTTTAAGAAGTAGTAATCCCTGCTGAACAAATTGCTGTTGTATTACAGTTTTTAAATATTCCGTAAAGTACACACATAAGATATCCAAATTCAGGATCAGTGAAATAATGCCAAAAGTGGGTGAGGTCATAAAAAAGAAGTTAAAAGAGAAATTGATGAAAGAATTTGTTATGTTTATTGATTTTTTTAATTTCAATCTGAACACTATTAACTATAAGTTTTGATTCCATTATATGGAAGGAAGTGCTCAACAACCACAGAATAATTACAGTATTACATACAGTAAAAAGAGCAGCATTGGGCATAAGAATCTTTTGCTTTATTACAGGAAATCAATTTTGGATACTGAGGAACCATCTTCAGTGCTGATGCAGAAAATTCGCAGCAGATGTTAAATGAATTATAAAATAATAGCAGTTTAATGTATACATGACACCTAAAATGATTACCTAGCATTATGTATACATTGCAACATGGAATGTGTCAGACATGTGTATTATTTTATAATTCATTTAACATTTGCTGTGAATTTACTGCATCAGCACTGAAGATGGTTACTCAGTAATGAAAATCGATTTGCTATAATAAAAGGAAAATATTTTTATGGCCAATGCCGCTCTTATCACTGTTTGTAATAACAACTGTAGTTAAAAAAATTGATTTTACATTAAAGCATTTAGTTTTTCTTGGTTAAAATATAATTTTTCCTGTTTCCCCTCAGTTTCATTGATTGTCACAACATTTATTTTGGTTTTTGCACTGGAATCACTTTGAAAATTGCACATTAGAAAATTTTCCTAGGATTTGTGCTATGTTTTTTCTTGGCGAACATTTACAGTCACATGTGCCAAAACGTTTCTATTGGATTTGTAACAGCATTGTTTCAGGAACTTGCAAGTTGTACCATACCAGATCAACTACAAGTGCAGCACTCAAATGCTACAGACAAATCCCTCAGTGTGAATGTATTCTAAGAAACAACAACTTTTCCTTTGAAGGGATGCTATACAAGCAAATCCGAAGCATAACCATGGGCATCCACATGGTAGCCTCCTATGCCAACCTGTTAATGGGCTGTATAGAGGAAAGCTTCCTAATTTCCCAAAACCCCAAGCCCCTTGTCTGGTTCATGTTAATTGATGATATTTTCATGATCTGGACCCAAAGCCAGGACACCCTATTCTTTTTCCTACACAAGCTCCTCTCCCATACTACCCCCTGCGGGTTCGGGGGTAAGAATAGGCCCGCGGTATTCCTGCCTGTCGTAAGAGGCGACTAAAAGGAGTCTTCATACTTTTCGGTTTTCCATCTGTGGTCCCCTATGTGGGTTTGACCCTCCATTTTTCAAAATTTTTCAGAAGAGCGACCCATTTGGGGAAGGACACCTTATGTGGTGCAACATGTAATTCTTGTGCCATGCCATCTTATGCACCCATCATGGAATGGACTTGCGACTGCGGATTCAATTCTGCCACTGGGCACGTCATTTCTTTTTCCGTGCGAGTCACGTCCATTGTGCACGGCCATCTCAGCACTCTCATTTCTGATGGTTCACATAGCGCCAGAAAGCCAACACGGTAGCCAGTCCGTTGTGGTGGGGTCGTCATGTACCCTCTTGGATGTAGCCCCCTGACAACACAGGAATCGCTCTACCGGTGCCAGCGCTGCATACTCCTCATGCAAGCCAAGGAGTCGATGCTTTTCTCTGTGGGGCATCAGGACTCCCGGCAACGATCATCCCGCCAGGTGCCATTGCTGTGGCTGGGTGGTGCCCATGAGGAGAGCCCCTGATCGGAGTGGGTGGCATCGGGACGGATCACCCGCAATGAAGAGACACAAATCGGGTGACGTTGGCGGACGTACAACCGCCGTCTCTAAGAGAGGAAAGTTCAATGCTTCTATGTACGACCCCCAAACGTTCTCCTCCCTGACCACATCTGGGGAGGGACGTCGGGCCGCAAAACTGAATGACGATTATGCTCCTCGATATCTGGTTTGTAGCAGGACTGATGGGGACTCATTTACAGCGACCAAGCCTCAGTTCTTTGTGGAACATCTAGAGGACAGGTTTGGGGAAGTGGACTCCATCTCTAAAATGCGCAACGGGTCTGTTCTCATCCACACAGCATCCCCAGCCCAGTCACGGGCGCTACTCGCTTGTGACAAGCTGGGTGACGTTGCGGTGACCATCACTCCCCACAAGTCCCTGAATATGGTTCAGGGAGTAATTTTCCATCGGGACTTATTGCTCCAGACAGACGACGAGCTACGGGAAAACCTTGAACGACGAGGCGTTCATTTTGTCCGGCGTGTCCATAGGGGTCCAAAGGATAATAGGGTCGCAACTGGTGCCTTCATCTTGGCCTTCGAGGGTGATACATTACCCGAAAAGGTCAAGGTGATGGTTTACCGTGTTGACGTGTGGCCTTATATTCCTCCCCCTGTGAGGTGCTTCCAATGCTGGAACTTCAGCCACATGTCTTCCCGTTGCATGTCCAGTGCTACATGTAGGGACTACGGGCGTCCAGCACATCCGGGCGCCCCATGTACGCCGCCTCCCATCTGCGTAAACTGTGGTCAGAACCATCCTCCCTGCTCGTCGCAATGTCCCGCATTTCAACGGGAGCGGAAAATTACGGAATATAAAACCCTTGACCGTATATCGTATAATGAGGCAAAGAAGAAATTTGACCGTCTGCACCCTGTTACTATGAGCAACTCGTTCGCAGCAGTAACGTCGTCGCCACTCTCCTTGGCGGCGACAGTATTTTCTACTTCCTCTGTTCCTGTGGGCCCCCAGGGCCGCCAACCTAAGCCTGCCCCCACGGAGGTTGGGGGCCATCCTTCCAAAGCTCCCAAGGTGAAAGCCTCGGGATCAGCTACCACCTCTCCGCCGGAGAAAGAACAACCTTCTCCGGCTTCCCTCACACGGAAGGGGTCCCTTGGGACGCTCCCTTCCGCCAGTGTCGGTAGCGACACTAACCAGCAGCAGGCGCGCTCGCAGACTGCTGGTCGTAGGGCTTCGCGCTCCTCCTCACTCCCTGTGGCTGAGTCCGAGGAGCACCTCCCACCGGCGAAGCCCCCGAGGGAACGGAGGGGAAAACAAAGGCCAAAGAAAGGCCCATCACAAGAATCCACGGTGGCTTCAGTGCCACCACTCCCCTCTGCCTCCGCCTCTACTTCTGAGGATGAGTTGGAGATTCTTGCGTCACCCGAGGACCTCGCTCTTGGGGACGCCCTTGACAAACCAGTGACTGAAACTGATAAACCTCCATCAGTGGATGCAAGTGATGCTGAGGTATGACCCGCTCATTTGTCTCATTCATGTCTTCCCAGCACTCGAACAATATCATTCTCCAGTGGAACTGCGGCGGTTTCTTTCCCCACCTGGCTGAGCTACAGCAGCTTCTGAGCACGACACCTGCTTTCTGCATTGCTCTTCAGGAAACTTGGTTTCCAGCAATGCGGACCCCTGCCCTTCGTGGCTACAGGGGATTTTACTGCAACCGTAGCATATATAACAGGGTCTCAGGTGGAGTGTGTGTTTATGTCCTCACCTCTGTGTATAGTGAACCCGTGCCCCTTCAAACACCATTAGAAGCAGTGGCTGTCAGGGTGAGGACCACACAGGAGTTGACCGTCTGCAGTATCTACTTGCCGCCAGATGGTGACGTATCTGTGAACGTCTTGGCTGCACTCGTTGCTCAACTACCCCCACCTTTCTTACTGTTGGGCGACTTCAATGCCCACAGTCCCTTGTGGGGTGGTTCTACGATCTCAGGTCACGGCAGGGTTGTCGAGGATTTACTAACTCAACTCGACCTCTGCCTCTTAAATACAGGTGCCCCCACACACTTTAGTGTGGCACATGGCACATTTTCGGCCATTGATCTGTCGATCTGCAGCCACGGCCTTCCACCATTTGTTCACTGGAGAGTCCATGACGACTTGTGTGGCAGTGACCATTTCCCTGTCTTTTTGTCACTCCCACAACGCGAGTCCCCAGCGCGCCCACCTAGGTGGGTTCTGCACAGGGCTAACTGGGAAGACTATGCTTCTGCTGCCATCGTTGGCCCTCCCCCACTCGAGGAAATCGATGTGGTGGTCGAGAGCGCCACACACTCCATTATTTCTGCTGCGAACGCGACCATTCCGCGTACATCAGGGTGCCCACGGCGTAAGACAGTGCCCTGGTGGTCGCCGGAGATCGCTGAGGCCATTAAAGACCGCAGGCAGGCCTTAACAGCGATACAAACGGCACCCCTCTCAGGAGCACCTAATCAACTTTAAACGGCTTCGCACTCGTGCTCGCCAGCTTATAAGAAGACAGAAACAGGAGTGCTGGGAGAGGTACGTTTCCACTATTGGGACAGGTACCTCAGCCTCACAGGTCTGGAGTAAGATCAGGCGGCTACAGGGATTACAGACTACATCGGGAATCCCTGGGATTTCCACAAATGGAGTCCTATGTACGGACCCGGCCACTCTTGCAGAGATGTTTGCCGAGCATTATGCTCGTGCCTTTGCCTCTGCAAATTATCCACCGGCCTTCCATGCAGTAAAGGAGAGGGTAGAACGCCAGTCTCTCTCCTTTCGTACCAGCCGCTCTGAATCTTACAACACTCCTTTTACAGAGTGGGAGCTCCTCAGTGCTCTCCAACAATGTCCTAACACGGCGCTGGGCCTGATAGCATCCATAGCGATATGCTGAAACATCTCTCAGCAGATAGTCGGCGTAATCTACTTGCGGTCTATAACCGCATTTGGTGTGATGGTGTTTTCCCGTCACTGTGGCGGGAGAGTATCATCATCCAAGTGCTTAAGCCCGACAAACATCCTCTTTCCTTGGATAGCTATCGGCCCATTAACCAGACTAACGTGCCATGCAAACTGTTGGAGCGGATGGTCAGTCGGCGGTTTTGTTGGATTTTTGAGACTCAGGGATTATTGGCTCCGTGCCAGGGCGGTTTTTGCCAGGGTCGATCTACCACCGATAATCTGGTGTACCTCGAGTCTGCAATCCTCACAGCCTTTTCCCAGCACCAACACCTTGTTGCCGTCTTCTTCGATATGAACAAAGCATACGATACAACCTGGCGACGCCACATCCTCAACACTTTATATGACTGGGGCCTCTGGGGCTCCCTACTGATTTTTATTCAGAATTTTTTAGCCGTCCGTACCTTTCGTGTTCAAATTGGTGCTTCTCTGAGCTCCTCTCATATCCAGGAAAATGGGGTTCCTCAGGGTTCCGTTTTAAGCATTCCATTATTTTTAATCGCCATCAACAGTTTAGCCGCAGCGATTGGATCGTCGGTGTCCCCCTCTCTTTATGCTGACGACTTTTGTCTCTCTTTTAGTTCCTGCAGAACCCAAGTTGCCGAGCGCAGGTTGCAAGGTGCTATTCGGAAGGCGCAGACCTGGGCGCTTACCCATGGCTTTCAGTTTTCTGCCTCCAAGACCAGAGTGATGCACTTCTGCCGGCGTCGGACCGTCCACCCGCACCCTGAACTTTATCTGAATGACGAACTACTTACTGTAGTGGAAACTCACCATTTTTTAGGACTGGTCTTTGATGCCCGGCTGACGTGGCTCCCCCACATTCGTCAGCTGAAACGGAAGTGCTGGCGCCATCTCAACCTTCTGAGACACGTGGGTCATACGACCTGGGGTGCCGACCGCTCCACACTGTTGCGGCTTTACATGGCGCTGGTGCAGTCCCGTCTCGATTTTGGGTGCATTGCCTATGGGTCTGCGGCACTTTCGGCACTGCACCTACTGGACCCCATTCACAACTGTGGGGTTCGCATCGCGACGAGTACCTTCCGCACCAGCCCAGTGAACAGCTTACTAGTGGAGGCTGGGGTTCCACCCT
This sequence comes from Locusta migratoria, assembly GCA_026315105.1. Taxonomy (NCBI): domain Eukaryota; kingdom Metazoa; phylum Arthropoda; class Insecta; order Orthoptera; family Acrididae; genus Locusta; species Locusta migratoria. The sequence continues at coordinate 491,463,157 of CM048747.1, forward strand.
TGGGGTCCGTCGCCAACACCTACTAACGGCTTACGCAGCCCATGTGTATTGCTCCCCAGGCCACCCGAACCATCGTCTCCTCTTTTCTGATGTGGTAGTCCGTCCCCATCAGCGACGCCCCAGATCAGGTCATACGATTGCCTATCGGGTTCAGTCCCTCCTGCAGGAGCTTGAGTCTTCTCCCCTTCCATCTTCCTATCGGGTCCGTGCCCGTACACCTCCGTGGTGTTTGCCAAGGCCGTCTACTTGGCTGGACTTGGCCCAGGGGCCCAAAGACTCAGTTCCACTGGAGGCGCTCCGCCGTCAGTTCTCGGCTATCATAACGGAATTCCGTGGTTATGACCTGATCTACACAGATGGTTCTATGGTTGATGGCTGTGTGGGATTTGCGTATACTCATGGTGACCATGTGGAACAGCACTCTCTGCCGAATGGCTGCAGTGTTTACACTGCAGAACTGGTGGCCATTCACAGAGCTCTCATGCATATCCGGTCTTGCTCAGGCGAGTCTTTTCTTATTTGCAGCGACTTCCTGAGCAGCCTCCGAGCTCTGGAGCAGTGTTACCTGCGGTCTCCCCTGGTGTTGGCCATACAGGAGACGCTTCGTCCCGTTGAACTGTCTGGGCGATCAGTGACGTTCATCTGGTCTCCGGGTCACGTTGGTATCCCGGGCAATGAACGTGTTGACAGGCTTGCCAAGCAGGCTGTCGGTATGTCCTGTCTAGAGATCGGCCTCCCGGCTTCTGATCTCCGTTCGTTGTTGCGCCAGCGAGTACGTCAGCTTTGGAATACTGAGTGGCGTAGCCTGCGCACGCCCAACAAGCTTCGGGTGGTCAAGGAAACGACGGTTGCATGGCGCTCCTCCATGCGCGGTTCACGACGGGACTCAGTGGTCTTGTGTCGCCTCCGCATTGGGCGTACGTGGCTCACCCATGGACATCTCCTTCGGGGTGAGGACCCAGCCCAATGTCGGTGTGGCTCCCGTCTTACAGTCGTCCACATCTTGATGGACTGCCCCCTTTTAGCTGCCTTGCGGAGACATTTTAACCTCCCTGCTGTTTTATTGGTAGTTTTAGGTGACGATGCCACAATGGCAGATACCGTTTTATGTTTTATTCGAGCGGGGGGATTTTATCGTTCTCTCTAAGTGGAGATTTCTTTGTGAAACCGAGTGGTTGACTTTTCCTTGTTTATTCTTCTGGTCGGTCAACCACAGACATCGGCTTCTTTGTTGTCAGATGTCCTTGTGTGATCATGTCTCTACGCTTTGTGTCTTATCCATTTTTATGATGTTTTAGGGACTCGGTGGGACTTCTCTCTCACTTCGACATTTTAACCTCTTGGCGTATCTCTTTAACGTCTATGGAGCTACTTTTGACGCCTAGGGATGGAATGCGGGACTGATGACCATTGTAGTTTAGTCTCCCTTAAACAACCCAACAACAACAACATCTCTCCCATACTCTTCACTTGTTCTTCGTCAAACTGTCATGTCACCTTCCTGGATGTTAGTGTCCACCTCATTGTTGGCTCCTTTTTTCCTTTTCCTTTCTTCCTCTTTTCTGCTGGTTGCAAAAGCTCAGCTTGTGTGCGTGTGTGTGTTTATATGTGTGTGTATCAACAAATCGGTTCTTTTTGCCTGGTAAGTTTGAACTTCTTTATTTAGTATTGAAGTTTGATTTATTTTTACTGTGTATCTGTAGTCCTGCTTACTGTTATGAAATACTTTAAAAGATATTGTCAAAATGCTGTAAATTTTTTTACTAAATTCGACAGTTTACAAAAGATACTGTTAATGTTCTTCTATTTTAGGTACAGAGTGCAATTTTGTTGTTGAAGGGTCGTGTATGCGAGGAGATGGATAATAGAGCATTAGCTGTGGCTTGTTATAAAGAAGCTCTATGTAAGGATGTTCATTGTTATGAAGCATTTGAAGCACTTACTCAGCATCAGATGCTGCCTGCATGGGAAGGTGATAATTTTTCCTTCTTGATTTTTGTATTTGTAAATATTTTAAATAGTTTGTTCATTACTGTTAAGTAGGGATGGGCTAAACTGTGACTTTTCAGTATCAGTGATTTCTGTGACTGCTACTTGTAAGGGGCCCTCACAAGTTCAGTAATATTGTCAATATAGTGACAATGTGTCAATATATTGACCATGTGCTTGTGAGTATTGACGTACTGTTAATACTGTAAATATTGACAGAGCAGTATTGCTATGGGCCCATAAATATTTTCCAGTTTGACATAATTCTTTGTTCAGATATTTACAGTGGTTCGCAGACAGCTTCAGAGCGCTAGCGTCTATCGCATAACTGCTGCTTTTTAGTGTTTACATTTGCTGTTTCTATCTCGATATGCTTTGAATGAATCTGAATTGGGCACAAAATATGAGTAAATAACTAAAGGCGCAGTTAATAGAATGTTATAGGAGCAATCAATATCTCTAAACACAGCATTCTGTTTATTACATGGAAAGAACCATTTAATAAGCTATTACTTGAAATTTATCTCCTTCAATATCCGGAAGGAAAATAGAGGCCATTAAAAAGGAAATAAATTATCTAATTGCTTTGCATGTTTCAACGAGAATTTTACTAATCGTGTTAGCGGACACAAATGCATTGAACTTTAAATATTTAAATGACCTTCTTGTGGCCAACATTCATAAAGTTACACTTACTCTTTCATTGGCTAGGATTGCGGGTCTCTTAATTATGTCTTATTTTCTGATTATCTCATAATGTAAATAGTTTGTTATATGATTCTAGACTCATTCGAAAATATTTTAAGAAATCTTTCATTTTGATTGTTCTGATTTCTGTTGGCCAGTTCACTTGCGAAAAATCATTCCTTTTTTTAACCACCACGAACCTAATTCCTTTTTTTGCAGCTCTCAGCTGTCTCTCTTTTAATTTTTACTTTCTTTTTGCTAGGCAGCTCTATATGATTATAGCACATATTTTCTCATTGTCTGACATATTTTATTGCCTTCACGAAATCCTATCGTCAGTTGAAAACAATGACAATATTATTGCTGGTGTGAGGACCACTGAAATGTATTGAAGTTTGACAGTAAGTATTGATCATGTGAGGGCCCCTTTAGGTATCTGTGATTCCTAGTTGTGATTTGTCACAGTTTACAATTACAGTTCACAAATCCACTACATCTACCCATCCGCACTCAAACTGTGATTTCTATGGCTGCTACTTCTGTTATTTAGAGTGGAAGATGGTAAACTGTGGTTAGTCACAAGTAGCATCTAACAGAAATTGGCAATTATAGCCTATCTAACTGAAATTTTTGTCCAGATTAAATGTGTCATTGCAACAAAAGTGCTATGTACTTGCCCGTAAAATGCATAAACTGATTCTTTTGTAACATTTTGTGTTATAATTCACTTACTAATTTGAAAGGAAAAAGGATAAATAAATGTGAAATACAATGTATGTCCACAAAGTAAGTTCTGTTTGGTTATGTAAAACAAACGTGTACAGGTACTGAAAAAATATTTATCGTACAAAAATCTACAACTGTTAAACTACTTTTCTACATAGCTTCCAAAATTTTGTAGACACTTATTATAGCCTGGCACAAGTTTTTGTATGCCTTCTTCATAGAAGATTGCCATCTGTGTATTCAAGCGTGTGGTGACTTGTTCTTTCAGCTTGTCATCATTGTTGAATTGTTGACCACCAAGGACATATTTTAGGTATCGGAAGAGATGAAAGTCGCTAGGATGGAGGTTCAGGCTGTACGGAGGATGAACACGTAAGAGTTGTTTGGTCACATTCGCTGTGTGAGGTCGGACAAAATTGGGCCACAGGCATAACACCTTTTGGTAGTAATCCTCGGCACTTTTTCTGTATTGCGCAGTGCAATTTCTTTATGGTCTCGCAGTAACCATGTGCATTGATTGTTTGTTCTTGTGGTAAAAAATCAATAAGCAAAATCCTTTTTTGTCCCAATAAACGGTGCACATTACTTTTAGAGATGTCAAGATTTTCTTGGGCTTAACCTTCATTAAGGATGAAGTGTGCCTCCATTCCATTGATTGCCGTTTTGTTTCAGGGGTGTCGTACAATACCAAGTTTCATCCCCCGTGAGTATCTGAAAAGAAAACTATTGCCTTCTTCATTGTAGCTTGTAAAAAACTGAAGTGCACTGCCCATCATTTTTTTATGTTGTTCAATAAGAATTTGGATACCCAATCTGAGCAAAGTTTTAGAAATTTCAGTTTTTCATTAACAATTTCATGAATTAGTGATTGTGAGATTTATGAAACTTCCATCAAGTGCATTATAAGTGTAAACTTACAGTTGTGCTTAACCAGTTAGTCAGTAACCACAGATGGGCGTCCACTTCATTTTTCATCGTGCACTTGATCACATCCTTCATTAAACAGTGTGACCCATCTTCTAGCCATTGAATCACTCATAGCATTTTGTCCGTAAACTTCGCAGAATTGCCGATGAATTTCCTGTGGTTTAACTTTCTTTACCTTTAGAAAACAAATCATGGATCTGATTTCACATGCAACGGCATTTTTAATTATTCTTGACGTTATAAAGAAGCACTACAATGCACAAGTCGGCAGCAGCGATCTGAAAATAACTTACATGTCTTCTCCTTGAGACAGAGTAATGTCCATGCATGCTCAGAACTGCGATCATAGCGCTATCACGGATAGAAATAGAAACGGAACTTACATTGTGGATGACCCTCGTATCCATGAGTGGCTATTGAAAATTCAGTTTTTCTTTTAAAACCATTTGATGCCACTAAATATTCTACCAAATAACTATTGATAAAAGCTTGTGCTAAATTTTATTTTCGGCAGCGCCTGCCTAGTGTCCTAATGTTGGCAACAATATCTTCACTTTATAAGAGTCTTTAATTTACAGATAAGGGTACACACAAGATTCTGTCAACCATAGACAAGAATAGCATTAATTATTTGAATATTTTATCCATTACAGCAAATGTGGTTTACAGGTTAAAAAAGAAGACAACCATCATTTGCAGGGTTGTAGATTTATTAACTACTGGTTTCAGACAATTATTGCCTTTCTTACCTCTTGCTCTGGTTGAATATATAGCGTACAATCAATATAACTGAAGAAGGGCAATAAATTCGTGAAACTGGTAGTTAATAAATCTAACCTGCAACTGTCTTCGTTTTTAACCATTAATTATTTATTTTATTATAAACAAAAGATTGTTTCCCTCATTATATGTTATTTAGATTTCAAAGAGCATTCGCCAATTGTTGCCAGCATCCGCAAACTATGCTGCCACTGCCGTAAGCAAAAGTTTTATTTTTAACACAACTGAAGGACGCGATACCACCTGTCTGATTTGACCTGTGATGTTACAAGTGGGGACATACTAAAAGGAAAAAAGGGGGAAAACAATATTCAGAAATCTAAGACAAAACTTTTAAATTAAATCTTTCCATTAGGCATAACTTTGCATTTTCTAGTGTAAAATTGTTATTGTACACTGTTACTGTACGGTATACGAGGGTCATCCATAAAGTAAATTCCGTTTCTATTTCTATCCGTGATAGCGCTATGATCGCAGTTCTGAGCATGCATGGACATAACTTCTCACTCTAAAGTTGATCATTGAGCTACTGACAGGTATGGAAAATAGACATTCACATTCACACTACTTAAATTATCGGTCATGGCCTTTATCAGAAAAAGAAACACATACATTTACACAATAACTCTCACAACCATACACACACAACCACCATCTCCGGGACTCCAGCACTGGAGTGGCCAGACATTGTGGTTGTGTGTGTATAGTTGTGTGAGTTATTGTGTAAATGTGTGTTTCTTTTTCTGAAAATCTAAGTTGCGTGAATGTGATTGTCTATTTTTTTTACCTGTCAGCAACACAATGAATGTCTTTACAGTGAGTTGCTATCTATCCTCCATTATTGACATTCCAGTCAGATTTACCGCTATTAAAAGTTTACTTCTATATCATAGTCCTTAAAATAGTGCACACTAAAAATAGAGTAGGTCTGCTGCTAAACATTTCGTAAAATTACTTAGTTGACCCCTTGCTTCCACCCCATTGTGTGGTGTTTTTACTTTATGTACAATATATGTCAAAATGGTCTTCAAAACTGGATTCACAATGTAAAATATGTATTCTGAATTTACATAGTAATTTCAAATTTTATGATGGAAAATTATTTTAAACATGGATCAGTTCCATAATGCAGTCATTATTTGGCATTCAGATTCATTGTATTTACCAACTACAGTATAAACCAAATTATTTCAACCTAACCTAGATACTAGACTTCGCTTCACAACAAAAATTTCAGGTGGGTGATGTCGAATGTCATGCTTTGGCTAAGCATATAAGTATTGCTGCCAGGTCAAAGTAAATTAGCTTTGTGGTTATTTATTCAACCACATAGATCCATAAACTACTCACAAGATCCTTAGCATGAAGTACGATAGTTGGCCAACAGCTGGCACAAGGTCGAATATTAAATGCTATTCTTAGTTGCTACTTGTTACTCTTAGTTGTGACTTGTCACTGAAATTGCTGTCAGATCCGATAGCAAGACAGAAGTATGAAGGCAGAAGTAAAAACTGTGAGCAACGGATGAGACATGTCACACGGTCTAAACTGCTATTTGTGACTGTTAGTTGTGACATGTCACTGGAATTGCAGTCTGAACTGACAGTGTGACAGGGGGAGGGCAAAAAGTATGAAGTACAACCATCAGATAGTATGCTTCACACTATCGAAACTACTAGTTGTGACTTGTCAATGAAATTGCAGTTTGAGCCGATAATGCGACATGGGGAAGAAGGAAGTATGAACTACGACCACCAGATGGCAACATTGTTTCATTGAAATTGATACCCTTAACTGTGGCTCAGATCACAATTAAATTCTGTAAAGTTGCTGCTGTGGGAACTGCAACTTCTCATCCACAGTGATTTTTCACAAACCCGCAATTTCTTGCGCACTCGGGATCCCGTGCTGTGGACAGCGTCACGGCAACGGTCTGCCACACCATATGCACTGTGTGTGCTTCAATGACCATTGTTCAGCACGACGGTGGAACTTTGTATGTTTCAGAGCCCAGGGATCCTGGCTTGATCACTCAGGTCATGAGCACGATACCAACCTCTATAAAAAAAGGGGAGATGCTTGGCTGTTGAGGTTGAACAGTTGCTAGCAAGCAAGCTCCTGGGGAACCTGCCGCACTTCAGTTGTATAAGGCTTACCCAGGCAAGCGAGGCTCTGCCTGGATGGATGTACAGTTCCCTCGTTGCTTGTGGTAACAGGATGAAACGAGCCATTAATAGCATGGATGGTCGCAAAAACAACGTCTTTAAGAAGGGTTAGGTTGACTTTAATGCCGAGAGATATGATCCTAGATTGTTCCCTTCCGTGGCCCCAGCATGGGAGGAACATAGGGCACATAACCGATCTGAGCCATATTCGGTGCAGTACTTGGAATGCCCACAAACCGATGGGGACTCTTCCTCGCCAACAAAGCCGCAGTTCTATGTTGAAAATCTTGAAGTTTGGCGAGGTAGCGTATGTTTCGTAGATGAGAAATGTGGCAGTATTAATACAGACAGCATCCCCTGCCGAGTCAAAGGCACTGCTTGCCTGCGACAACCTGGGTGATGATCCGTTCAGCAACACACCCCACAAGACGCTCAACATCGTACAAGGTCTTATTTACCACCAATGATCTCCTGTCTCAGTCAGATGATGAACTCCGTGCAAATTCTGGTCCTATGTAAAATCGATAAGCGGGTCAAAGCCCACTGTCCAGTCACTAGTTGATCATTCCGGGGCAGTAATAGAAGAAAGCAAACGGAAAGCTGAAGTTCTAAATTTAACCTTTAAGAAATCTTTCACGCAGGAGGACCGCACAAATATACCAACATTTGATCAACGTACCAATTCCGAAATGGGGGACATAGCAATAGGTATTTCCGGTGTAGAGAAGCAGCTGAGAGAGCTAAATACGAAAAAGTCTGCTGGTCCGGATGGAATACCAGTTCGGTTTTACAAAGACTATTCTGCGGCATTGGCCCCCTACTTAGCTTGCATTTATAGCGAATCTTTAATTCAGCGCAAAGTTCCTAGTGATTGGAAAAAAGCGCAGGTGACTCCCGTGTATAAGAAAGGAAAGAGAACTGACCCATACAATTACAGGCCAATATCGTTGACATCGGTTTCATGTAGAATTTTGGAGCATATTCTCAGTTCGAATATAGTAAATTTCCTTGAAACGGAAAAGCTTCTTTCCATGAATCAGCACGGGTTTAGGAAACATCGTTCATGTGAAACTCAGCTTGCCTTTTTCTCACATGACATCTTGCGAGCCATGGACGAAGGGCAACAGGCGGATTGTGTTTTTCTCGACTTCAAAAAGGCGTTCGACACGGTACCACACTGCAGACTGCTAACGAAGGTACGAGCTTATGGAATAGGTTCACAGATTTGTGACTGGCTGGAAGACTTCCTAAGTAATAGAACGCAGTACGTTGTTCTCGACGGCGAGTGTTCATCAGAGACGAGTGTATCGTCAGGCGTGCCCCAGGGGAGTGTGATAGGACCGATATTATTCTCTATCTATATAAATGATCTGATGGACAGAGTAAGTTGTAATTTGCGGCTGTTTGCTGATGATGCTGTGGTGTATGGGAGGGTGTCGTCTGTAACTGACTGTAATAGCATACAGGTTGACTTAGACAAAATTTCTAGTTGGTGCGAAGAATGGCAGCTAGCTCTCAATGTAGAAAAATGTAAGGTGATGCGCATGAGTAGGAAAAACAATCCCATAATGTTCGAATACAGCATCAGTAGTGAGCTTCTTGATGCGGTCGCGTCGTTCAAATATCTAGGCGTAACATTGCAGAGTGATATGAAATGGAACGAGCATGTAAGGACAGTTGTGAGTAAGGCAGACAGCCGACTTCGGTTTATTGGGAGAATTTTGGGAAGATGTACTTCAACTGTAAAGGAGACCGCGTATAAAACGCTTGTACGACCACGTCTTGAGTATTGCTCAAGTATTTGGGACCCGCAGCAGATCGGTTTGAAGGAAGACATAGAGGCGGTTCAGAGGCGAGCAGCTAGATTTGTTACCGGTAGGTTCGACCAATGCGCGAGTGTCACGGAAATGCTCCGGCAACTCAATTGGGGATCGCTGGAAGAAAGACGACGTTCTTTTCGTGAATTTCTGTTAAGTAAATTTAGAGGGCCGGAATTTGAAGCTGAGTGTAGTACGATCTTGCTGCCGCCTACTTACATTTCGCGTAAAGATCACAAAGACAAGATAAGAGAAATTAGGGCTCGTACGGAGGCATATAGGCATTCTTTTTTTCCTCGTTCAATTTGGGAGTGGAATAGGAAAGGAAATGCCTAGTAGAGGTACAGTGTACCCTCCGCCACGCACCTTACGGTGAATTGCGGAGTATGTATGTAGATGTAGATGTAGAAGAGGAGTTCATTTCGTCAGGCGCATCTATAGAGATCCTCGCGTCACCTGAGGATCTTGCACTGATGCTCAAGAATCTATTATTCATGACTAAGCGGATACCGAACAGTTGGCAGCAGGAATCCCCATGGTATAACCTGCTCTGTATTTTTATCATGGCCCATCAGTTCAAAGACACTGTCATCCTCCAGTGGAACTGCGTCGGTTTTGCCCCCACCTCTCTGAGCTGTGCCAACTTTTGAGCATAACACCTGCTCTCTGCATCGCTCTCCAGGAAATCTGGTTTTCAGCAATGTGGATCCTGCCCTTCGTGGCTACAGGAGATATTATTGTAATCGGCGTGTGTATAACAGAGTCTCAGGTGGTGTCTGTATATACATAACTCTGTCTATAGTGAACATGTGTCCCTTCCAGACACCATTAGAAACTGTGACTGTCAGGGTAATGATACCACATGACATTACCATCTACAGCTTATATCTTCCACTAGATGGTGATGTACCACCACACACACCGGCTACACTGACCTCCCAGCTCCCGCCGCCTTTTCTACTTCTGGGTGATTTTAATGCCCATAATATCTTGTGGGGAGATGCAATAGTCAGCGGCCGCAGCAGAGAGATCGAGAACTTAATATCCCAGCTCGACCTTTGTGTTTTACATACCAGACCCCCCACACATCTCAGTGTGGCACATGGCACCTTCTCGGCTACTGACTTGTCAGTTTGCAGCCCTGGCCTCCTACCATCTGTCCATTGGAGGACACATGACGATTTTTGTGGTAGTGATCATTTTCCTATCTTTATATCACTAGCCTATTGTGACTGCCCTTGACACCTTCCTTGATGGGCTTTCAACAAAGCAAATTGGCATGAATTCATTCTTCCTGCCACTCTTGGATCTCTCCCAGATGACACTATTGATGTGGTGCTTGGGACAGTCACTCAAAAGATTTTATCTGCTGCGGAGCACGCATTCCCCCGTTCATTGGGATGCCCCCAGCGAAGACAGTGCCTTGGTGGTCATTGGTAGTAGCAGACGCCATTAGAGACTGTAGGTGTGCTCTTCAGCACGGTAAGTGACACCTGTCCCTCGAGAATCTTATAGCATTCAAACGACTCCGTGCTCATGCTCGCCAGATAATGAGACAAAAACAGGAATGTTGGGAACGCTATGTGTCCACCATAGGGTCACGTACCTGTCCTTTGCAAGTCTGGACAAAGATCCGACACTGCATGGCTACTAATCCCAGGCAGCAATACCTGGGATCTCTAACCAAGGGGCTGTATGTACGGATCAAGGCGCCATCACTGAGGCTTATACTAGGTACATCACTCTTGTTGCTGCGTTCCAAAATTATCAACCTGCCTTCTGTACATTAAAACAGCAGATAGAACAGAAACAGCTGTCATTTTCTTCACGGCACCCTGAGGAGTGTAACGCTCCATTTAGTGAGTGTGAGCCTGTCAGTGCACTAGCCCATTGCCCCTTTGCACCTGGGCTGGACAGAATCCATAATCAGATGTTGAAACATTTATTTGACAATTCAAAGTGACATGTTCTTGCGTTGTTTAATCGCATGTGGAGCGGTGGTGTCTTTCTAGTCACAGTGGCGAGTGAGCACCATTTTCCCAGTGCTTAAGCTGGGTAAGGACCCGCTAGACATGGACAGCTATTTGCCTATCAGCCTTACAAATACCCTTTGTAAATTACTAGAGTGCATGGTGAGCCGGTCATTGTATTGGCTCCTTGAGTCTCGGGGCCTGCTGGCTCAATGCCAAGGTAGTTTCAGCGAGGGGCGCTCGAACTTGGATAATTTGGTCTGTCTAGATCTGCCATGCAGACAGCGTTGTCTCACCAAGTGAGGTGGCGCAGCGGTAAGACACTGGACTTGTATTCAGAAGGATGGTGGTACAAATCCACCTCCGGCCATCCAGATTTACGTTTTGTGTGATTTCCCTAAATCACTCCAGGCAAATGCTGGGATAGTTCCTTTCAAAGGGAACGGCCGATTTCCGTCCCCCATCCTTACCCAAAAATTCGAGCGTTAGCTCCATCTCTAATGACCACGATGTCAATAGGGACATTAAACCCTAAGATTCCTTCCTTCCTTCCAGCGTTGTCTCGACATCACCATCTGGTAGCTGTGTTTTTTGGCTTGTTGAAGGCATATGACACGACCTGACAACATTAAATTTTAACCACGTTACATGTATGGGGTCTCCTGGGCTCACTCCCACTTTTTATCTGAAGTTTTTAGCTGTCTGTACCTTTTTTGTTCAAGTTGGTGCAACCTATACCTCCCTTCATATCCAGGAGAAATGGGGTCACTCAGAGCTATGTTTTAATCGTTCCATTGTTTTAGTGGCCATTAGTGGCTTAGTGACAGCAGTCAGGTCATCAATATCCCCTTCCATTTTATGCTGACGACTTCTGCGTATATTTTAGCTCATCTAGCATGTGTTGCAGAATTCTAGCTGCAGCGAGCCATACGCAAGGTGCAGACATGGGCTCTCTCCCATGGGTTCCAGTTTCCTGCCGCACACACATCTGTCGTCGACGGCCAGTCCACCCACATCCAGAGTTGTATCTCGACGGCCAACTACTCAATGTAGTTGAAACACATAATTTTCTAGGACTGGTATTTGATGACCACCTCACATGGCAACAACATATTCGCCAGCTGATACAGAAGTACGGTGGCACCTCAATGCCCTCTGCTGCCTTAGCAGTACCACTTGGGATGCAAACAGGAATACCCTGCTGCACTGCTATAAAGCTCTCTTCCTGTCGTGGCTTGATTATGGGATCATAGCATATGGCCCCACATCTCCCTCAGTGCTGCAGATCCTGGATCCTATTCACCACTGTGGACTTAGACTTGTGACTGGGGCTTTCAGAACAAGTCCTTTGGACAGTCTCCTTGTGGGTGCTGGGGTGCCTCCTCTATGAATCAAGTGGCAACAACTGCTGGCAAATTATGCAAACCACATATATGGTATGCCAACTCATCCCAACTACCAGGCAGGTTTGACGTCTAGTGTCCATGTTCAGTCTCTTCTGAGTGAATTGAATTGGAGTCTTTTCCCCTACCATCTCTGTTCAAATTTTAGTCACGTACGCCACCTCTTATACGACTGGAATTGTCACAGAACTTCAAACACTCTGTCCACCCTGAGACCCTTCGCTGCCAATTTCTGTCAATTCTTGACGAATACGAGGGCTCCATGGTGATCTACACAGATGGTTCGATGCAGAAGGTCGCATTGGCTTCGCTTATATGCACGCAGGACACAACAGTGTTCCCTACAGGATGGCTGCAGTGTGTTCACTGCAGAGCTGGTGGCCATCCTTTGTGCAACCGAGCATATTCCTGCCTGCCCTGGGGAGTCCTCCCTCATCAGCAGTGACTTCCTGAGCAGTCTACAGGCCCTCGATTAGTGCTTCCCTTACCATCTTTTGGCTCAGGCCATCCAAGAATCAATATATGCCATTGACCGACATGGACGGTCAGTAGTCTTTCTCTGGACTCCAAGACACATTGGGAGAGATGGAAATGAGCTAGCTGATAGGTTCAAAAAGGAGGCTATCCATAAACCTACCATGGATATAGGTATCCCAGCTAATGACGTCCGTTTGAAATTACACAGTCGAGTACTTGGGCTGTGGAATGCAGAATGGTGTTCCTTCCAAACACCCAACAAGATAGGGCAATATAGGAGACAACGAATGTGTGGAGGTCCTCTATGTGAACTCCCTGCAGGAATTCTGTTATCCTCTGCTGACTCCATATTGGCCATACTTGGCTGATGCATGGTTACCTTTTGTGTTGCGAGGACTCAGTGTGGTGAGCATTTGACAGTCGTCCACATCTTAATGAAATGCCCAAATTTCGCCGCTCAAAGGTGGACTTTTAATCTCCCTGACTTCTTAAACCTTGTTTTAGGAGGCAATGCCTCTATGGCTGATTCTGTTTTACATTTTACTCGTAACAGTGGATTATATAATTCCATCCGATGTTTATTGAGTATGCATTATCTATTTGCTATGCACCTGCTTAATATTTTCAGGCATGTGATTTTAATGTGTTACAGAGTTGCTGGACATTATTTTATTTCTGTGAACTTGCAGCCTAGTATTCTCTTTTAAATCTCTCTTCTTTCTCCCCTTTTATTTGCTTTTTTTTTTAATTTCTGGCATCTTTGATGTAGTTTCACACTTTATGTCCCATTTTAGCAATATTTTATGTCATCTCTGTGATTGGAAAAGGGACTGATTACCATAGTAGTTTGGTCCCTTTAAAACCCCAAGCATCCCTCCATCTTGTGCGCCCATACAGTTAAGTATACAGGGTTAACCAGAACTTCTGATGACAATCTTTCATACATTGTTCATCTACATAGCTGCCAACTATTACGGATTTTCCGTAATTGTTACGGATATATCATCTTATTTACGGAGTTACGGGAAGTTCGTAAAAAATTACGGAATGAAGACATTTTAAATATGTTTTAAGAAAATCTGAATAGGTACTAATCATAATGTTAGGAAAAGTTTTATTGATCCCAATGATTTTCTTCCTGAGTACGTAGAAAAGCTGTAGGAAACGTTAACGATAGCATTTTCACTGCAAATAGTCCCGCCTGTTCTCCTCCATAGCTACCAAATTAAGCAAGAGCTACGTAAATTCCTTTGTGTATAACTAGTACTTGGTCTTCCGTCTCAGCTAAACAGTCCACCTGTTTTATCATGCGTCAGAAGTTAGCAAATTGGTTTTTGAAGAGAAAAGTTTTCACTGTTTTTTCTTTCTTTCTTTTTTCGCCTTCTTTCATTTTTATAACAGTGTTGTGCCGCTAGAAATAAATACGAGTTATGATATTTTGGCAAGATGTGACATTAATTGGGGTAGGTTGATTTATTCATTGTTTTAAAAACCAGACCATTTAGTATGTAGTGTTACCTGAAAATGATTTTATATTGTTATTTCATAAATGCAAGGAATTGCACACTTATTTCTTTCTTCTGCAACTGTTAACTTTCCTTGAAGACAACTGTTTGAAAATTGCAGGAATGTTTTTATGTCACCCTCCGTATTTACAAAAATAATTTTTTGGGTTTATTCCTCCTAACCTGATCCTGTTCATTTAGAATTCTTTCTTTTCGACGAATATATTTATGAACGGAGAGTGTCATAAATATACCATTTAATCGTCTAAATAGGGCTTCTAAAAATTTTCTTGGAAGGACGCACGTATGACCCACAAACCCTCGTCCTCCTCATGGGTCTGTCGAATTATTACTGATAGTCTCTTCTCAAGGTTGGCAGCTATGCATCTATGTCTTTTGAAAAGTTCGGTATTACGGACACTTGATCTCCATCAGCTTACTACAAAGTAATAATGTAATTATTACTTATTCATTTTCTCCACCATTCACACTTTTTTCTGTGAAAATAACTTCATACCTTGAAAAAACCTGTGTTTATGCAATTACTGAAACTTACACTGCACCACCCAAAGTAATGCAGCAACCCTCAGATGAAAAACATACACTTTTATCACACTGTGTTTACCTTTTGGGAAAGTGTGCAGTATAGCACTTGACAGATGTAGAGTTTGTTTTGCAAGAATTGTTTAAAATGTCATCTAGCATGATTGTATCAAATTGTGTAATGACACTTCAATAACTATCTTACAAGCTTTAAGAATTCTATGAGTTTGTTGTAGTATTTCCGTGATTGAGATACTTGTAGCAACCTGTTCTGCTGGAGTATTGATTGGAGTTTTGGGGAAAGTAGGCACTCCATATGCTTTCAGAAGTATTAGTAATAGTAGTTGTTGTAGTAGTAGTACTAGTACCACGTCAGGTGACTGAGTTGTTCATGGAACAAGACTAGCATGAGGTATCATTTGTCCAAACTGTACTTCAGTGGGGTGTCTAACCTTGTGCAAAGTGCCCTGGTGTTACATGAGCTTCAAATTACACAAGCTGACAGTTTCCCAGTTGCACATCTCTTAGGAATTGTGGGAGTTCAAGTTGTAGGAACATTTTTTACACCAGTCTCTTCATGGTATCAGGAAGTAGCTAAGGTACAATCACAAAATTGTTGGTAACAGTAGCCCACACTCTTACAGCAAATGTCTGCTAATAGGATTAGCATACCATTCATGTGGATAGTTGTCATCCAATAATTGACCATTCCTGCTTTTGAACATGCCTCTTCATGTAGACAGGGCCTCATCTGGAAAAGAAGTAGGAGGGGGGGGGGACTTTGTTGTAGTTTCTGTAGGAAGCAATCTGCAAATGTTGCTCACAGTGGAAACTCCACTGGCTGCAATGATTGCACCTTTTATGGATGATAATGGGTGCAATTGTTGTTTACTATTTGGCCGCGATAACTTGACGATTTTGCTGGTGCTGCCACAAGCAGCGAATATCGGCACTAGTTGAAAGTTATTCTTTTATTTAAAGTGCTGCCAACGTTACAATGGTCCTCGACGCGAAAGATTACTGTAAACATTGTTAGAGTAACGGTTGCAGCACTGCCGCAAGCTGCTTTCCCCTCGCCCTTCACTCCCCGCAGCAGCCGTAATGGAGCTCCCAGCAGCCACCGCGCAAATCAAGTTATCGTGGCCAAACAGTATGTAAGACTCAAAACAGTTGATTGGCTTGTGATCAAAGGTCATGCAGTGCATTGACTACTAGAGGCAGAATTGTTACCAGTTGTGTATATCATGTCTTCCATATTTATTGCTCTAGCATCTATTATATATTGTGACATGGGACAATGTGGTTTATCATAGGTGTCCATGTACAGATGCAAAAGTATTGTGGTGTGGTTTCTGTAGGTATGGGAACAGCTCACTATAACATCAGCCTGCAGCTCTTTGATTGCATTCAGTGAACTCCACGTGAAGAATATATTGGCCATCTCTTTATCAGGAAATGTATCCATAGCACTGTCGTGTACCACTATTAATGGACCATGAACAGTGCCTGAAAACAAAATCATGAACAGAACTGAGCAGTATTGAATGCAAATTTCAATGTAGTGTGGTAGGAGGAGGGTATTAAATGTTGTCAGTGGCAGGTACCATTAGTGAATTGAGACATGTCCCACAATGAGTACCAATATGTGTTTGCGCACTTTCTGCAGTACAAATATAATTGGGGGAAGAAACCATACAAAGTGCATTTACTGTTGGTTTCTCATGTTGTGAGTGAAGAAACACAAGTATATCAAATAACTCACTCACTCACTCACTCACTTGCTCACTCCCATTCAGCAGGCTTCTATGGGACATGAAGGTCCCATGGCAATCTCACAAATTGCCTCCACTGAACTCAGTTTTGGGCGAGTTCTTGCCAGTTGTCCTCATTCAGACATCTACATAGCTTGAAGATTTCATTATTCCAGGAGCTTCTTGGTCTTTCAGTTGGTCTTCTTCCTGTTAGTTCTTCTTTAAAGATTTACGTTTGTGCTATACCGCCAATAGTTACACAAATACAGAAATAGGACGGAAAACAACAAGCTTTCGGAACAGAGTTCCTTCCTCAGGTACGAGAGCAGGGAAGAAAAAAGCGATGTGAATGGCAGGGGAAGTTAATTCAAGACCTAGGTCATCCTATGTCTTCATGACCTAGGTTGTGAATTACCTTTCCCCTTCCATTCCCACTACTTTTTCTTCCCTTCTCTCCCACCTGAAGAAGGAACTGTGTTCTGAAAGTATTTTCGTCCCTTTTTTTCTTTTTCTTCATTTATGTCACTATCGGTGGTACAGCACAAAGGTAAGTACTGGCTAGCCAATCTATCTCATTTAAAAATAATTTATCATCTCTTAGGAGAATTTCCATCATTAATCGAATCTTCCTTAAAGATTTGTAAGACGATTCTATCATTTTCCATCATTAGATGATAACCAGCCTATTGAAGTCTTCAGGAGTTGATAATGTTGATTGTTGCTGCTTGCTGTGTTTGTGAGTGTATTTTTTTATTTCATCTCTTTCTCCAGGTTTGAAATAAAAAAATTCCTATAATCTTCTTTTTTTGTTATACTCCCTGCTTCTGAGCCATATGTTAGAACTGGTCTAATGATAGTATTGTAAATTCTCAGTTTGTGTTTCTCATTAATAATTATCAATGTCAAGATAGATACTAAGCCATCACCGACAACAGTAGTACAGGTTTATATGCCAACTAGCTCTGCCAATGATGATGAGATTGAAGAAATGTATGAAGAGTTAAAAGAAATTATTCAGACAATTAAGGGTGAGGAAAACTTAATTGTGATGGGAGACTGGAAATCGGTTATAGGAAAAGGAAGAGAAGGAAAAATATGGACTGGGCAGAAGGAATGAAAGAGGAAGTCGCCTGATAGAATTTTGCATGGAACATGATTTAATCATAGCAAACACCTGGTTTAAGAATCACAAAAGAAGGTTGTATACGTGGAAGAGACCAGGAGACACTGGAAGGTATCAAATATATTTTATACTGGTAAAACAGATTCTGGAACCAGATTTTAAACTGTAAGACATACCAATGGGCAGATGTAGCCTCTGACCATAACTTATTGGTCATGAACTGTAGACTGAAACTGAAAAAAGTTTAGAAAGGTAGGAAAATAAGGAGATGGGACTTGGATAAATTTAGGGAACCTGAAGTTCTTATGAATTTCAGAGGGAGTTGTAGGCAACAGTTGACAGAAACGGGGGGAAATAAAACAGTAGAAAAGGAATGGCTAGAATTGAGAGATGAAGTAGTGAAGGCAGCAGAGGACAAAATAGGCAGGAAGGCCTTGGATATCACAGGAAATACTAAATTTGATTGATGAAAGGAGAAAATATAAAAATGCAGTAAATGAAATAGGCAAAATGGAGTACAGACAACTAAGAAATGAGATTGACAGGAAGTGCAAAATGGCTAAGCAGGAGTGGCTAGAAGCCAAATGCAAATCTGCAGAGAATGTATAACAAGGGTAAAAGTTGATACTGCCTACAGGAAAATAAGAGACATTTGGGGACAAGAAAAACAGCTCTACGAATATCAAGAATTCAGATGGAAAATCAGTTCTCAGCAAAGAAGGGAAAGCTGAAAGGTGGAGAGAGTACATAGAGGAGCTCTACAAAGGAAATGAACTTAGAGGCAATGTTGTAGGAAGGAAAGAGGAAGTAAATGAAGATGAAATAGGAGATACTATTCTGAGAGACGAATTTGACAGAGCCCTGAGTGTGGGGTAAAAATCGCAGAGGGAGACCAAGAGACACATATAATTAGCAGATTCAAATGGATGTGGTTTGCTGTTCTTATGAGGAGATGAAAAGGCTTGCTCAGGATAGAGTAGGGTGGAGAGCTGCATCAAACCAGTCTCCGGACTGAAGACCATAACAGCAACAATAACAATTTTAATCCCAGTAGAAACTTCAGAGAGTAGTACACCTTGTTAACATTATGTATTCTAACTTTAATTTCCAATTCTCTTGGTTCATTTCGTTAATCATGACACCCAGGACTTTGAAAAGCTGACCTCATTCAAAAGTGTTTTCCAATAATAAGAGATGGGCTGTTCTTATTCTTATCAATATTTCTCTTTATTATTGTGTACTGAGTCTTTTGGTTGTTAATTCTGAGGCTTAATTTTAACCACCTCCTTAAAATCCTTAAAAAGTCCTTATTTCAATGACTAAATTATAAGTGCCCTTAAAAACTCCATATTTTAACATGTTCCAAAAATGACTTGTTCGAAATGTAATTTTACGTATCTTTGTTTTAGTTTATTACTTTTGAAAAAGAAAATGTGGTACGTGATTTTTAAGCCCCTATTACACGATGATCTGCGGCAAAAGGTATATAGGTTTATCGTGACAGCCATCTAGCAGTAGAACAAGTGAAACTACGATTTTTAGCACATGCAATATCAGCGTGCTAGTATGGATACCAGTTCTATTCTGCTGTGAATCCGCGCATGCGTAGTAGGCAGCCCTGACTCGCGCATGCGCAGAAGATGTAACTGCAATAAGCTTTCTGCTTGTTAATTGTAAACAGGTTATGTTATTTGTATACTGTTGTTAAAGTCTGTAGGCACCCCTTTAACTTCCAAGCTTTAAATAGGAGATTTCTCTGTCATGAAATTTTGACAAATGCAGCAATTAAACTAAAGCAATATTTTTGCCAATAGACTTTCCTGTAGGTGTATACAGGCTGTTAATGAAAGACATTCTTTGCACTGACTGTTTTCTGTTCTAGAAATAAACTGAACCAAGCAAGTACTAAGTGTCTTAATTTAGATGTATAGCGAGGAAATATATCTGTATTATCCTCAAGACACGCCTTATGATAATATGTCGGGAAACATGATTGTTTACTTTACATGTGAGACTTGCGATTTGTGCGTGAAGTGGCCTAATTGACGAAAGAGCACATTTAATGTCATTTAATCTTTTGCTTTATTTCATTATGCTAAGAAAAAGAAACAGTCAATAGTCTGTGAGAGTGTTTGATCACAAAATGCACAAGAAGATAGTGTACTTATTAACTTGCAGTTGGGTGAAAGCTTTCTATAAAACTGTCACTTTAGTGAATACCTTCCTTTATCATCGACAACAGCTTGTTAAATCAATCCACGACCATTCTTGGGAAGTTCAGAAATTCTAAGTGATCATCACGTGTCAATTCCTACATTAATCGGAAATATGAGTGCCTGTCTCCGTCTTTTCTTTCCAACCAGGATTGAATCCAACTACTTCTGGGTTTTTGTTGTCGTTTTATATTAATACATAATGAAAATTAAATTATTATTCTTTCATTGGTGAATTTTTTCTTATATTACATTACATTTATATTATCACAAAATAGTATGGACTCATCTTTTAGTGATTTTGTTTGAAAAGTTCGTAATTGAAGGTAATTAATTACATACTTGAATACTGACAATTTACTATTTCTGGATTCCCAGGGCTCGTGGTTGGCCACTTATAAATGAATTCTTCACTAATAAATGAAAAGACTTCTTTCTTGAGAGAAAAACTTAAGACAATTTAATATACAAAACTTTTACAAAAATGTAACTCTTACAAGATTGACTTGCTCCCAACACTTCAAATAATTGAAGAAGACTAGACTAATTCCACTCTTATGTCTAAAACATAATAAAGCACCACTGTTTTTGTTCTCTAAGATTAATTTTATATATCTCATTTTATAAATTATCTATGGCCTATCAACTGATAGTAAATATATTGTAAATTAATCAGTTAACTAATTAATTATATTTTTTATTTTAAATTCAAGTAAAAAAAATTCCTCTCCCCTACTTTCCTTCTTACTAATATATCTCCTGCCTCATGTATCATCTCATCTTCCTCCCCTAATATTAGAGATTACAGACTATATAAGACACAACTGTGTCTTTAACATGCAAACTGTTGGATAATTGTAAATTTAGATTAATATCATGCTTTTGGAAACAAGTGTTGTAGTAATAAAGCGAACAGTTGAGCTCACAATTCGGTACAGCAATACCGGAACATAATTCGGAGGTAGGTACACGAGAGGACAACAATTACTTAATAAAAATGGTGAAAAATGGTTACTTAATGAAGAGGAACCTCATGGTCTAAGTAATTTTAAGTTAAACGAACAATAGGTACTGTTTATGACATTGCAGTTGTCTTACTTGTTTGAAGTTTTAGACTCCTTAAATTTTTTTTCCAAAAAAGGGTACGAACCCTCTTAACACTAGATCCTCAAGATCAATGATTAATTCCCATATTTCAATCTCTTATGAGTACCATATCATCTGTGTATGCAAGTACTTTATGGTACTGTCCAAGGTCTACGTCTGCCAAGACTAATTTCAGTGATTTAATAACTTTTTCAAGTGCAATATTGGAGAGAAGCATCACTTTATCTTAAACCAGTTCTATTTTATAAAGGTTCAGATTTTTTCGCATGTATGAGAATTCTACTTGTATTGTTATCCATACATAATTTATACAGGTTAATGAGCTTAGAAGGGAAACCAAATTCTGTCATTCCACAAACTGTCACTATGAATTGAGTCATAAGCTTTCAGGAAATCAATATTGAATAAATAGCAAATACTCTGATTACAGTGTATTTAGTGGAGGTCCCATTGGTCCCTAAAGTCCATTTTTTTCCCAAAAGTACCTAAAAGGTACCAATTTTTTCAATTTGGTCCCTAAAGTACTTTTTTTCCCAATTGGAATGTACATTTTGTCGTATTTTAATAGCTACAATAAAGCTTAACTGAGGCACCTTTCAGGTTACAGCTGGCTTTAACCTTTGTCTGTTATGATGGACCACAAATGAAGCCAGCAAAAAAGAAATGCAAATTCCAATACGCTACCGGTCAACAACTAAAGAAGAGGGCGTTGAAAATCATCTTCAGACTATTTCATGAGTCTTGCTAAGACAAAAGATCTGCATCAAAACCTTGTTTCTGCAGAGAGAAAGCAAATCTTCCTTTAACGAATTTGTTGATGATCAGTTGTGATGGCCCAACTGTGAAAGGCAGTATTAAAATTAATGAACAAAAGTGTCCTAGCTATATGAAGCAAAAATTTGATATGCAGTTTGCATAAAATTCATAATACGTTCTTGTGTGTCCATGAACATTTGCAGTTCCTTAAAAAATAAGGACCTTCAATCCACCTGCTGTATGAACATGCAAGTGAACTTCTAATGAAGTTGAGGAGTATGGTTTACAAGTCGTGCATTGTATGTAATTTCTCTGTTATGGAAGAAAACTTTTTGTCTGTGAATAATATTTCTCACAGTGAAGTCCTTGTCAAGGAACTGAATGACATGAAAGAGTAAGATGTTGCCTCTTTTCTTAAGGTAAAAGGTAAAGCAGTCAACAATCCAAAGATTGGTTTCAACACCACAGTGCTTTACTAAGCATGGTCCTGTTTGAAGGTGGTATGCCATTGCCTTCCTCCGTCCGACCTTCGAACTGATTACCCAGCCAGTTATAGGGGGACCTACAGTTTAATGTGGGTTCCGAACCACGGTGATACTCGGTATTTTTCACATGAGCAATACTGCCAGAGATGAAAGAAGTGGAAAGTGACAGATAAAAATCCTAGGACCTGGCGGGGATTGAACCCGCGACCTTTGGACTTGTATTCTGGCACTCTACCACTGTGCAACCGAGGCGGCCTCTTTTCTGACTGGTATGAAATGCCACTTTGTCGAAAGTGCCAAGTACTTATCACAAGTCTCAAATTGAATGAAGCTTCTCATTGCAAAAATGTGTTGTTTAATGCAAGTTGCTTGAAGGTTGGAGACTTTAAAACCATTTCGTCTGAGGCCAAAATTGTAGCTTTAGGTAATGCTTTTCTTTTTGACATGGATGCGGCTATACTGTCGGATGAGAGGAAACTCCTTAAATTTGAATTATAAATTCTTGAAGGTGCCCAGACAATTAATAATACTGGTCCTCTGTTTTTAATTTGAGGTCTGCTTCAAACTTTTTAAAATATCCCACTGTAACGAAAGTTTTGAAAGCAATACTTTGTTTGTTTCATGCTAGTGCTTCTGTAGAAAGAGGATTTTCTCTTTCTGGACATGTTTTAACAAGTTATAAGGTAAACACGAGTGAACATGGTTTAAATTCAAGATTGAATATTTTATCTGGCATGGAATTGTACAACCAAGAGGCATAGTTGCTTCCTATTACGGACAAACCTCTATTATTAGCTAGAAATGCATATCAACGCTACAAAAGCTACTTAGATGAAATAGTTAAGCAAGAAAAATTGTTGAAGGAAACTGAAGGAAGGCAAGCATTGGAGAAAGAACAGAAAAGTTGAAGGTTAAAACTGCTGCTGATCTGAATGAGTTGTCAAAAACTTTATTGCAGAAAAAGAAGGAAAAGAAAATCCAAGGAAAAGCTGCTGATCAACTGCTCGAAGAAGCCACCGAGCGCCTTGAAGAAGAAATTAAACATAAGGATTATGGAGAAATCACTGTAGCCTAAGGTACGCTAGCTGGAGTTAAAAGAATTAGAAGTGGAGAAGCCAAAAATCAGATCAAGTGGCTACATTTGCAGAAGACATTAAACGAAAAACAAGTCAAATATCATCCTACTTTAAGAAAAAGTAAATTGTGTCTTTGTAATTGCCAAAATCTGATATTTAAATACTGTGTTGATGCTAAGATTGTAGAAGTTAGATTTATAATTTGTGTTTTGATTTGACTTATAATTCCAAAATGACAATATGTAAATTACAAGTGGCCTAATATTTTTGTTGTGTATGTATTCTTCTACTTGATACCAGCTGAACCTAGCAACTGTGATAACAATTTGTAAATTAAAAACAGCTTTGATTGAACTTCATTTATATACTGCTAACTCGTCTCATCCTTTTTTGTCATCTTCAGAACAATAAGTCTGTGTCTGCTGAAGCGCATAAAGCAAACTACGAAGTCAAAATATTCAAGCCCTAAGACTAAGCTTTGTGTATATATCATTCTGAAGATGTTCAAAAGGGCATACACATGACCAGTAAAGAAATGAAGTACAATCAAGACATCTTTATTAAATAAAGAAAGAAAAAGGGGTCATTGGGTAGGGCCATTCATTAAAAAGAAATTTATTGATGTCTCGTACTTTGTATCCCTGTTGGTCCCTTAAAAGTTCTTTAGCCCCCTCCCCCTCTTTTTTTAACAAGTTTGTCCCTTAAGTCCCTATTTATTTTTAGATTTCTGCTAAAAACACTTTGATTATATTCCCACACTTTCGCAATTATCATTTTGATTGCAAATATGTTGTCAGAAGTGGATTTATTGCTGCAAAATCAATTTTGGTAATCTTATGCAGTGGTACTATGAGAGATTCTTTCCACTCCACAGGCTCAGCTTCGTCTTGCCAAATTGTGATGAGGAGTTGGAATATATGTTTGTATAATATGTCTTTTCCAGATCAAACAACACAAAATTTATTTTACAAAGTAAATGTGCAGGTTTACTTGGTTGTGGAATGGTCGGCACACAAACCCTTTGTTCTTTAGAAATGGGCGAGAGCCGAAAAGAAAAGTTTAACTACTCGTTCAGAGTCAAGTCCAGTATTTCACGGGTAAAGTGCAAGTTCACCAAGGAACGTTTACACTCAAAGTCCAGAGACAGCTATGCACAAACACAATCCACAAAAGGTCTAAAGGGGTAGCAATGGTTGGGTAAGGAATCCAGGCAGGCCAATTCTAGTGGTATCCACTAATGCATAAGAAGTTGAATTGCTCAATGTGGCAGCAGTGCTGGCTTATATTGCTTCCTTGCGCCAGTCAGAAGGCTGATTATTTATAATGTCTTTTATAGTGCTCAGAACCCTATCTGGAAAACATAGTGTGAGTTAGATCTGTTTGTTGTTGTTGTTGACTTTCCTGCCTGGACCTAACTGCTTGGTGGTATAGTCACTTTTCATTTGGCAGGCAAAGCATGTTGTTCTTCATACCTGTGAGGTAGGCTGCCGGCAACATTAATGTTTTATGATGGGGATTAGGAGCTGTCTGGGTGACAGCTTAGGTGTTCTGCCTTACTCATCATCAAACTATTTAGGAGTTTTATCGGATAATCACTGAAAGATTTTCTTTGGATTACTGGGTCACACTGTGTTTGGACCAAATACTGTATGACTGCAATTTATTTCATTACTAAAAAGTATATTTTGGCTTCTTTAGTATTCCTAGTGTATCTATGAAGCAATCTATAGTGCTGTGTGAATTTTGTGTGTGTGTGTGTGTGTGTGTGTTTTGTCTACATCTGATGAAGGGTTTAGTGTAATAGCCAAATAATATAAAGAAGTCCTCTTACATTGTGCATGTCCTACTGCTAGTTGACTCCTCTCTGAGATGCGTAGCGGTTTGTCTTATTTCATATTGCACAATTTTTCATTGTTCAGTGAATATAGGTAACTGATAATTGTATGTGGCATGATGGTGTGGTAATTCTATCTTAAAGAGAACGGGTAAAACTAGGTGTAGAACATAGCCTGTTTATCAGATATAGGCTCAGTTGGGTTACTGAGCTTACATCTCCTTGCTGTCCCCTCGAAAGTCACAGTAAGGAGGTTTGGGATTGATCCCTGGTTGTTGCTGCAGTCTGCCAAATACCAAAGGTGAACATTTTGGAGGGTAAACTGGCTGCCTACGGACTGATAATCACTGCACTAATGTGCCTTTAAAGGCAAGATAGGAGACATCGGCCTACTGAATATGCTGGTTTTTGGTACTTTATACCCAATGTACAAATGATACTTCTAACAACATAGTAAAGATGTCCACATTCCAATTGATGTAACACTTTTCAAGGTTTGGTACTTTGGGACATTATATGCCTCTGTTTTCCACCACTTTTGACTCTCCTTAAATGGGCATTTTTCTCATTAACAAACAATTCTAAAGATGAAGAAATTGACAAATAGCAGAAAAAAATTATTAGGTCTTACTGGGGATCAAATTGTGGACCTCTGGATTAGTTAATCACAATCTAAAGTTTAAATATTACAGTAGTAGTAGTAGTAGTAGTAGTAGTAGTAGTAATTAGTATTGTTGTTGTTGTTGTTGTCGTCATGATTAAACTGAAAATCACTTTTCAGTATTTACATTAAAAAAACAAAATTTCATGTATTGACATTGTTTTTATTTTTGTAGAGGAAGATGTCTTAGCATCATTGCCTCTGTCAGAACAGTGTTCTGGCCAGGAAGAAGAAAGGCTAGTCCGGACACTTTACCGCACAAAACTTAAAAAGTATCATGCTCCACAGCATGAACCTAATGAAAAATTACCTGCAAAACTTGCAAGTAACCTAGATGTGGCAGTGTGTGAGGCAGAAAGACATTACTACAATTGTAATTACCGGGAATGCCTCCGAATTACTGAACAGTAGGTGGAATCTCTTACTTATTAAATTTAAATTGTGTGTATAACCAGTCAAAAGTTCTATGCATTAGTTTGATTCTTTCTCAGATGCTTTCACTTTTTCTTACTTAACGAGAAGTTATCTAGAGCTTGCCACCTACATAAACCAAGCTATGGGCTATGAAATGTTGCAAGATAACAAAGTTGAAATTTAACTTACAGGAATTGACAAGACTTAACTCATTTCTGTCTAGCGTTACATAGATGTCACTTAACAGTCTGCGACTGTCTCCTCTCAATTGCAACAATGAATGCATTTGGAGTTCATATTGTTGTGAGGTTCTATGCTAAGAATGCTCTGTTCATATTTAGGCAGGTTTCTGTCAGTAGAAAGCAGGAATAAGTCAATTTCAGGTGCTTCAATCATCGGTAACTTTTTTTGGGTACAATTGTCTCTTGGAATACAAAGTAAGTACTTTTTTCTGCTACAAAATACAGTACAATTTGTAAAACTTTGGCTTTATGTTAATGTTTAAGGAGATTAAATTTGTGATATAAGTTATTCATGAAATGCAGTTCACTCTTATGGTTTGTATTCCAGTTTTTACATTTGTGTCGCATACAGCAATCTTGTCCACCCAAAATATCTCTGGAACAATAACAGCTATTGGAAAACGACGTTCACCGGTATCAATGTACGGCTGGGGCCCATGAATGTAAATATTTGGGAACATTCTAAAACGAAAGCAAATGTGTTTTTAAACAAAAACTTATGTTTTTTTTATATGGACACCCTATATTTTTTCTTCAGCAATCCATAGCACGACAAATCTCATAAACAATGGTGTTGATTGCATCGCAATATTCCAATTACATCCCGAGATATTGCAATGCAAAGTTGACGCTTGAAATACGAGAAATGCGCGGCTAGCTCACGTCCTGAGACTCAGGCGAGAACCCCATGCTGCTCAGGACGTGCACTAGCCGCGTGTTTCGCATATTTCAAGTGTCAACTTTGCGTCGCAATATCTTGGGATGTAATTGGAATATTGCGATGCAATCAATGCCATTGTTTATGTGAATTGTCATGCTATGGATTGCTGAAGAAAAAAATATAGGGTGTCCATTTAAAAAAAACATAAGTTAAAAACACATTTGCTTTCGTTTTAGAATGTTTCCAAATATGTACATTCATGGGCCCCAGCCGTACATTGATACCGGTGAAAGTCGTTTTCCAATAGCTGTTATTGTTCCAGAGATATTTTGGGTGGAGAAGATAGCTGGGATACCCTGTATATGTCACACTAGGCAGAACAATATGTACAATATGTACAACTATTCTGCCTGTCTCTGCATGAAATATTAGCCATTCTTGAGGAGGAGGAAGAAGATGCAACAGATATTTATTGACCATCCTGAAGCTAATGTGTAGTCAGATGAAGATTCTGGTGAAGAAGATGGCAGTGGAAAAATAGATAATCTTGGGCCCAGGCAACATCATGCTGGTGCAGAAGCTTTGTTGACCACCAAAACCAGGTTAGATGGAGAAGGTGACACCGATTGGTCTCACAATAAGTACCCTGAAATTATACATCAGATGAAGCAGGAACACTATAGATCTTGAAAACTGTCATGAGAGATTGGAAAAGGGAGAACCTGAAGTGTCAATACTGTATTTCCTGAGAGTGATCATAGTCAATACAAAAGCTTATCTCCCGTTGAGTGTTTCAAGCTATTTTGGAATGATGAAATAATTAATTTTCTCATCACTGTAACAACAAAATATGCTTTGTTCAAGAACTGCGCGGAACCAAAAAATAACATATGAAGAGATGAAAGGTTTTCTAGGAATACTGATTCTCTTGGACTATAATCCTCTACCCAGCAGATGATGATACTGGGATTCAGGCTTGTACATGAGAAATAAAATGGTGCGCAATGTGATGAGGAGAGAGAGATTTGAATCCATTATGAGATTCATTCACTCATGTCATAACACACAAATCAACATAAATGATAAAATGTGGAAAATTCGTTCACTAATAGATAAGCTAAGAAAACAGTTTTCTCTTCACTTTCAACCTGATCAAGATTTAGATTACGATGAGAGCATGATAAAGTACTTTGGCAGGTACGGATGCAAACAATTTCTGAAAGGTAAACCCATTAGATTTGGGTACAAAGTGTGGTGTCTAAACACAAACATGGGATATTTAGTGGATTTCCAAATATAACAAGGAACTGATCCACAAAGGAATGAAATATATGAGAAAGCCTATGGAAAATGTGCTGCTCCTTTGGTTCAAATGATAGATGCACTTCCTGAAAAAAAGTAAAAATCTGCATTACAGGTTTATTTTGACAACCTATTTACATCACAAACATTGCTGATTCACCTAAAAGAACGAGGTTATGGTGTGGCTGGGACTATTCACGAGAATCATCTGCCTAAAGAATGTCAACTTATTTCCTGTAAAGTAATGTCCAAAAGGAATAAGAGAGCTTTTGATTATAAGAGCAGCAAGGAAAAGGGAATCATTTTTACTGGTTGGTAGTTAATTCTTCAGTAACAATTGCTTCAACAAGCCATGGCATCAATCCAGTGAGCCCTGTGGGCTGATACTTCAGACAAGCGAAGAAGAGAATTCCTCGACCACATGTTATTGGAGAACACAATAAAAATATGGGTGGAACTGACCAAATGTACGAAAATATAGCATTGTATAGGGTGAGTATCAGAGGAAAGAAATGATTGTGGCCTGTTTTTACATGGTTGTTTGACACATCTTGCCATAATGCATGGCTTCTTTACAGAAAGACTGATACAAATGTGCCACAATTGCAGTTTCGGCGTTACATTAAGAAATGCTACCCGAGTTCCAATGCTGCAATCCCTAGAGGTCCTGGTAATCCTGCAGGTATTCCCGTCAGAGTAGAATGCTCCATGACATTAGATACGATGAGAAAAATCATCTGGTAGAAAAAAAAGAAGACGTTGTGCTGCAGAAAACTGTGAAGGACCACCAAGAACAATGTGCTGCAAATGTGATGTTGGTTTATGTGTTTTGTACCCCATCACAGAAAATGAGTCCTGATATATAAGTAATATATATGACTTAGCAGTGTATTATTTTCTTTACTTTCATGTACTTCATTAAAAGTGTATGTTCTGCCTAGCATGACATATATGTTACACCCTCTTTTGCTGACATTAATAATTACTTTTTAGTTTAGAGTGTTGTAATATGTTTGTATGATAAAATAAAGAAATAAACATTTGATATGTAAAATTCAAAACTGAGAAATTAATTCAGGCAGAAATGGTTAAGTGTTGTATGATGTGTGCAATATTGGAACTAACAAAGAACATCAGTTACATGGGTGTGAGCAGCATCCCGGGTCTGTGTTGTTGTGTTTTTTTTTTTTTGTTTCGCAGATATTTTCACAGTTTCTACGAAACTATCTTTGGTGAGGGTAAATTGTTATGAAGGCTGTTGGAAGTCTGAAGATCAGAACTAGAATGGTGAAGGAACCTAAATTAAGTATTTTGAGATCAGAAAATACTGGACTTATTGGCAATGAATATCACAGATGAGAAATGGTCTTGCATGGACAAGAGTGTGTGACATTAGTTTTCAAAACTGGTTTTGCGCGTGTGTGTAGGGGGGGGGGGGGTAGGAGGCAAAGCCTGCTACATTGGCATTGGTGGCACTACCGTTTTGGCATCGTTTTCAATATTTGGCTGTGAGTGGTGTGTCCATAGTGGCCTTGGCTATAAATAGTTCTTGACTGGTTTGCAATGATGGAACATTACTCATGCTCAAAATGTGCAGACATGTATTTAATATACTGTATGATGCAGTTCGGTGCCAGGATGAACAGGATATCTGGTCATTTGAGTACAGGGTTATAAATACAAAATTGGTTGGTGGTAATGCAGGAGTAGGTCTGATAATGAATAAGAAAATAGGAATGCGGGTAAGTTACTATGAACATCATAGTGAACACATTATCATAGCAAAGATAGACACGAAACCAACACCGACCACAGTAGTACACGTTTTTATGCCAATTAGCTCTGCCGATGATGAGGACATAGAAGAAATGTATGAGGAGATAAAAGAAATTATTCAGAAAATTAAGGGAAACAAAAACTTGATTGTGATGGGGGACTGGAACTTGGTACTAGGAAAAGGAAGAGAAGGAAATGTAATAGGTGAATATGGACTGGGGAAAAGAAATGAAAGAGGAGATCGCTTGGTAGAATTTTGTGTAGAGCACAATTCAATGATCACCAACACTTGGTTTAATCATCATGAAAGAAGGCTGTTTACATGGAAGAGACCAGGAGACACTGGACGGTACCAGATTGGCTTTATAATTGTAAGGAATAGATTTAGGAACCAGGTTTTAAACTGTAAGATATACCCAGGCGCAGATATAGACTCTGACCATAACTTATTGATAATCAACTGTAGATTAAAACTTAAGATATTGCAGAAATGTAGAAAAGTTAGGAGATGGAACCTGAAGGAACCAGAGGTGGTTGAAGGTTTCAGAGGGAGCATTAGGCAAGGATAAGCTGGAATGGGGGAAAGTAATACAGTAGAAGAAGAAGAATTGGTAGCTCTGAGAGATAGGGTAGTCAAAGCAGCAGAGGATCATATAGGCAGAAGGACAAGGCCTAATAGAAATCCTTG
This sequence comes from Locusta migratoria, assembly GCA_026315105.1. NCBI lineage: Eukaryota > Metazoa > Arthropoda > Insecta > Orthoptera > Acrididae > Locusta > Locusta migratoria. The sequence continues at coordinate 491,494,235 of CM048747.1, forward strand.
GATAACACAGGATATACTAGACTTAATATTGATCAGAGGAGAAAATATAAAAATGCATCAAGTGAGCAGGCAAAAGGGACTATAGACATCTGAAAAGTGAGATTGACAAGAAGTGCAGACCGGCTAAGCAGGAGTGGTTAGAGGACAAATACAGAACCATAGAAGAATTTATAACCAGGGGAAATATAGATACTGCCTACAGGAAATAAAAGAGATATTTAGAGACAAGAAAAGCAGCTGTGTTAATATAAAGAACTCAGATGGAAAACCAGTACTAAGCAAAGAGGGGGAAGCTGATATGTGGAAGTAATATATAGAGGGCCTGTACAAAGAAAATAAACTTCAGGGTAGTATTCTAGAAATGAAAACGAAGTGGAGGAAGAGAGATAGGAGATACGATACTCTGAGAAGAATTTGACAGAGCGCTGAAAGATTTAAGTTGAAACAAGGCCCCTGGAATAGATGATATTCCGTCTGAACTGCTGATATCGTTAGGAGAGCCACTCATGAAGAAATTGTTCCACCTTGTGTGCAAGATGTATGAGACTGGGGAAATACCCTCTGACTTCAAGAAGAATGTAGTAATTCCAATTCCAAAGAAAGCAAGTGCAAACAAATGTGAAAATTACAGAACTATCAGTTAAATAAGTCAGGATTGCAAAATACTAACACGAATTATTTACAGACGAATGGAGAAACTTGTAGAATCCAACCTTGGGGAAGATCAGTTTGGATTTAGGAGAAATGTAGGAACACGGGAGGCAATACTCACATTACGCCTTATCTTATAAGATAGGCTAAGGAAAGGGAAACTTACATTTTTAGCATTTGTTGATTTGGAGAAATCTTTTGACAATGTCGACTGGAATAAACACTTTCAAATTCTGAAGGTAACAGGGGTAAAATATAGGGAGCGAAGAATTATATTCAACTTATACAAAAACCAGACAGCGCTTATTAGAGTCGAAGAGCACAAAAGGAATGCTAAGGTTGGGAAGGGAGTAAGACTGGGTTGTATACTTTCCCCATTGTTGTTCAATTGGTACATGTTCAATGTACCGATTGAACAAGCAGTAAAGGAATTCAAAGAGAAACTAGGAGAAGGAATTAAAGTTCAGAAAGAAGAAATAAAAACTTTGCGGGTTGCCGATGACATAGTAATTCTGTCGGAGACTGCAAAGGATCTGGAAGAGCAATTGAATGGATTGGACAGTGTCTTGAAAAGAGGTATAAGATGATCATCAACAATTGTAAAACAAGTATAATGGAATGTAGTGTCAGAAAGTTAGTTGATGCTGAAGGAATTAGATTAGGTAATGAGACAATAAAAGTAGTAGATGAGTTTTATTATTTTGGTAGCAAGATAACTTCTGATGGCCAAAGTAAAGAAGATGTAAAATGCGGAATGGCTATGGGAAGAAAATCATTTCTGAAGAAGTGAAATTTGTTGATATCCAATATTAATTTAAATGTTAGGAATTCCTCTTTGGAAGCCTTTGTCTGGAGTGTAGCATTTTATGGGAGTGAAATGTGGATGATAAGGAGTTCCGACAAACAGATGAAAATTTGATTGGTATATCACATAACGTGGAGTAGCTTAACTGAATTGGGGAGAAAAGGAATTTCTGGCATATCCTGACTAAGAGAAGGGATAGATTGGTGGGACACATTCTGAGACATCATGGAATCGTCAACTTAGCATTAGAGGGGAGTGTGTGGGGTAAAAACTGTAGAGGGTTACTGAGGGATGAATACAGTAAGCAGATTCAAAAGGATGTAGGTTGCCGAACTTATTCTCAGCTGAAGAGACTAGCACGGGACAGGGTAGTGTGGAGAGCTGCATCAAACCAGTCTGCAGACTGAAGACCATAACAACAACAACAACAACAACAACAACAACATGTTGCAGCAGGTTGTAGTATCTGAAAACCCAAACAAAAAGAAAAATGTTCTGTATCTTAATTGTGAAAAATTTATTGTCCTGTATGGAGACTTATGAGAAACTGTTTTGTCGAAGTCATAACAGTTCTTAAAAAAACCTTGCTTATTGAGTAGAATTTCAGGAGATGGTATTGGATCATGGAAAAAGATTGAACAATGAGTGTCATGTCCTCTTGGGTCAACTGTAGAAAAAACAACTTCATACGCAGCCATGCAATGTGCTCCCTAGCAGTGTTGTATTCACAGCTGCAGGCATGAACCAATATAAGAACTTAACAGTAGCATCCTGTAACGAAGTATCATAGGGGTCACTTGTGCCTTGTTATTCCTAAAAGAGTGGCAACCTGCGTCTTCTGGTAGGTAGGTGAGGCTTCAGTAGTGTGACCCCATGGGGTTTGCTGGCATTATTGTGAGGGCTGGCATGCTTTACAAATGCCAGAACGGGTGTGATCTCATATAATATCACAATAAGCACATCTCAACCTGGTGGCAGTCACTTTGAACGATTGTTATGAGCTTAAATTGTTGAGTAATGCTTAAGTTGTCTACGTCTATAAAAATAAATTATACTTTTTTTTTACCATTTGTTCTTTATATCAAAATACTCAATTTATGATTCTTTATTGCATGTATAATTTTAAACTTCAAGATAACCAAGGTTACAACAGCTGATCTGCATAGTTCACAAACATTACCTTATTTACACAAATCCTTTGTACCATTGAATGTAATGTGCACCCCAATTGTAAAAATTATATTAGAAAAAAGTAATTTTAGCACATTGCTGATAATTTTTTAAAATTTATTTTACAATGCTAAATTTATTTGAAATGGAAATGAATGTACGCTTGAACTGTAAACAACTATAATTTATTTTTAAGCCATTCATTATGTAATAAATGATATTTTCATTATTAAAAAAGAATGTCTTACTTGATTATCTACATGTTATACAAAGAAATGTACTGTAAATCTCAGGTTTTACTCATCATTATTCCACTCAGGGGGCTCAGCATTAATTTGCTGGGTATGGGCTTGGCGAACCTAGGGCCCTGAGCTGGGGACTACGTCGCGCCAATAGTCTTCCATACTGCTTAGCTCTCTGCAGGCCTCATCGACCACCGTACGGCGGGACAATGGAATGTTGTACCTTGCAGAGCCCATAGATCTTGTCTTAATTGCCCATGTCATAAGGACGGTAAAAACTTCTATATGAAAAACCTCAATTTCAAAGTGAGCCATGTGCTGAAGAGATGCATGGCTATTGAGGTTGAACAGTCACTAGTGAGCAAACTCAGAGGGCCAGCCACACCTCAGTTGTATCAGGCTTAATCGGGCAAGTGAGGCTCTGCCTGGGTGGATGTACAGTTCTGTAGCTGTTCATAGGAACTAGATGAAGTTAGCAAATAATAGCATTGGCGGACACAAAACTGCCATCTCTAATAAGGAAAAATCTGATATCAGTTTGATGTCATAAGACCCTACGTTGTTCCTTTCCCTTGTTTCATCATGGGAGGAACTAGGGACCTCCTAAGATCTGAGCCGAATTTGCCGCAATATCTTGTGTGTTCATGGTCTGATGGGGAATCATTCATGTCCACCAAACCACAGTTCTTCATGGAGAAGCTTGAGGACAAGTTTGGCGAGGTGGCATCTTTCTCTAAAAAGTGGAACAGATCTGTATTGATTCAAATGGTGTCCCCTGCTCAGTTAAAGGCATTACTTGTCAGCAACAGGCTGGATAATGTCTCTGTAAGTTTCACTCCATACAAGATATTGAACATGGTTCCAGGGTCTCATTTACCATTGAGATTTTTTGTCACAGTCTGACGAACAGTTGCATGCCAATTTACAGTGGCATGGTGTTCACTTTGTCTGGCTTGTATACAGGGGACCGAAAGATCACAGGGTTGCCTCCAGTGGTTTCATCCTGGTCTTCAAAGGTGACACACTGCCCGAAGGTCAAGATCATGATTTACTGGTGCAGCCCAAAACTGTATGTCCCTGCCCGTATGTGATATTTTCGGTGCTGGAAGTTCGGGCATTTGTTCTCCTGATGCACTTCCAGCCCCACATGCAGGGTCTGCGGGCATCCATCACATCCAGATGCCCCTCATACCCCACCTCCTGTATGTGTGAATTGTCAACTGCGGCATCCACCTTGCTCGCCAGACTGTGCTATTCTGTGCAGAGATCGCAGAATAGACCCTGGACCGTTTGACCTACACTGAGGCAAGGAAAAAATATGAGCAGCTCCACCCTGTTAGTATGGTGACTTCATTTGCTTCTGTCATGTCATCTCCTATCACTTTGGCGACGACAGCAGCATGATTGTCACAACCTTCTGTGGGCCCTATGACCCATCAACCTTCCACGGCCCCCTTGATGGGTGGGGGCCCCCATCTCTTCGTTACTCCCCCAACACCACCTGAAAGGGAAACTTCATCCCAACCTTGAGAGACACCAGTCCCCATTACCCAGCCGGAATAGCAGCAGGCTTCCCTGGCTCCTCTTGTCAGGAAGGGGTCTCTTCTGAGGCTTCTTCGAGTGGTCTTGGAGGATCCCTGCCAGAAGCTGCAGGATCCACAATCTCCTGCACAAAGGGCTTTCCGATCTGCATTGGCCCCTGTAACCAGTCCTGAGAAGTCCTCCCAGCCCTTGAAACCCAAAGGGCTGCGAGAGGTCAAAAATGAAAAGAAAGTGAAAGAACCTTGAGTGGCTCCAAAGCCACCTCCTGCTACATCTGCCTCTGAAGATGTGGTGGAGTTCCTCGCTTACACTGAGGATCTCACCCTCACTGGATCCCTAGAACCAATGGTATTAGACAATGTATACTTCAACCCTTTGGTATGAGGTGATTGTTCGACCTGACATATTTATATTTTCCACCCTGGCTTTTTGGCACAGGAAAAATGAAATTCTGCAGTGGAATTGAGGCTTTTTTTTAGCCTTCTAGTTGAGTTGCAACAGTTGTAGTGCCACTTCCCTGTGTTGTATTTGGCCTTACAGGAAACTTAGTTTCCTACTCAAAGGGGCCCCAGCTCTTCGTGGGTATTGGGGTACTTTAAGAACCATGCCTACTACGACAGGGTCTCTGGCGGTGTCTGTATATATGTCCTTACCACCGTCTCCAGTACTGCTGTGCCTCTTCAGACAACTCTTGAGGCCATTGCTGTTTGCATTCGGGCCGTGCATATACTACTTGATCCATCTTCCTTCCCCCCAAATGAGCCTGTCTGGCTAATGATCTTGCTGCCCTCGTCACACAACTTCTCCCACCATTTCTCCTTTTGGGGGACTTTAACGCCATCATCCTTTATGGGATGGAACAGAGACAACCCGATGTGGTAGGGATGTTGAAACCCTATTTTCACAACAAGACATTTGCCTTCTAAATACTGGTGCCCCTACTACACACTTTAATGTGGCACATATTCAGCCATAGACCTGTCAGTCTGTAGACTGAGCCTTCTCCCACAGTCTCAACCTTTAAGCCGCCTGCCATGATGGTCCCTCCATAGGGTTGTTGTCATTCCTGTCCCACTGCCAGCCTATGTGGATGTGGCAATTCAACAGGTTACTGTCACCATGGTCTCTGCCACTGAGGCCACTACTGCAATGACCATTGGTGTCTCTCAGTGTAAATGTGTGCCTTGGTGGACCCAAGAGATCGCTGAAGCCATCCGGGATCAGAGTGGGTACTCCAGCGCCACCGACACCATCCCACCAAACAACACCTGATTGCCTTTAAACGGCTCTGGGCCTGAGCTCGACAGCTCATCCAGCAGAGTAAGCAGGAATGTTGGAAGAGGTGTGTAGCCTCTATTGGATCTCACATCTCCCCTTCCAGGTGTGCTCCCAAGTTCAGTGCCTTTTCGGGTACCATCCACCAGCAAGATTCCCCCGTCTCCGCATTTAGGGTACTGTCTGTACAGACCCGATCACTGTGGCCGAGCACATGGCACAGCATTATGCATGCACCTCTTCAACCACAGCTTACAGAACAGCCTTCCACAACCTCAAAGAGTTAGTCGAATGGAAGCTGCTGTCATTTCGCACATGTCGCCAGGAGCCATAAAATGCACACTTTAGTGAGTGGGAGTTTTGAAGTGCCCTTGCTACATGCCCAGGGTCAGATTGTATTCATAGACAATACCTTTGTCACTTCCCTGCGGACTCTCAAAACCAAATGCTTGCCTTGTTTAATCATCTCTGGGCAGAATGTGTTTTCCCCTCCCGATGGCGGGAAAGCATCATCATCTTGGTGATGAAACCTGGCCCAGATTCACAGGTCACCGATAGTTACTGTCCAATTAGCCTCACCAACATTATGTGCAAGATCCTTGAATGTATGGTGATTTGGTTGCTTACATGCATTCTTGATGATCGTGGATTCTTAGTCGCACAAGGGGGCTTCCATCAGGGCTGCTTCACAATTGACAATCTTATGTCACTGGTGTTGGCTATACATAACAGCTTTTACCCACTGTGAACACCTTGTTGCTGTATTTTTTGATCTCCGAAAGGTGTATGACACCACTTGGCACCACCACATACTGGCCATGCTGTACGACTGGAATGTACAGGGCCCACTGCCAATTTTATATGGATTTTTTTTTCCCACTGGTTTTTTAGGGTTAGGGTTGTTGCCGCTCTTTGCTCACCTCATATTCAAGAGAGCGCTGTTCCACAGGGCTCCATTCTCAGTGTACTTCGTTATTTAGTCACCATAAACAGTCTTGCCAGGGCTGTGTGGTTATTGATATGTTCCAGCTTGTTTGCCAATGACTTTTGTCTATATTTTAACTCTGTTAGTATTGGCGTTGCTGTACGATCGCTAAAGGAAGCCATCCGAAAAGCCAAATCTTGGGCCTCTGCAAATGGTTTCCAGTTTTCAGTGCAGAAAAACACATGTAAGGCACTTCTGGCGCCGTCGGGTAGTTCACATGGATCCAGAGCTATACCTTAGGTGTGAATTATTTCTTGTCAAAGAGATGCATCGGTTTCTTGCCATGGTATTTGACAACCGACTTACTTGGGGCCATACCTTCATCATCTGAGGCAAAAATGCTAGTGACATCTAAATCTTCTCTGCCTGAGTCATACTACCCATTCCACCCTCCTGCAGCTTCATAAGTCCTTGATCCAATCAAGGCTTGATTAAGGGAGCCTGGTATATGACTCTGCAGTGTCATCAGCAGTGCGGATCCTTGATCGCATCCATTGTAGTGGTATGTGGCTGGCGATGGCGGGCTTTCCGCACAAGCCCTGTGCCAAGTCTTCTTGCTGAAGCTGGGATTCCTTCCATTGCACTTTCGCCGGCAACAGCTTCTTGCAACTTACATTGCTCATATCTGTACCATGCCCCACCACCCAAATCACAGGTTTCTGTTTCGGGCTGCTACCCTCCCCCCTCCACCACATTGACCCAGATTGTGTCTTTCGATCGTATCTGGGTTTATACACTTCTTTCCTCACTCCAGTCCCTAGCTCTCCTTCTGCTTTCTCCTGCCAATCCCATAGCTCTCCTTGCTCCATTCCTTACTTGAAGCTCCACCTGCAATTGTCCTCTGATCCGAAGGTGTCAGTTTCACCAATAACACTATGTCACCAGTTTCTGGCTATTCTTGACACATTCCATGTCGCAGAAGTGATATATAGTGATGGCTCCCTGGTCCATGGCAGAGTCAGTTGCGCCTATGTTTACGGCAACCATACTGAACAACGGCCCCTGCCACCCGGCTGTAGCATTTTTACTGCTGAACTGTTTGCCATATCTCGTGCTCTTGACCACATACAAGTATGCCCCATAAAGTTGTATGTCATCTGTAGTGGCTCCTGAGTGGCCTGCAAGCCCTTGACAAGTATTTATCTCCCCTTCCCTTGGTGCAATCCGTCCACAACTTCATCGCTGCACTCGGAAAGTCTAGCTGTTCAGTGGACTTTGTTTGGACCCTGGGTCACATTGCCATCCCAGGGAACAAACATGTTGATCAGCTGGCTACCACCTCTTGTGCCATGGATATGGGTTTTCCAATAAGTGATATCTGATTGGGTTTGCGCCACAAGGTCTTGTAGGCTTGGAATATGCAATGGTCATGCCCAACAAGCTCCATGTGATCAAGACCTCTATAGCCACATGGAAGTCCTCCCTCAGGCCTTCCCGTAGGGACTCTGTTGTTCTGTGTTGATTACGCATTGGCCATACGTGGTTGTGACACATGGCAACCTTTTATGTCAATTGCCGTTGAGGCGATGTGTTGACAATGGTGCACATTCTGTCGAACTGTCTGCTTTTAGCTGCCTTGTGGCAGTCTTTCAACCTACATTAATTTTGCACCTGCATTAATTTTAGCCGACTATGCCTAATTGGCTGACCGTGTTTTAGGTTTTATTCATGCAGCTGGCTTATATTATTTTATTTAGTAGTGGGCTCATTTGCCTGATTTCTCAGACCTCTACCCCTAAAGACACCTTAATTTGTTGTCTCTTTTATGACTTATGCCTTGTTTTTAACTAGAGGCTTTAGGTCTGGGCAGAGTGTCTGTTTTAACTAGAGGCTATAGGTCTGCGCAAAGTGGCTGGCTGATCCTGTATTATCTTAGTGATCAGCCAGCCACGGTTTTCTGCTATCACAATTTTAGCCCAGTTCAACACTTGATCACTCCCATTTATGTCTTCTTCCTTTATGTTGTCAGTGTCACGTTCATTGCCACTGTGCACCCTCTTTGGTGTTGAGTTCATTTTTAATTGTTTTCTACTTGGCTGTATCATCTTCGGTAGGGACAGAAGACTGATAACCTTGTTGTTAGTCCCCTTAAAATCCCCAAAACAGCAGCAACAACAACAACTCATAATTATCCACTAATGTCATCATTACTAGAATCCTCAGAAGAGACTACATCAATAATTTCCCACTTCTGCACCATCCCTGATGCCATTCCGGGAGCACATCATCATCACTGCCATCCAGAGAATTTGAAATACACCTTTTCTGATTTTACAATCATTGGTGCTTCGATGCATTTCTAGGTAGCCAAAATCCTGAGCACAATAATGTAAGGTGCATCATATTTAATTTTTCCAGTTGGAGTCAATTTCCGATTTAGTTTACAAAACCATTTTTAATACTGTTCCTGAATGTAAACTTTGAAAGGTTTATTTATACCGACGTCCAGGGGTTGTAATACAGAAGTCATTCCTCCAAGAATAATAAGGTCTCTAGGTAAGCTGTGGATCTTTTTTATGTCATCCGTGAGATGGCTATGAAATGCATCAAGACAAATCATTGATGGTCGCTTGTAAAGCTCACCAGGGCAGAGCTCCCACACTTTTTGGAGCCAGTTGAGCATAAAAGCATCCATTCATCTTGATTCCGAACAATGACATCATCAAGAAACAGATTTTCATTTTTTGCAGTCTTGGGGCTTTTTTCTTTTAAGATTAAAAAAAAAGGGGGAAGTTTGTGACCATCTACTTTGATTACCAGCATTACTGTTGTATGCTGTTTTCCACACTCAGATGTTTTGTTGGTAACTTCTTTTGTACACTTTGTCAGTCATGTAATTACGTGACATATCAAACCAAATTGTGTCTCATCAGTGTTACCTATTTGGATGATCAAAAATCTCTTCTCTTTCCGACTTGTGATAACATGCTGATGAAATTCTTGAAGTTTGTACTCAAAATACTGTTGAAGCTTTTGATTCCAAAATATTTACTCCAACATCAGGATGTCTTCGTTTGAAAGGTCAAATAAACGTCTTTCTGGTAGCAGTAGTTGCAAATAATCCCTATTTCTGTTTCTTCCATAAGCAAACATTACTCCCAGATACAATGAACTCTCTTTCTGCTCTTATGTTACCATATTTGTCAGCATAAAGAATTACATTATGCTTGAAAGAAGTTTCACACAATATTCTTTGCTGCTTGCCTTCCATTTCATGACTACCTAATGCCAACACAATGCAAAGTACTGTAGTAAGCCAATAATAAAGAAATGAGGTCGAGAACAACAACAGTGCTTTGTTTGTAGTGTACAAGGCAGTGCCTAAATTTCAATCAGGGGAGGGGGAAAAAAAAAAAAAAAAACACCTCCTATTTCAACTGACAACTAGTGAAAATTTCCCCTGCTGCAGTATTGGATTTTGTTCTAACACCTCCAAACAGAACTCTGACCTAAAAATGTATGCCACCTCTTTTAACTCTATAACCTCTTACCCTATTTACATCTTCCTTTCTTTAATTCACAGATACTGTACCTATATTTTCTTGCTAGAGTTTCATAAATGTTTTGCTAATTCATAATTCAGATCATATAGGGTAAGAAATGGCGGTGAAAAATTGAAGTTTGTACTTGAATTTAATGCGCCATCAAATCTTGTGTGCACCCCAATTTTAGTATATTGTATGGTTAAAAAATTTATTATTTAAAAAATGTATGTGTGCACTAGACATGCATAAATGCTGTGATATTGTATGCATAGAGAAATAGAGCAATGCAAAAGGCTTTGAATTGTTGTGTTAAACCATATCACAGAATAAAAGAGCATTCCATGTGAACAAATTTTATATTACATATATAAAAATATAAGGTTTCTCAATAAATATAAATAACACTTTGCTACCAGTTACGATTTTTTATTTTTTTTTTAGCACAATGTGTTTCGGGAAATAATTCCCATTTTCGAATGTGTTTTTGCGCTACATCCTAAAATGGGATAGTGCAAAAATCACTTGAAAATGGGAAATAGTTACTGAAATGCGTCATGCTAAACAAAATAATAAATCGTGACTGGTAACAGAAGTGTTATTTATATTTATTGATCTCACAGTCACAGGCTTTCTAAACCCATTTTCAAATGGATAAAGCCAAGTTGTAATGTTTCTTGTTAAATATTTTTCTGTTCTGTTGAAATTTATTGGAATGGAATCTGCAAGAGAACACACATATATTTATGTAATGATGTGAAAGTGTTACCCAAGTGCAAATTTTTGTTCTGTTTAATTGCCACAAACAGTTTTGCAGCAGTTCCTCTGTAATGCCATTAGACAGTATATGTTGTGTAAAAGTAGAGATAGAATTCTCAAATATTGGATAACTGCTCTTACACCCTAGAATCTCCTGATAGCTGTTTTCTAAATTATCCCACCTTCTAATACGATAAGGCATGAGTTTTTCTGATGGTGAAGCTAATTCCCAGTTTCTGCAGAAATTGCACTGGGAAAACTTTCTGTGTAGAAACTGAAAATGTTTGACATAACTGCTTACTATCTCATCAATGGTAATGAAATTTTATCTTAAGGGATTTCATGCTAATGGAACTTAATGTGTTAGTTATTATTTAAATTACAATTTTTGTCACTTCAAAATCGAACACTGTTCCATTTTTTACACACATTGGTGTGCATTTGTTAAATAAAAGAACCAACTGTCTGCAGTTACTCATTTAATCCTGAAGAAAAATGAAATCTACTTTCTACATAGATTCCTTTTTTATTTCTCCCATCTGTCTGCCTTACAACATTCAAAGAAAGTTTGTGAAGTTTTTTATTTTATTTCAAATGGATGAAACGAATATTATAGAAGAAGACTTTACTGGTGGGAAAAATATGTATAAAAATAAAGATTGACTTACCCAAAGCACAGGCTCGCTGATAGAAACAAAAAACACAAATAAGCTTCCAGCTTGTGTATGTTTTTATTTGTGTTTTTTGTTTCTATCGGCGAGCCTGTGCTTTGGGTAAATCAAACAATCTTTATTTTTATACATATTTTTATTTTGTTTTATTTTTAACTTCCAGTTTATTTACAGGAAGTTGAAAGAAAATATATTGTTCATCTCTTTAAAATCCTGGACAGTTGTGACGAGCTGGGTGTAGCCACTTAGCATGGCTACCTTACCAAATTACATACTACTATTCTGTAAATGCTTCTATGCCGGTACCTCAGTTTTATAAATAAAATTTTTATGTATAAATACAGTTGGCCTGGTGTAGTGCTTAACCCACAGCTGCTAGTTAACAGGTGGAAGAAACAGTTTGACAACTGGCAAAGTTATCTGATATCTACCTTCAGCTCAAACAAATTTCCCATTATTCAATATTGACACTATAAAATTCTCTAGCTGTTGAGTTAATGGTGAACTCAATGATGATGTGTCTGTGTCTCACACCATGGAAATTACTGTTGTTCATTCAACTCAAAAATTTCAAAGAGGAGATATGCCTGTTTTCTCTGCAATTGCTTCTAATATTCTTTTCCTCTAAACTTTTGTAAGTAAAGCTGATGTTTATTTTAGAATTCACGTTTATGCTAATATTACTGTTAACAGATAACCAGTATAGGGAAACAATTCAATTCGATAGTTCGGTCTTGGTCATTGAGAACTACCAACAATCTAAGCATATGCCTTTAGGTCTCTTTTCTCACTGGTTGACCATGCACTTCATCACTGTAGTTGTGTAGTCATCAAGCTCTTTAGTCACACCATACACCATCCAAGAATATAATTTCTTCTGGTCATTACTCAGTTTATAAGTCACTTTTGAAGATGATACTCACTCCAAACCACTCTGTTTATACATCCATTTGTCCAATACACACAAGATATATGAAGTTTTAGCCTTTTTTTGAGAGAGAGTGGAGCCCCTCCACGCTCGCTCTAGTATGGTGACCATCTCAATAGTTCTACTGTCACCCCTGCATGTGTTAATATGTCTAATGTAGAAGTCACAGGAGCGGGTACTGTGATGTGTGCCGTACGTGTGGGTAAGATTACCCATTAATACGATCCATCAGGATGATAGAAGTGGTCAAAAGCTTTTGAAACGAGCAGAGGGAAAAAAGTGCCAAGGGAAAAAAACCTCTGCAGGAGTCAGGAGCAGGTAGTAAGAGCAGTAGCGGATTCTTGCCTGCGACAGATCATGAAAGGGTTTGATTCTGTTAGTTATTGGGTATCGTGCAAGCTCGGTACCATTCTCATTATATGTTTGGCATAAGTTTGTCAATCTGGTTTGATGAGTCGCCCCTCTGCAGCTGGCACTGGGGATGTTTCCTGGGTCATCATCAGTGGCGGCTGGCTGCAACAATCAAGACTGACAGGCAAATGGTCGATTTTGAGATCGGCCTCTAAGTATATGGGTTAGTGTGGGATTTGTTTGTGTTTTGCGCTTGTTCATGTTCCCTGTGATTGCCGGTTTGTCGGTGGTGACAGCTCATCTGGCGTTGCCAGTCACTTGTGCTGTGATTCAGGGGTTCGATGAACAATGATTTTATTTGAGTCTCTAAGGCTTACCATAGATTTTTTATCTATTCCTGAGAAAGAGTGTTTTTGGTCGGTTGTGCTTCCACCTATGGTTGTGGTCATAGTTACCCAGATTAAGGATGAAGGGGTTGTTAGAGTGTCTAGCATTTTTGTACAGTCGTGCGGCATGTTTTTTGAATACCTCCGTGAGGGTGTCAAGGCGGTATTCACGGTGAAGATCTGCTGTGCGCGTGTAGTGTGGAGCATTGCTTATGATGCGTAGTACCTTGTTCTGTATGAGCTGCAAGCGGCACAGCCTTGTTGGTGCTGCGTAAGCCCAGCACGGAGTACCGTACGTCATCAGGGGTCTTACAAGTGTTGTGTATGTGTTCCTTGACACCCGTCTATTCAGTTTGCTTTGCCTGTTGAGCATTGGATAGAGTTGTTTGAGCCTCGCGTTTGCCCTGTTGGTCATGTGTTGTATGTGTTCCCCCCATGTGAGTTCCGGTCCAGCCAGACACCTAGGTATTTGACTTTCTCACAGAAACGTATTGGGCGTGTGTGTAATGTAACTGGTCTGCAGTGTTGGTGTTTGTGCAGGTACTTCGATCTTCTAGAGAACAATACTGCTTCGCACTTGTTGACGTTTACTTTCACATGCCGTCGTTCCAACCAAGTTCCACAGTATTGAGTGCAGTCTGTAATCGTGAGTTAATGTTCGACGGTTTCCAATCTTGCACTAGGATGGTGGTGTCATCCGCGTAGTTTGCAACCGTCGGGAAACCCAGCATCATTGAGTTTGTGTATAAGGCCGTTGTGCCACAGACGATTGCAAGCTTTTTCGATGTCCAGGAACACCGCCCCGGTGACTTTGCCTGTGTTGTATCCATGTGTAACATGTTCATGGAGGAGTTGTGTTGTTGAGTGGTGATTCCTGAAGCCGAATTGCTCCAGACTCATGGTGTCATTGCTTATGCAGTGCGTAGTGAGTCGTTTGAGAATTACCTTCTCAACAAACTTGCTGAGCGTACTCGGTAAGCTGATGGGTCGGTAATTTTGTGGGAGGGAGTGGTCTTTCCCCGGCTTCCTGGACATCAGGACTTTGGCCGCTTTCCAAAAGGCAGGGAAGTGTTGGTGTTGTAGGATGGCATTCGTGATGTGTGTGAGGAACTCTACAGCTTTACCCGTGAACTCCTGGAGGACACAGTTTTGAATGCCATAGGGACCAGGAGCTTCTCTGGCAGTGGTGTGCTTAATAACCCATGTGACTTCATTTGTGCTAGTATGTCGGATTGCGTTACGAATAGGCTAGGCTATATGTCATGTGACCTCCTGATCCGTTTCACGAGTGAATTCTGGGTCTGAGGGAACCAGATTTGGTGTGAAAGATGCTGCTAATGTTTGGGCCATCAGATCCGCCTTCTCTTCCACAGAGTATGCAGGTCCATCTGGCCCTTGTAATGTGGGTGTGTAGTGTTTCTCCCTGGTGAAGTGTCGAGCAAGTTGCCACACTCCAGGACATGTGGTATCCAGCCCTGCGAGTTTCGGTCCCACTGTGATGTTCTAAATGTTTGTATTTTCCCCTGTATAATTCCCTGGAGCCTGTTCATGTGCTGTTTATAGAACGGACACCTGGTTCGCTGCCAGTACCTCCTGAGATGGTTTCTCATTGAGATAAGCCCCAGGACCTCCTGGGGCAGAGCCGCTGAGTGGTGTTGTGTTGTTAGCACTGGGATAGCATCGGCTACAGCGTCCTGCACGGCGGCTGTGAGGGTTTCTACAGCTTCATCAATTTGTGCAGTTTGCGTAATTTCGTGGATTTCAGGAATACGACTATCAAGCGTTTCCTTAAACAGTGTCCAGTTCGCATACTTGTAGTTCATTATCCTGTGTGGTTCATAGTTCTGAAGTGTTTCTTCCGTGTTTTAGCATATATAGATGATGTGCTACAGAATAATGCTGAAGTTTAGGTGGGTGGATCGTGTAGCTAATGAGGAGGTACTGAACAGAATTAGGGAGAAGATGAATTTCTGGCGTACCTTGACTAAAAGAAGGGATTGATTGGTAGGACACATTCTTAGATATTGAATATTCAGTTTAGAGCTGAATTTTCAAATATATAGCGCTATCATCCAGCCAGTTGAAACCTACAGATGTGAAAGATGGAAATTAATGAGTACTGATTAGCAACAACTCATAACATTTGAACAGGGTGACAGTGTTTTCAATACATCAAGAAAAATGTGCTGATTTTGACTGCCTCATACAAAATGCTGATATAGTAAATTTAATTAAAAGCTGGAGGGTAGCATGTCTTGGAGATGCCATTAGGATGGATACTGAAAGTTCATGTAACTAAAAAGGTTTTTTTAGTAGAGGCCAAGTAGAAGAAGATAGGGAAGGACGCAATGAAAACAGTGGATAAACAATATAGAAGAAAACACAAAATGTCTCGGAGGATGGTAGAGAACTATACTGGAGTGGGCAGGAAGAAGAAACAGAAGTTAAGACCAAAGCAGTATTGTAGAGGTTTTTTAGTAGAGGCCAAGTAGAAGAAGATAGAGGAGGAGGCCATGAAAACAGTGGATAAACAATATAGAAGAAGATACAAAATCTCCTGGAGGATGGCAGAGAACTATACTGGCGTGGGCAGGAAGAAGAGACATATTGAAGAATTTAAGACCAAAGCAGTATTGTAATACCATGAGAAGAAGAAGAAAATTTGAAGCTGGAACTGCTATTTCTTCAAGTTATTTCCCTGTACAGCTCTTGGAGTAGACTTCGTAATAATCCACTCTTCAGAGTATAAAAATTCATGCTGTACAATATTACAATTAAATTCATCATGCAGAAGCACATTTATTTGCTACTTACCACTAAGGTGTATCACAAACATTTCCTAAAAAAAGATACAAAATATCAGGTATTCTAGTATTTTACATTTTATTGGAGACAGGATAAAATACATTCACAACATGCAAAATAACTTTTCTCTTTCTATTTTATTGCTTTTATGTCATAATTTGTTAACTAATATTTTTTCTTTTTTTAATTATCTGAATTTTTTTCTGTTCTTTTAGTTTGTGTACAGTCCTTCCTCATAAATTCTATGGGTAGTATAGTTTTGCTTGTGTAAATGTAGAATACGTTTTGAAATTTATTAACAGCAAATTTCTTGTTTGTTTGCTATTTTAGGGTACTTAAGAAGGACTCCTACCACAGTGGGTGCTTTCCTGTTCATATTGCCTGCCTTGTCGACCTGAAGATGTCAAACAGTAAGTGTATTCCTCTTGTAAGGAAATGTGCTACTGAAGCATATCCTATTGTTTGGCATCTAAATTATTTTCATTTCTCCCTCTGTTTTTCTATAAATGTTTGTCAAGTACAGGGTGTCTCACAAAGATGCTCACGATGTGTCTGCAGGCAGTGTGGTATGGCCCCCGGGTGCCGCCACATCTGACTTTCGGAAGCATCCACTGAGTTAAGCGTAAACAGTGCTGTTATCTAATTAACTTAAGGTTACCTTTATTTACAGTAGGTGCTTAAGAGTTATGTCCCTTTGTGGAAAGAAACAGCCTGACATCTTCTGAGCACATTTGCAAACACTTGATGAATTTCAGCTGACAATATCGGGGAAATGAATCCTGTCTCCTTGAATGTGTGTGGATTGTTTGCATGTACCTTGCCTTTTAACACTCCCCAAAAATAAAAGTCACTCGGATTTATATCTGGAGAATGAGGAGGCCAGCCAACTATTAAAACCGCTTCATATTGCTTCCTCAAAAGCGCTTCATATTGTTGCTGTAGAATCTGTAGCAAAGTGTGTGCATTGTCCTGCATGAAATAACCATACCTCTTTTCATTGGGAGAAAGTTCTCGAAAAAAAAAAAAAAAAAAAAAAAAAGTATGCTGAATATTGTTCACTTATCTTTTAGAATTTATTTTTTCATGGTAAAATATTGGTCCAATAATTTTCCTTGTACGAATTGCTCACCACACTCCAGTCTTCACATCATGTGGAGCTTGTTGATGTAATTCATGAGAACTGTCATTTGTTCTGAATATTTACGTACACTGACAAATGCAGCCATGCTTCATCAAGGAAAAAAAGGGGTGGGGGCATCCCATCGTCAACTTCCCTATCGTGCACAGACTGTATCAGCTATTTACAATAATGACATTGAGCAACAGAATCTGAGTTCATCAGTTGATGCAATACTGTTATTTTCGGCTTCAATTTCAGTCAATGTCCTAAAGAACAGACACCATATAATAAGTATTCAATTTCAGTTTCCGTATAGTTCTGTGTGCAGATGCTCTTGACACACCCATCGGATGTAAACTTTTTTCCAAGGTGTCATATTATTTATTTTCTATTAAAACACTACCTTTGATAGGCATCGTGTGCGCAGCGACAGTGCGGAAGGACTCAGTGCTGTTGTAAAATGTCTGAGAACACGCACAGTGAAAACTGGCAGGTGGAGTGGCAATGGCCGGTAAATGTGCTGCACGCTCGTATATAAAAAGACAGCACAAAGTAGTAACACTGGTTCCAAATGTACATAGTTGCTGTTGCAAAACATTTGTGCAAGTAAATAACTCTTCTTATAAACTTAGAAAGAAGAAAAGCAGGAACAGTATATGATAAGATTGATGATGGGGAGGGTGCGAGGCACTTTTTCCAAAATTGATAGACTCCTTTCTGTCTAACCTAATGGGTCAGAAGGTCAAACCAGAGGCAAAAATTCTACAAATTGTCTCTCTTAACCCTAGCTGTACTACTCAAAGTAACCTTTTTTATACCAACACCGAATTTTATTTACAGTTATAAATGTTTGTAATCCACATTGTGAACCTTCCAAAATCATCATGGGAAGAAAAAAAATGCATTTTAAAGTATGGATCTATCATACATATATGAAAAACCTAGCCAGATTTTTAAAAAAAGTCTTTGAAATGACACTCTGCTTCACCTCTCTTCTGTGCTGCTATATCCCTTCAAGCAATAGAAGTTCCAGGAAAAATTCAACAGTACTTTCAAAAAGATAGGTTCCTACTCACCAAAGGGACGCCTTGATGATTTGCAGAAAGGCAGGCACAAAAGATTACAAGTATACTCAGCTTTCACACACACACATTCACAAAAAACATTTTCCAGCCACTGTGGCCAGACAGTCCTGTTACTTATGTACTACTGTGATGCCTCAGTTGTCTCGAACTCTTTTGAAGGTGCAATAAGATTTCTCCTGTCATCTAAATTTGCCTCATCCTCATGTGTTACTTCCTGATGCATTACCATTTACATAATAACATTCTCAGGTAGTTCATCAACTTCATTGTTTGCTATTCAATCGATGATGTCTCCTGTATTGACATATTAGGAATCCAGTACATTTTTTAGTTACAAAATTATATCATTTTTCATCTTTGTCTGTGATTTCACACCTGAATTCAAAGTTGAAATGTCTGCATTCATGGTCTAAAAGAATTTTCCAAAGTCTTACAAAGACACATCCGGAATTTGTCACTGTTAATGTAATGTACAGTCACTATTGTGTAATTTTTTCCTTGATCCGAATCACTGCATGGATCAACTGTTAATACCCCTCCTGCATTCTGAAAAACTTAATTGCCTTTCAGTCTAAAAACAGCTTAATGTGGCTGACTGGTGTGTTCCGTCAAATTCCTCTAAATTACAATTGGATGAGGCAGCAGCTTCTTGGCAATCACAGCACCATACTTAGCTCTCACATAAATAACATTCTGTGCCCTCTCAAGAAATTCATTTCCATCTGCAACTTTGAAAAGGTAAAATCTCCTTGCTGAGAAGAAGATTACTTTTTTGCTTCAGCCACATTCAACTTTGATGAGATGTCAGGAACTTTACAATCCCTGCTGAAATGCTACAGACCTTCCCAGAAACTCTACGCTGAATCCATCTCCCTCCTCACCCCTACAACACCCCACAAACGTACCTTTTAGATGCACCAAAAATATATTTAAAAATGTATGTAAACCTAATAATTTTGAATGCTCAGTTGTGGCAGGGTACTGTGCTCCCACTGAAAAAGTTTTCGCCTCATTGAGCAACACCTCCAGCCAGTTGCTTGAAATCTAACAACAAAGATACCAACCACTTCCTTCACCAACTCTCCACTATCCTCACCCCTTTACTTCCTGGATCTCTCCGTCACTGGTGATGTCATTCCCTCTACACCAATCTCTCACATGCCCATGGCCTTGTCACTCTCGAACAGTACCTCTCCCAACACCCTTCAAACTCCCAACCCATGACCTCATTGCTCATAATCCTTACCAACTACATCCTAACAAAACTACTACTTTTACTTTGAAGGAAAAGTATCAGATCCACAGCAAAGTCATGAGCACCCACACGACACCATCCTATGCCAACCTATTTATGGGCTGAGTAGAGAAAGCCCTCATAGCTTCCAAAACCCCAAGCTATTGGTGTGATTCGTGTTCATTGACGAAATCTAAGGGCACGGCATTGCCCTCGCCAAGCCGAGTATGCACAGCTCTACCACCCTTTTCTCATCGATCATGGCACTTTCAACCCCACCCTCTATCTTCGTAGTGGATAAAGCTAGAAGCCTAATTTTTCGGTGATCAATGATAACTACTATAACTAGCTATCTTTCCAAATTATTCGAATCTACACCTTATAGTTATGAAATTCTGGCATTAGAAAATCGCTACTACTGTCACCCTCTCACTCATTCACTTGTCATCAAAATTCACATACAAATGTCAATTTCATATTTAGATAATTTTTAGTTTGTATTGAAAGCAAAATTCTAACATCCATAAACATCTATCCATTTTTGAACGCATCTTCACTTGACCGTTTAATCAATACATTGATAATGATCTCATGGTAAAGTGTTGGGCTACCACCGGAGAGATCACTTGTTCAATTCCCGGCAAGGTAAATATCCGTTATTTTTGTTCTTCTTTTTATTTTATTTTTATTTAAGTTAGCCATCACCTTTCTATGATGTGAAGAGTTGTTATAAATGACATGTGATAGAAATTCCACCTTCTACTGTAGGTACAGTCAGTGCACTGATGGATTCTTTCATTTTTACATACTGTCAACTGTGCATAGCACTTTCACGATTGAAAATTCAGGCAGTCTATGTCTAACAAATGTCGACTTCACTAGTATCAACATTTGATAAACTGCAGTCGCTGAATGTAATCCAGCTAGGTGCATGTGCTGTCCAGACTTGTCAAAAATTGTTACGTAAAAGCCTCTGAGAAGTGCTTTGTTTACATAAAGCCTACAACGTCTAAAGCCTATTGCATTTAATAATGAATATCTACAGTCTATTATCTAACTAAATGTAATCACACAAGAGTAAAGTGTGGCAGATTACATCTTATTAATGTCAACTTCAATAACATCAAAACTCAAGAATCAGCAGTTGCAGAATACAATCCACTTAGAAGTACTTACTGCCCAGACTTGTCAAAAATTGTTACATCAAAGCCTCTGAGGAAAATAAAAAAATGGGATAGGGAGTGGGCATTAAGAAAATCTGTAGCTGATGTGCAACAAATGTTACCAGAGAAGAAAACTAGGATGACTACATAATAAAATAAGTGATATCCCAACATGCTACTTGACTGGACTACATTGATGAAAGAGGATCTGAACATAGAAACTGTTTAGGGTAATTCAAGGAAAGAGTTAAATTATAAGCTAGGAAAAAGAAATTAAATGAAAGAAACGAAAGTCACACACTTACATGAAGAAAGAGAAAGGTAATTACAAAGGCCTGTTTGTCAAACATTCTTCAGAAGATGACCTTGAATGTTGATAAAGCTAAGTGTGTAACATTTCAGGTTCTGGACTGCAAAATTCAGATGATGTGCAAGGGTTGGTATTTAGACTTAAGTTGAACAGTGATGTATTGAAACATTTACCAGCTATGTGGTAGTATTTACATATTGCAGCAGATACCATGCAGACATGAATTAGGCACATTGTTCTCTTCAAATCAGTTGATCACTTAATCCAGCTATAAAGACAGTTAGTTAAAATATCAAATAAAACTCATTGCTGATGCTGGTACTGATTTTGCATATGGAACATACAATGGAAATCACAAAGAATAGAATATGTAATGGGAACAAGAACAAAAGAAATAGAATTTGTGCGATGATAGCATATTTTTTTTAGAAATGTGACCTGGCTTGGAGCAGAAAGACATTCAAAAATTTGCTATCAATTTAATACAAATAAACAATCCCTGAGACGGATTTTCGTCTCGAATATGTCAAAGACATTAATGATAAATCTGAAGCATAGAATTAAAATTTGTGATGTGGCTGGGAATCGAACCCGGACCTCCATGCTTACTAGGCAGACGTCTTACTGTTAGTGGTGTGATTGGCTGGCCAATACTTACCTTTGTGCTGTACCTCCGATAGTCACACAAATAAAGAAAAAGGATAAAAAAGAACAAGCTTTCGGAACACAGTTCCTTCTTCAGATAGGAGAGATGGGAAGAAAACAGGGATGGGAACAGAAGGAGAAGGTGATTTATGACCTAGGTCATGAGGATGGTGTTTGAGGAGTGTTTAGTACAGTAAAGAACAAATAGAGGCCCTGTTAGTTATGTAGTACACCAAATAAGTAATAGAAGGCAATGCTGCTTTTTTTCATGCTCATAACTTTGTTGTAGATCTCTACAACAAGTGATGATCCTCTCTTTAATATCTGTTGCGATGCATAGGTGCACAGTTATTTATTACAAATCTCTAATCTCATAAACTACTTCAGGAGTGCCTGTCTGTATCTTGAGCATATTGTGTGGTTGGATACACGCTTCTTTTCATCAAAATGTGGTCAGAGAAAATAAAGATATCATAATTTAAACATTTACCTAAAAGCAATCAGTGTCTATCTGCAAAGGCTAATCTCCAAAAGTACTACATGAGCTTTCATGGGGTTTCGGGGACTAGTTTCGGGGGTAAATTGAGACTAGAGAGGCGCTTTATTGCATGAAAGATTTAATAGATGTCACTGCTGTGTAATAAGTATGAAGTAGTACAGCAAGAAACTGTACGTTGTGGCAGAATTAATCACCACAATCTTATCTCTACGAATATCAACAAACATTGAACAGTGTGTTACTGATGTTGTCTGTGTATTAAAAACTTCACATTTACTTGATTCTTTCATTATGTTTCATTTATGTTTCAAACATAACAACATTCCTTCGTGACTATTGATTGGTTTCATTTATATAAGAATTCTTTGCAAAGACAATTCAATGTGTGTAATTTATTTATTGACTGAGCAATCCAACAAAGATTCTGTTTTTACTGACTAAGGTCTGGAACCCTAAAAAGCCTTGATATACACAGCCCTTCTTTAATAACTGTTGCGAAACATGGGCATATAAGCTAGTTAACAATATAATTGACTTTCCAGTCTTCCCAAATATTGAGGCAACAAAGTGTCTTAGATAAACCAACAGTGACAGAGAATGGATTTAAGACAATCCTTGGCTGATTTACAAAACATGGTACCTAAGATGAATCAAAGAACTATCTACAAAAAGAAATTAAATTCAATCAAAAACATAAAATGTAAAAAAAAATGCAAGTCTCACAACGAATTCCTTCCACCATAAAAAGTAGTGTGGTCTTATTGAAAACTAATTATTTTAGTAAGTGTTCATGGAACCACCTATTCAACATTTTGTTATGATTTGTAATGTAATTAGTTACTTAGCAACATTTGCAACAACTATATCAACATTTACATTCATTTCTATAAAATATATAATGACTTGGCAGTTGTATGGTAACAGTAACTAATATTTAAAATAATTTATTCATATGTGAATGTACTTCATTCTTATGTAATTACGTTTGCCTACAAAATGGAATATAAATTATTGTTATGTCATTATGTCAATGTGAATTTGCCAGATCATTATATTTATTCTATGTCATTATATTATGGTGCACTTGCTAAGTCATAATATTTAATGTTGATATAGTCACTATCAATGCTGGTAGATATCTAATTCAATAACAAATTATGACGAAGTGTTGAATAGGCGGTTCCATGAACACTAACTAAAATGACCAACTTGGTTTCCCATGAGATCTCACAACTTTTTATGGTGGAAGGAATTTGTCGCAAGACTTGCATTTTTGTACATTTTATGTTTTTGACGGGATTTACATGATTTGGACCAGGATACCCTATCCATGGCCTTTCACAACCACAACTAGCTTCTCTTCAATCTGTCATGCCACCTTCCTGTATGTTAACCTCCACCTCACTGCTGGCTCCATCCATACCTCTGTCCACATTAAACCCATCAATTATCAATGGTACCTGCACTTTGTCAGCTGAAATTCATTACACATAAAATAATAATAATAATAATAATAATAATAACAACAATAACAATAATACTCTTTCCCATACAGCCTTGCTACCCTCAGATGACAAATTTGCAGTGATGAGAACTTCCTTACCCAATATGCTGAACACCTAGACAGACAGACATTATCATCCAGGCCTAGTCTGCAAACAAATGTCCTGAGCTATATCCCCACACACCAACAATCCTTCCTCCAACCGCAATAACCAACCACAGGTAAGTGCCCCTCTTGTCACCCTATGCCACCCCGAAGTGGAACAATTAAATCACATCATCAGGGCTTTGATTATCTGTGATGAGGCTCTGAAATGAGTGACATCATTAGGATACTTCTGACCCCTCCTAAAGTAGTGTTCACCCACCCACCCAACCTTCACAACATCCTAATCTAGCCCTAAGCCACTGCCACATCCAACCCCGATACAAGACATGCCCAATCGATCCACACAGCACTTTCTATTCCTGTCCTGTCACAGTTATTCTATGCCTTCAGAAGCTGGGCTACCTGTGAAAACAGTAATGTGATTTCCCAATTCTGTCCAACTTCTTTGGTTTCTACAAATGTCTGCCTAGGTGTGTTTGCATGTGGATGTGTGTGTGTGTGTGTGTGTGTGTGTGTGTGTGTGTGTGTGTGTGTATTTGTTTACCTTCCTTTTTGTCCCCTAAGGTAAGTCCTTCCACTCCTGGGATTGGAATGGCTCCTTTTCCACTTCCTTAAAACCCGTAGCCTTCCCTTTCTCCTCTCCTTCCTTCCTCTTTTTCCCGAAGAAACTGCCAGTGCTGGCGAAAGCTCGAATGTTTGTGTGTTTTTGTGTGTGTTTTATGTTTCTGTCGACGAGCCTGTACTTTTAGGTAAGTCAAAATCGTTATTTTATATTAGACGAAGATTACTCACCAGGCGAAGGAGCACAGGTGTGACAGCATCACAAATAAATAAATGAATACACACACACACACACACACACACACACACACACACACAAACGGAAGCTTTCGCAACCCAGTTGCTTCTTCAGGCAGAAGGGAAGGAGAGGGAAAAGGAAAAGATGAGGGTTTTAAGGAAGGGGGTAAGGAGCCATTCCAATCCCGGGAGAGGAAAGACTTACTTTGGGGGAAGAAAAGGCAGGTGAACAAATACACACACACCCATACATTTACACAGACGCAAACACACCTAGGCAGACATACTATAGAAACCAAAGAAGTTAAGAAGTTAGACAGAGATGCCACTAGAGGCAGAGGCTCTGTCCAGAGAACCGAGGCAAAGATTTTAAGATGTTAAAGATGGCGGGCATTAAGATGAAAATTTCCTAGCAGGAAAAATTATATATAAAAAATTAGACGTAGATTACTCGCCAGGCGAAGGAGCACAGGTGTGACAGCATCACAAATAAATAAATGAATGGACCTATGCAGACATACTATAGAAACCAAAGAAGTTAAGAAGATGCCACTAGAGGCAGAGGCTCTGTCCAGAGAACCGAGGCAAAGATGTTAAAGATGGCGGGCGGGAATTCAAATTTAGTGGAGGTTAAGACCAGGTGGGCAATGGGAAGGGAGAATATGCTGAAGGGCTAGTTCCCATCTCCGGAATTCTGAAGGATTGGTGTAGGTGGGAAGTATCCAGATAACCCGTATGGTGTAGCACTGTGCCAAGATGTGCTGGCCGTGCACCAAGGCGTGTTTAGCCACAGGGTGATCCTCGTTACCAACAAACACTGTCTGCCTGTGTCCATTCATGCGAATGGACAGTTTGTTGCTGGTCATTCCCACATAGAACGCTTCACAGTGCAGGCATGTCAGTGGGTACTATCGCAAGTGGCTCTGCCTTTGATCGTGTACACCTTCCAGGTTACGGGACTGGAGTAAGTGGTGGTGGAAGGGTGCATAGGGCATGTTTTACAATGGGGGCGGTTACAAGGATAGGAGCCAGAAGGTAAGGAAGGTGGTTTGGGGATTTCATAGGACTAGGAGGTTACGGAGGATAGGTGGGCGGCAGAAAGACACTCTTGGTGGAGTAGGAAGGATGTCATGAAGGACGGATCTCATTTCGGGGCAGGATTTAAGGAAGTCGTATCCTTGCTGGAGAACCACATTCAGAGTCCGCTCCAGTTCCGGAAAGTATCCGGTGACAAGAGGGGCACTTCTAGGATTTTTCTGTTGAAGGTTCTGAATTTGGGGGGATGAGGAAGTGGCTCTGGCAATTTGCTTCTCTACCAGATTAGAAGGATAGCTGCGGGATGTGAAAGCTGTTATTAGGTTATTGGTGTACTGGTTCAGAGCTTCGGGACTGGAGCAGACTCGTTTGCCACGAAGACCTAAGCTGTAAGGAAGGGAACGCTTGATGTGGAATGGATGGCACCTGTCATAATGCAGGTACTGTTGTTTATTGGTAGGTTTGATGTGGACGGATGTGTGAAGTTGGCTGTTGGACAGATGGAGGTTGACATCGAGGAAAGTGGCATGGGATTTGGAATAGGATCAGGTGAATTTGATGGGACCAAAGGAGTTGAGGTTGAAGAGGAAATTCTGGAGTTCTTCTTCACTGTGTGTCCAGATCATGAAGATGTCATCAATGAATCTGTACCAAACTTTGGGTTGACAGGCTTGGGTATCCAGGAAGGCTTCCTCTAAGCGTCCCATGAATAAGTTTGTGTACGAGGGTCCATCCTGGTTCCCATGGTTGTTCCTTTTAGTTGTTGGTATGTCTGGCCCTCAAAAGTGAAAAAGTTGTGGGTTAGGATGAAGCTGGCTAGGGTATTAAGGAAAGAGGTTTTAGGTAGGGAAGTGGGTGGTCGGCGTGAAAGGAAATACTCCATGGCAGCAAGGCCCTGGGCATGTGGGATATTGGTGTATAAGGAAGTGGCATCAATGGTTACAAGGATGGTTTCTTGAGGTAACAGGCTGGGTAAGGATTTCAGGCGATTGAGGAAATGCTTGGTGTCTTTGATGAAGGATGGGAGACTGCACATGATGGGTTGAATGTGTTGGTCTATGTAGGCAGAGATTCGTTCTGTTGGAGCTTGGTAACCGGCCACAATGGGGTGGCCGGGATGATTGGGTTTGTGAATCTTAGGAAGTAGGTAGAAGGTGGGGGTGCGGGATGTCGGTGGGGTCATGAGGTTAATGTAGTTAGGTGAAAGGTTTTGTAGGGGGCCTAAGGTTTTGAGGATTCCTTGAAGCTCTGCCTGGACATCAGGGATGGGATTGCCATGAAAGACTTTATATGTGGTACTGTCTGAAAGCTGATGCAGTCCCTCAGCAACATACTCCCGCCGATCAAGTACCACGGTCGTGGATCCCTTGTCGGCTGGGAGAATGACGATGGAATGGTCAGCCTTCAGATCACGGATAGCTCGGGATTCAGCTGCGGTAATGTTGGGGGTAGGATTAAGGTTTCTCAGGAAAGACTGGGAGGCAAGGTGGGAAGTAAGGAATTCCTGGAAGGTTTGAAGAGGGTGATTTTGAGGAAGAGCAGTTGGGTCTCGCTGTGACGGAGGATGGAACTGTTCTAGGCATGGTTCAATTTGAATGATGTCTTGGGGAGCTGGGTCATTAGGAGTAGGATTATTTTTCTTCGTGGCAAAGTGGTATCTCCAGCAAAGACTACGAGAATATGAAAGTAGATCTTTGACAAGAGCTGTTTGGTTGAATTTGGGAGTAGGACTAAAGGTGAGGCCTTTGGATAGGACAGAGCTTTCAGATTGGGAGAGAGGTTTGGAGGAGAGGTTGACTACTGAAATATATGTATATTGCAGATGTTTTAGAAGTACTGATGGAGGGCACAGACAGTAGAGATATGTTGGAACACTAATTAATTTATGTGAGAGACCAAGAGAAGAAAGAATGAGTGATTGACTACATTGCCATCTTAGTTGCTATAGTAATCACACTATGCACAGAACGTTTTTCTTGGTTTTAAATTGAACATTTTTGAGTATAAATGTTTTACCAAAATTTCTTTTTCCCCAGTTTTAGTTTCCCAGTTTAGTAATTAGAAATTTATAATTAATTCAAAAGCATTTTTATTTTGTGCACTTTCTTATCTGTTGCAGAGTTGTTTTACTTGGCACATCGCTTAGTTGATCTTTACCCAGAATCTGCTGTATCGTGGTTTGCTGTTGGGTGCTATTACTACTTAATAGGTACTTTTAACTACATTTTATTTTTCATTTGCACAATTTTATTACATATTGCAAAACTGTAAAAGTGCTTAATTCATTTTATATTGCAAAACAATTGATTACTCATCACCAGTAAAAGAGCTATTACTTTAAACTTGCTTAAAAATAGTTACTTCACTTTCATTTGTAATATTATCTTTGTTGTTTAAATAAAAAAAAAATTTAAAATATAGTTTATAGCAGATTATTGGTGCACAGAGTACAACACGTCAGCTTTGACCAATGATATCATAGAAATAGAAGTTATTACTGAATAAATGTGGTCAACAATTTACGTTATTATGTAAAACATGTAGTGACTGGTTCTCGAAGTACTGTTCCAAATCACAATCTGGTAGCAATTTCTATTCCCAAAGAAACTATTGTCATTGGCTGAGATATGACACCATTGGTCAAAACAGAGATGTGCTTTGGAGGGTAGGATATGATAAGAACACTCTTCAGTTGCATAATGAGGCGTATTATTTACGTAAGGTCCATTTTGTTGTAGACACTACAGTAGAACCTCATTTTTACGGTTTTCAAGAGACTTCAGTGAAATGGTGTAAAATGCAGGAAATAATGCTTTAAATGGTGAAATATGCTTACTGGTTCAGCCTTGCATTTTCGTATTTTATGTATGTTATATATGTACATAATAGGGATCTAAATACTCACCAGGAAGTTTATTATACAATAAAAGTTACCCAAATTTTTACTATTTTAAGTGTCAGGCAAAACGTAATTTTATGTGAAGTAGAAATTTTTGACATAATTTCATTCATTATAACCGAGGGCACCGCTATGTTAAGCGCCAGGCAGAACTGGTTATTTTATAGGAAGTAGAAATTTTTGATGTAATTTCATTCATTATAATCGAGGACGCCACTGCTGGGCTATGTAACACATCTTCAAAATTACTGCCTTTTATCAACATTAATTATTTATGTAGTAAAACTCATACGTTCTTTTTGTATTTTTAGATGATTCACATGACGATATTAGAGGATTTATTCGCGTTCTCGAGTACAAACATATGCATAAGTATTTTTGTGATGTTTGCATAGGATCGGCATCTCTCACAATTATCGCTTTTTTTTTAAGGTTGTGGGTATTATGATACCCAACTTTGATAGATAACGTTCTTTATTAACGAGAGAGATGTATCACAAAAACAATGCAACTCAAGTTCACTTCAACAAAGCAACTAGTTCTGATTGTTTGAGTACACGCCAGCCGCTCTGGCACAGAAGCTAGTGGAAAGAAGAACTATACCACCACAAATCAGCATTATTTTCTCGTCAACAAACCCTTCTGTTTGTCTGAGTACACGCCAGGTGCTCTGGCAAAGAAGCTGGTGGAAAGAGGAACTACATCGCCACAAATTGGCTCGTCGTAAGTCAACAACGAAACACAAAATATATGTTTGAATAAATGCAAAGTGTCAAGAAATTTGACTGCAAATAATTTTTAAGTGCAGTACTTTATGGGGAAAGCCATGCTAGCGTCAATTTTTGAACGTTACGTCTTTTTTCTTCACGACCATGCTTTCGAAAAACATAAAACGCGGGGAAAGTGTAAATATGTTAACGCAAAAACGGGGGCGAATTAGAATTAACATTGTAAACATAGTAAATTTGACGGGACTGACAAAAAATAGTGTAAATGGCAGGAAAACGTAAAAATGAAGAATGTGAAAATGAGGTCTTACTGTATATACTCGGGCCAGTTAAGCATTGCTCTTGACATTTCGTGTTATGTTGAGTGAGGTTGGCTACACTGTAATAGCAATGTTGCAACAGTAACCTCTATACACATAGCAAATGATACAGTATTCAGTTCCATCAATAAAATAACATATAGTAATTTGTTTCTGAGCTTCTATCGCACAAAAGTTAAAAAGAGAGAGAGAGAGCAAAAAATACAGAAAATAGGCATTAGATGGTAGCTGCAACAAAATCTATACTAATAATAAATCTGTAAATGTAGGCCTGTCACTGTTCCCTTCAAACTTCAAGACTCCTGTGAAAACCGCACAGATTTGTACAGTAAACACGAGAAAAGTGAGGGTCAACATATTGGCATAATTTTATTAAAATAAGATCACAAAGAAGAAGAAGAAGAAGAAGAAGAAGAAAAGAAAGATATCGTAACTTTAAATGTTTTTAGTAACTGTCGTGTATAGACTTCCTTTCACAAAAGTCGGTTCATGGAAAAAAAAGAATATCATGATTTCAAT
The DNA here is from genome assembly GCA_026315105.1 of Locusta migratoria. Lineage (NCBI taxonomy): Eukaryota > Metazoa > Arthropoda > Insecta > Orthoptera > Acrididae > Locusta > Locusta migratoria. The sequence goes on from CM048747.1 coordinate 491,524,254, forward strand.
TTTTATCTATGACAATTATGTCTGTCAAACTATAATAATGGAAAGTCCAGATTGGAATTAATAATATAGTAAGGACAGTTTACAACTTGCCGCAAAGACGTGGCGACGAGCTGCGACAGGCACATACAAAAGACACACACACATACAACGCTTTCAGCTATCGGCCATGGCCTTCTTCAGAAAATAGAACACTCACGCAATCACACAGGCACACAAGACAGTCATACTACCATCACCTCCTGCTGCCGCACTTCGAATCACGCTCAGCAGCGAATCGGGGAAGGTATGGGAGGGGGGGGGGGAGGGGAGGGGGGGGATGGTTACGTGGAGGGGATGGGTAAGATGGGAATAACGAGATGAAGCTTAGGAATGGAGTGGGGAGGCGAGTGAGGGGAGAAAATAAAATAAAGTAAAATAAATATATATACAAAATGCATGCACACTGCAAGTACATACACACACGATCTCACATTCACACACCACTCAAAATAGGCGGGGTTTGGGATAGAGAGGTAGTTGCTCAGTGACCGGCGGCCAGTGCACACGTGACCAGCAGCAGCTCTACATTGTACGGTAACCGGCTTCTTAATAGAAGCGACTTATTTACATTTCGTGTGTGCTTCCTCTTGCAGCTCTTTATACTTTAGTGTGCTCGCGTGTTTGTTTATTAAGAATCGCGTTTATTTGTCAGCTCAGTTACTGAATTCTTGGTTTATTAGCTCGCGTATATATTTTTGAGATTCGCCGTTAATAGACAGTTCAGCGTTAGGTTTATACCTTGCAAAGCTCAGTTATTTATCAAACTACTGAGTCTTCTGACGTACTTACTTGAAAGAAACAAAGGTTTTTAGAATGGCTAGGAACTGTGACTGCTGCGAACGGATGGAGGCAGAGTTGGTGACTCTTCGCTCGCAGCTTCAGGCGGCGTTGGCTACGCTGGCAACGCTTGAGACTGCGGTGGGTGGGCGCCGCTGTTGTGGGCCGCTCGCGGTGGTGCAGCAGACGCCCTGTGCATCTGTTGTGCCCTCCGATCGGCCTGCGGCTGTGGCCAGCCCGCTCACTGCCCGCGAGGAGGTAGCCCCCCAATCCGTGGTGGATTGGGAGGTCCCTAAAGCGCGTGTCAGGCGGCGTAAGACTTCCCGGGGGACCGAAGTGGAGGCCTCCCCGGTTAGTCTTGCCAACAGATTCGAGGCGCTGTCTGTGGCAGGGGATGTTCCTGATGCGGATGGTGTCGCTTGTCCTGTACTCGCCCCTCTGCCTTCAAGATCCGGGCACTCACAGAGGGTGGGTTTGTTGGTAGTTGGGAGCTCCAACGTTAGGCGGGTAATGGAGCCCCTTAGGAAAATGGCTACTAGAGAGGGGAAGAATTCCAATGTGCACTCCGTGTGCATACCGGGGGGAGTCATTCCGGATGTGGAACGGCTCCTTCCGGATGCCATGAAGAGCACAGGGTGCAGCCAACTGCAGGTGGTGGCTCATGTCGGGACCAATGATGTGTGTCGCTTTGGATCAGAAGAGATCCTCTCTGGTTTTGAGCGGCTGTCAGAAGTGGTTAAGACTGCCAGTCTTGCTTGCAAGATGAAAGCGGAGCTCACCATCTGCAGCATTGTCGACAGGACTGACTGCGGACCTTTGGTTCAGAGCCGAGTGGAGGGTCTGAATCAGAGGCTCAGACGGTTCTGCGACGGTGTCGGCTGCAGATTCCTCGACTTGCGCCAAAGGGTGGTGGGTTTTCGGGTTCCGCTAAATAGGTCAGGAGTCCACTACACTCAGGAAGCGGCTACACGGGTAGCGGGGGCTGTGTGGCGTGGACTGGGCGGTTTTTTAGGTTAGATGGCCTCGGGAATACACAAAATGGGTTTCAGTCTCAAAGGGGGCAGGTCAGACACGGGAAGAAAGTAGACATAAGAACCATTGGTGTAACAGTTGTAAATTATCGTAGCTGTGTTGGGAAAATTCCAGAGCTCCAAGCGCTGATAGAAAGTACTGAGGCACAAATCGTTATAGGTTCTGAAAGCTGGCTGACGCCTGAGATAAATTCGGCCGAAATTTTTTCAAAGGGCCAAATGGTCTTCAGAAAGGATAGAATAAATAAAACAGGGGGTGGCGTGTTTATTGCTGTTACAAACGGTTTATCCTGCAACGAAATTGAGACAGATACTTCCTGTGAATTGGTCTGGGTAGAGGTTATACCTGACCACCGAAATAAATTAATAATTGGATCTTTTTATCGGCCCCCTGACGCAGACGATGCGGTTGCAGAAATGTTCAAAGAAAGCTTGAATCATATTTCAAATAGGTATCCGAAGCATACTGTTATAATCGGTGGCGACTTTAATTTACCCTCGATATGTTGGCATAATTACGTATTCAAAACCGGGGGCAAATATAAAACATCGTCCGAACTAGTTCTGAATGCTTTTTCAGAGAACTACTTCGAACAGTTAGTTCATGAACCCACTAGAATAGTACGTGGTTGCGAAAATACTCTTGATCTCCTAGCAACAAATAATCCCGAGATAGTAAAGAGCATCAAAACAGATACAGGGATTAGCGAACATCGAGTTGTAGTAGCGAGACTGAATATCGAAATTCCCAAATGCACCAAAAATAAACGAAAAATATATCTATTCAATAAAGCAGATAAAAATTCGCTTCACGCTTTCCTGAGTGATAGTCTCCAGTCCTTCAAAACTAAAAATGCGAGTGTAGATCAGTTGTGGCTTACTTTCAAAGACATAATATCAGTAGCAATCGAGAGATTTATACCAAATAAATTAATAAAAGAGGGGGCTGACCCCCCGTGGTACACAAAACGGGTCAGATCACTGTTGCAGAAACAAAGAAAAATGCATGCAAAATTTAAAAATACACAGAATCCGCAAGACTGGCAATCTTTTACTGAAACTCGCAACCTAGCTCGGACTTCAATGCGAGAATCTTATAGTTGATTAATGATGAAAATTCTCCTCAGAGATAATAAATATTGTTGAAATGAGATAGAATGGCTGGCCAGTACTTACCATTGTGCTGTACCGCCGATAGTAACACAAAATGAAAAAACAGAAAAAAAGGGACAAAGGGACAAGCTTTCGGAACAGAGTTCCTTCGTCAGGTGGGAGAGAAGGGAAGAATAAAGGATGGGAATAGAAGGGAAAGGTGGTTCACGACAGAACACGTTGTTTCCACAACGAAATCCTGTCTCGTAATCTTGCAGAAAATCCAAAGAAATTCTGGTCATATGTGAAGTACACTAGCGGCAAAACACAAACAATACCTTCACTACGCGATAGCAATGGTAATACTACCGACGACAGTACTGCTAAGACAGAATTACTAAACACAGCTTTCCGAAATTCTTTCACCAAAGAAGACGAAGTGAACACTCCAGTATTCAATCCAAGAACAGCTGCCAGCATGTGAAACTTAGAAGTAGATGTTCCTGGAGTAGTAAAACAACTTAAGTCACTAAACAAAAATAAATCTTCCGGGCCAGATTGTATACCAACTAGATTCCTCTCAGAGTATGCTGATGCAATAGCTCCGTACTTAGCTATAATTTACAACCGATCACTCAGCGAAAGACCCGTACCCAAAGACTGGAAAGTTGCCCAAATTACTCCAATATTCAAGAAAGGCAATAGGAGTGATCCCCAAAATTACAGGCCTATCTCATTGACGTCGAGTTGCAGTAGGATTTTGGAACATATACTTTGTTCGAATATTATGTACTACCTCGAAGAGAACGACCTATTAACCAATAGTCAGCATGGATTCAGAAAATATCGCTCTTGCGAAACACAGCTTGCCCTGTATTCACATGAAGTGTTAAGTGCCATCGACAAGGGATCTCAAATCGATTCCATATTTCTGGATTTCCGGAAGGCTTTTGATACTGTACCCCACAAGCGGCTTCTAATGAAATTGCGTGCTTATGGAATATCTCCCCAATTGTGCGATTGGATTCACGATTTCCTATCAGAAAGGACACAGTTCGTTGTATTTGACGGTAAGTCATCGAGTAAAACAGAAGTGATATCTGGCGTTCCACAGGGAAGCGTTATTGGTCCCCTACTCTTCCTCGTGTTTATAAACGATTTAGGAGATAATCTGAATAGCTCCCTTAGACTGTTCGCGGATGATGCTGTCGTTTATCGGTTAGTGAAGTCAACAGAGGATCAAAAGCAACTGCAAAGCGATTTAGACAAAATTTCTACTTGGTGCGAAAATTGGCAATTGACACTAAATAAAGAAAAGTGTGAAGTAATACACATGACCACTAAAAGAAATCCGCTGAACTTCAATTACGCGATAAATCAGTCAAACCTTAAGGTCGTAAATTCTGCCAAATACCTAGGAGTTACAATTACGAACAACTTTGACTGGAGAGAACACATAGAAAATATTGTGGGGAAGGTGAACCAAAGGTTACGTTTCATTGGCAGAACGCTTAGACGATGCACCAGCTCCACCAAAGAGACTGCCTACATCACACTTGTGCGTCCCCTCTTGGAGTACTGTTGCCCCTTGTGGGACCCTCACCAGGTGGGACTGACGGAAGATATTGAGAAGGTTCAGAGAAGGGCAGCTCGTTTTGTTTTATCACGTTACGGGGGGGAAAGCGTCACGGAAATGTTGCACGAATTGGGGTGGAAATCATTAAAAGAAAGACGTTATTCATTGCGGCGTGATCTGTTTGCGAAGTTTCAATCACCGACTTTTAGTTCTGAATGTGAAAATACTTTGCTAGCACCCACCTACTTAGGGAGACATGACCATCCCAATAAAATAAGAGAAATCAGATCGAAAACGGAACGATTTAGGTGTTCTTTCTTCCCGCGCGCTATTAGAGAATGGAACGGTAGAGAAAAGTTATGAAGGTGGTTAATGAACCCTCTGCCAGGCACTTAAATGTGATTTGCAGAGTATCTATGTAGATGTAGATGTAGATGAACTGTAAGGTATGGACGAAAAAAATATATATATATAGAGAAGTTATCGTAGGTTGAGGCCTGGTTGATTTCGGGATTGGAGAATGTATTGTAGGGATAACTCACATCTGTGCAGTTCAGAAAAGCTGGTGGTGGGTGGGAGGATCCAAATGGCCCGGGTTGTGAAGCAGCCATTGAAATCAAGCATGTGCTCCGCTGCATGCTGTGCCACAGGGTGGTCCACCTTGTTTTTGGCCACAGTTTGGCGGTGGCCATTCATCCTAATGGATAGCTGCTTGTTGGTCATGCCAATATAGAAAGCTGTACAATATTTGCAGCACAGTTGGTAAATTACGTGGCTGATTTCACAAGTGGCCCGGCCTCTGGTAGGGTAGGATAAGCCTGTGACAGGACTGGAATAGGAGGTGCTGGGTGGGTGGATTGGACAGGTCTTGCAGCGGGGTCTTCCACAAGGATACGATCCCTGTGGCAGTGAGCTGGGTTTCGGGGTGGCATAAGGATGAACTAGGATGTTGTGGATGTTGGGAGGGCAACAGAACACCACTTTAGGAGGGGTGGAAAGGATCGTGGGCAGGATGTCTCTCAGTTCTGGGCATGAGGATAGAAAATCAAGACCTTGGTGAAGGATGGAATTTAGTTGTTCGAGACCAGGGTAATACTGGGTGACAAGGGGAGCACTCTTTTGTGGATGGGTACTGGTGTTAGGAGGAGGATTTGGGGTGTGTGAGGATATGGCATAGGGGATCTGTTTGCGGACTAGGTCTGTGGGGTAGTTTCTGTCTGTGAAGGCCTTTGTGAGACCTTCAGCATATTCAGAAAGGGAGTTCTTGTCATTGCAGATATGCCGTCCACAGGTGGCCAGGATGTAAGGGAGGTATTTTTTGTTGTGGAAGGGATGGCAACTGTCAAAGTGTAGGTACTGTTGGTGGTTGGTAGGTTTAATATGGACAGAAGTGTGGATGGAGCCATCAGTGAGGTGGAGGTTGATATTCAGGAATATGGCATGGTAGGTTGAGGAAGACCAGTTGAAGTGGATGGAAGAGAAGGAATTGAGGTTCTGAGCATGAGCTCCATCTCTAATGACCATGCTGCCAGCAGGATGTTAAACCCTAAGTTTCCTTCTTCCTTTTTATGCTGCAGGAAATAAAAATACAACTGAATGCCTCGTCATTTTCCCATTGAGGAGACAAAGCAATTTATAATTTTAAAACTGACTCATTCCACTTTGTAACCAGAGATTGTAATTACAATCTATGAGACATGCAAATAACGAAACTATTAAACATTCTTAGTTTCATTCCAGAACTTTATTTAATGTCATTGAACATCATTAAATGTTCTTGTGTAAGATTGTTGTAATCTAATTAAACAATATAATAAAGGCAATTTACAACTCACCACAAAACATAACGATGAACTGTGACAGGACCATAAAAAAGACACATACAACACTTAAGTTATCGGCCATGGCCTCTTGAGAATATAGTAAATTCACACGATAACACAGGCACACAACACAGTCACATAACAAGTTATCTCCGGCTGCAACACGTTGAACCACACTCTGTAGTGTGGAAGTATGGGAGGATGATATGAAGGTTGCATCATGGTGGTGGGGGTTATACAGCACGACCTACAGACCATGTATTATTTGCTGAGTGGGACGAGATGCAGCTGAGGAATGGAGTGGGCAGGCAGGTGAAGGAAGGAAGGCAAAACAAAACAAACAGACGCGCTTGTGTATGTGCGCGGGTGAACACACACACACACACACACACACACACACACACACACACACACACACTCACTCACTCACTCACTCTGTTAGTGTGGAGAAAAGAGAGTTATGGTAGGTTGAGGCCTGGATAATTTTGGGATCGGAAAATATACTATAAGGATAACTCCCATCTGTGCAGTTCAGAAGATCTAGTACTGGGTGGGAGGATCCAGTTGGCCTGGTTTGTGAAGCAGTCATTGAAATCAAGCATATGCTCTGCTCTGTGCTGTGCCAAAGGGTGGTCTAACTTGCTTTGGTCACAGTTTGGCAGTGGCCATTCATCCTAATCAACAGCTGGTTATTGATTATGCCAGTATAAAATGCTGCACAGTGATTGCAGCGCAGTTGGTAAATTACATGGTTGCTTTCACATGTGGCCCGGCCTCTGATTGGGTAGGATAAGCCTGTGACGGAACAGCAATAGCAAGTGTCTGAATGGATCGGACAGGTCATGCAGCTGGGCCTTCCACAGGGATATGATACTTGTGACAGTGTGCTAGGTTTTAGGAGGGGTGGGAAGGATCTATTTTAGCACATGTCTCATTTCTGGGCATGACGACAGAAAATCAAAACCTTGGCGAAGGATGCAATTTAGTTTTTTGAGTCAACGTTAGTACTGGGTTATAAGGGGAATGCTCTTTTATGGATAATTACTGGTGGTAGAGAGAGGATTTAGGGTGTGTGGGTATAATTTATGGGGAATGTGTTTGTGGATTGTTCTTTGCTGCTCTCAAACATCCAGTACTACCCTGGACTTGAAAAACTAAATTGCATCCTTCGCCATGGTTTTGACTTTTTCTCCTCATGCCCAGAAATGAAAGACATCCTGCCCAAGATCCTTCCCACCCCTCCTCAAGTGGGGTTCCGTTGCCCTCCCAACCTCTATAACATCCTAGTCCATCTCTAAGCCAACCCAAAACCCAGCACACTGCCACAGGTATATCCCTGTGCAAGGCCATGCTGCAAGACCTGTCCAATCCACCCACCCAGCACTTGCTATTGCTGTTCCATCACAGGCTTATCCTACCGAATCAGAGGCCAGGGCACACATGAAAGCAGCCATGTAATTTACCAACTGTGCCGCAATCACTGTGCAGCAGTTTATATTGGCATAACCACTTCATCCATTAGGATGAATAGCCACTGCCAAAATGTGACCAAAAACAAGTTAGACCACCCTTGGCACAGCATGTAGTGGAGCATATGCTTGATTTCAATGGCTGCATCACAAACAAGGCCTACTGAATCCTACCACCCACTACCAGCTTTTCTGAACTGCACAAATGGAAGTTCTTCTTACAGTATATATCCTGAAATTATCCAAGCCTCAACCTACCATAACTCTCTTTTTTCTACACTAGCAGTTTCTATCCCCTCTATCCTACACCTCTCCTATTTCATGGTGTGTGTGTGTGTGTGTGTGTGTGTGTGTGAGTGAGTGAGTGAGTGAGTGAGTGAGTGGGGGTAGGTGGGTGGGAGGGTGGGTGGGAGTGTGAATGGGTGCACACACATGTGTCTGTTGGTTTTGTTTTGCCTTCCTTCCCCCACTCGGCTCCCCACTCCATTCCTAAGCTGCATCTCGTCCTACCTATCTTATACATACATGGTCTGTAGGCCATGTTGCATACATCCCCACAGCTATGGCGGTACCTTCCTATCTCTCCTCCCTCCCCTCCATTCCCCTACCATCCCGTACTTCTACACTGCAGAGTGTGATTCGGAGTGTGGCTGCCGGAGATGATGGTTGTGTAGCTGTGTTGTATGCCTGTGTGATTGCGTGAATGTTCTATATTCTGAAGGAGGCCATGGTTGATAGCTTAAGTGTTATATATGTGTGTCTTTTTTATGTGCCTATCACAGCTTTTGTTATGTTACATCTTTGCAGTGAGTTATAAACTGTCCTTGTTATATTGTTTAATTTCAACCTGGAGTTTCCATTATTGCAATCTAATTAGCTACATAAGAAAACAACATTGCAGTATTTGTTGACCAACAACATACATTAGAATGGGTTCTGTCGCTCTTAATTAATTAATTTATTTTCAACAGGAAAGAGTGATCCAGCTCGAAGATACTTAGCAAAAGCAACTACACTTGACAAACTTTTTGGTCCAGCATGGTTGGCGTATGGTCATTCTTTTGCTACTGAAAATGAACATGATCAGGCTATGGCTGCTTACTTCAAGGCTTCACAATTGATGAAGGGGTATATTAATCTGATTTTCTGATTATGTTTTACATTATAAAATAATGTACCTATATAAATAAGTAGTATTTAATGAGAAAACAGCATATTTTTTTATTAATTAGTGAAACTTTAGTGAAATGGTACTGGCTATGTGAATAATTTTCAATCATTTCAATGAAGTAAATATAGATAATAATGAAAAACTTCAGATGACAACTTCTAATGTACGAAAGCGGGAGTCGGAGATAACTCAGTAAAAAGACAACTTTCCCCGGAAGGAGGTTGACAAGTCACAGTCTGAGGCTTGTTTGACAAGGAACTATTTTCACTGTCTGTTTTGCCTAACTGAACCTACAAGAGTGATGTGCTGAAGTATTATAGGTTCAATCTGTAAGAGTCAATGCAACAGTGATGATCCCAGTGACCTTTAAGATTTCATGGAACAAATGTGTCCTTTGAAGCTAATTTCTGACTGCATCCCGTGACATTGCCTATAGCTTCCCACTCCTATTTTATGGTAAAATAGCCTTAGTACCTGGAATTGCCCATTGTTGTGGTCTTCGGTCCGCAGACTGGTTTGATGCAACTCTCCATGTTACCCTGTCCTGTGCAAGTCTCTCCATCTAAGAATAAGTTCAGCAACCTACATACTTTTGAATCTGCTTACTGTATTCATCCCTCAGCCTCCCTCTAAGATTTTTATCCCACACTCTTCTCTCTAATGCTAAGTTGATGATTCCTTGATGTCTCAGGATGTGTTCAATCAATCTATCCTTCTCTTAGACAGGATATGCCAGAAACTCCTTTTCTCCCCAATTATGTTGAGCACCTCCTCATTAGTTACGTGATCTACCCATCTAATTTTCATCATTCGTCTGTAGCACCACATTTCAAACACTTCTGTCATCTTTTTATCTGAACTGCTTATCGTCCACGTTTCACTCCCATACAATGCTACACTCCAAACAAATGCTTTCAGAAAGGACTTCATAACATTTAAATTAATATTGGATGTTAACAAGTTTCGCTTCTTTAGAAACACTTTTCTTCCCATAGCCATTCTGCATTTTATATCTTCTTTACGTTGGCCATCAGAAGTTATCTTGCTACCCAAATAACATAACTCATCTACTACTCTTATTGTCTCGTTACCTAATGTAAGTCCTTCATCTTCGTCTAACTTTCTGATACTACATTCCATTATCTTATCTTTCTCTTATTGATGATGTTGATGTTCATCTTTTCAAGACACTGTCCATTCTGTTCAATTGCTCTTCCAGATACTTTGCGGTCTGTGACAGAATTAATATGTCATCGGCAAACCGCAATGTTTAAATTTCAGAGAGAAGAAATAAAATTCCCTCTGCAAATTCCTCCTTGCATTCCTTCAGAGCTTGCTCAATGTACAGATTGAACAACATTGGGGAAAGGCTACAACCCTGTCTTACTCCCTTCCCAACCTCTGCATCGCTTTCATGCCCTTCAACTCTAATAACTGCTGTCTGGTTTTTATATAAGTTGAATATAACTCTTCACTCCCTATATTTTACCCCCGTTACCTTCAGAATTTGAAAGAGTTTATTCCAGTTGACATTTCCAAATCTTTCTCCAACTCTACAAATGATAAAAACGTAGTTTTCCCTTTCCTTAGCCTATCTTCTAAGATAAGTCGTAATGTGAGTATTGTCTCCTGTGTTGCTACATTTCTCCTAAATCCAAACTGATCTTCCCCAAGGTTGGATTCTACAAGTTTTTCCATTCGTCTGTAAATAATTAGTGTTAGTATTTTGCAACCATGACTTATTAAACTGATACTTCTGTAATTTTCACAGTTGTTTGCACTTGCTTTCTTTGGAATTGGAATTACTATATTCTTTTTGAAGTTGGAGGTTATTTCCCCTGTCTCATACATCATGCATCCCAGGTGGAACAATTTTTTCATTACTGGCTCTCCTAAGGATATCAGCAGTTCAAATGGAATATTATCTATTCCAGGTGCTTTGTTTCAACTCAGCTCTTTCAGTGCTCTGTCAAATTCTTCTCGCAGTATCGTATCTCCTATCTCCTCTTCCTCTACTTCATCTTCCATTTCTTTGTACAGGCATTCTATATATTCATTCCACGTTTCAGCTTTCCCCTCTTTCCTTGGTACTGGTTGTCTATCTGAGTTCTTGGCATTCATGCAGCTGCTTTTCTTGCCTCCAAATATATCTTTTATTTTCCTGTAGGCGGCGGTATCTATATTTCCCCTGGTTATACATTCTTCTATGGTTCTGCATTTGTCTTCCAGCCACTACTGCTTAGCCAGTCTGCACTTACTGTCAATCTCATTTTTCAGACGTCTCTAGTCCCTTTTACTTGCTTCACTTGATGCATTTTTATTTTTTCTCCTCTCATCAATTAAGCTCAGTATACCCTGTGTTATCCAGGGATTTCTATTAGACCTTGTCCTTCTGCCTATATGATCGTCTGCTGCTTTCACTACTCTATCTCTCAAATCTACCCATTCGTCTTCTACTGTATTACTTTTCCCTGTTCAGGCCAATCCTTCCGTAATACTCCATCTGAAACCCTCAACCACCTCTGGTTCCTTCAGTTTGTCCTGGTTTCATCTCCTAACTTTTCTACCTTTCTGCAATCTCTTTAAGTTTTAATCTACAGTTCATTACCAGTAAGTTATGGTCAGAGTCTACCCCTGGGTATGGTTTACAGCTTAAAACCTGGTTCCTAAATCTATTTCTTGCCATTATAAAGTCAGTCTGGTACCGTCCAGTGTCTCCTAGTCTCTTCCATATATACAGTTTTCTTTCATATGTTTAAACCAAGTGTTGGTAATCATTGAACTGTGCTCTGCACAAAATTCTACCAAGCGATCTCCTCTTTCATTTCTTTTCCCCAGTCCATATTCACCTATTACATTTCCTTCTCTTCCTTTTCCTAGTACCAAGTTCCAGTCCCCCATCACAATCAAGTTTTCGTGTCCTTAATTTTCTGAATAATTTCTTTTATCTCCTCATACATTTCTTCTATGTCCTCATCATCGACAGAGCTTGTTGGCATATAAAATTGTACTACTGTTGTCGGTGTTGGTTTAGTTTCTATCTTTGCTATGATAATGTGTTCACTATGATGTTCATAGTAACTTACTCGCATTCCTATTTTCTTATTCATTATCAGACCTACTCCTGCATTACCACCTACCGATTTTGTATTTATAACCCTGTACTCAAATGACCAGATATCCTGTTCATCCTCCCACCGAACTTTACTAATCCCTACCATTTCTAACTTTAACTTATCCATTTCTCTTTTCAAATTTTCTAACTCACCTACACAATTTAGGGTTAGAACATTCCACGCTTCGATCCGTAGAATGGCTGTTTTGTTTTTCTTGATGACGACATTTTCCTGAGTAGTCCCCACTCAGAGATCCGAATGGGGGTCTATTTTACCTCCGGAATATTTTACCCAAGAAGACAACATTGTCATATGTTCATACAGTAGAGCTGCATGTCCTTGGGAAAAGTAATGACTGTAGTTTCCCCTTGCTTTTAGCCGTTCGCAGTAACTGCGTGGCAAAGCCATGTTAGCTGATGTTACAAGGCCAGCTCAGTCAATCATCCAAACTGTTGCCCCTGTAACTACTGAAAAGGCTGCTGTCCCTCTTCAGTAACCACACGTTTGTCTGGCCTCTCCACAGATACCCCTCTGCTGTGGTTGCACTTACAGTATGGCTATCTGTATCGTTGAGGCACGCAAGCCACCCCACCTCGGCAATGTCTCTAGTTTATGTGGGTTGGAATTGTCCGTATATTTATTTAGAGAAGAAAGGAAGAGATGGGCAAGAGAGGAGATGGACTAACAGAAGATTAGAATAAAATAATTGCCCATCTATTTTTTTATTCCAATCTTCTGTTAGTCCATCTCCTCTCTTGCCCATCTTTTCTCCTCTATTCATCTCCTCCTTTCTCCTCTGTCCATCTCCTCCTTTTCTTTTCTCTGTCCGTCTCCTCCTTTTCTTTTCTCTGTCCGTCTCCCCCTTTTCTTTTCTCTGTCCGTCTCCTCCTTTTCTTTTCTCTGTCCATCTCGTCCTTTCCTTTCTTCTCCTTAGGCCTGTCCTCCTTTCTCCTTGTTGTGTCAACCTTCCATCTCCTTTTTCTCTCTCTATCTCCTCTCTCCCCCTTGCTCCTTCTGTCTGTGTCTGTCCTTCTCCTTGCCCTCCAATCTACATACACCTCCTCTTGCACTTCCTCCTACTCCTTGTTTTCCCCTCTATCAATCTCTTCCTGTCCCTCTCTCTGTTCTTCTCTCTCATCTCATCTCATCTCTCTCCTCTCATCTCATCTCATCTCATCTCATCTCATCTCTCTCCTCTCATCTCTTCTCCCTCGTCTCTTGTCATCTCCTTCTGCCCCTCTCTCGACCATATCCTCCATCTTCCATCTCTCTGTCCATCTCCTCCTCATCGCTCTGCTCATTTCCTCCTCTTCCTCTGTTGGTCCATCTTTTCTCCCTCTCTAGCTCCCACCATTGCCTTCTCCTCGTCCTCCTCCTTCCCTTCTCCCCCACCACCTAGTCCTACTCTGTCTACTCATCGTATACTATCTACACACAGATGGGGATGGGGGGTCTGTGTATCTTCACCTGTCTTCCTCCTTTTATCCATAATGCTACTTGTAATTTACAGTAACATTTCCTACATTACATGTTTCTGACCATTTACCATTAGTCCATTTCATTTCCTCCCCTTTCTCTTCACCTGTTCCTACTCTCTCTCTGTTCAACTGTTCTAGCTCAAGCAAAGCAACCCTTATTATCATTTTTTTCTATATTGTTATTGATGATTCGATGCTTTTACTGTTCTGTGAGTTGTAGCCAGTCCTCCTAAATTACTTACAGCGTGCAAGAACTTTCCATACCATGTTTAACCTTTATGTAATTTATAAAAATATGGGACAGCAGTACTTACTTCTAGTAGATAAAATGTCAGTACTGCTATAGAAATCTATAAAAGTATGTAGAGTATCGAAACTTTGAAAGCTAATAATGCAACTCACAGGGAGGAGCAGTTCAAGGAGGTCTAAAAAGGAAGAGTAGGTCATTGTTCACACCAGGATGATCTAGACAGGGTGGACAAAGCCAGCCACAAACTTAAGCTGCCCAACCTGATTAACACCACTCTTCTTATTCAAAACATTGTAAGAACTGTACCTCTTATCAGGTTACCATCATATTCACCTACAATCGTCATCCAAGACATTGTAAACCATTAATCACTGTGGTTGCCTTCTCACACTCAACCTTGATACAGGATTGGTGATGAAGGCACCGATTCCCTATCGATGGCCTGTCCCCCCCCCCACTCCCCCCCTCCCTCCTCAGAGTATGTAGTTGCTCTCAGTGTCTGGGGTAGGTCATTTGAGTCCACCCCTGCAGGATTGTCCTCCAGGGTTGGCTCGTGGAATCGTTGAAGCATTGAAGATGCTGGCTGTATTGATGCTCATCCAAATGACAGAACTGTTTCTACCTTAGGGGGATACCTAAGTGCTGGGTGTGTTGAACTTGACACTGGAAACAAATGCTATCTTTGGCCTCCATACCCCATGGGCTTGGAGGACTCAGTCTCCCGAGCTGGGGAATGTCTCTCGCCATCAGTCCCCCACACTGTGAGCCCTGGGGATGCTTCAGCAACCACTGTGCGTGCAGTGGTGCAACATTGTGTATTGCAGGGAACAAGGGTTCTGCCTGGGTGGACTGACCCTTGCCTAGCTGCTCGTGGGACCGAGTGATTTAAACCCCGGCAGGATGGTTGTACAGACCAGGAGTACTCACACCCACACAACTATCCATATGAGGGTGGCGAGTCATCTGGGGAAGCAATTAGTAAAAAGTAACAGGGTTCAAGGAGTTGTAAATCATAAGCAGTTTTTGTGGTGAAGAGGAAAGAGGGCACTTTTGAAAATATATCTCTCTTCTTCAGTCATAAAGGATTAGAGGTTCTTGCAGGTACCTTAAAATCAATTAAGAGGCTGCGCAATGGTTCTCTTCTCATTGAGACCAAAACGGCAATGCAAGTGGACTTTCTTGTCAAGTCCACGAAACTGGGTGGCCACTCGCGCAAAGGAGTTGGCAACACGTCTTGATATTATGGACATGGGCACTGCCAAGCTTACAGAAGAATGGGCTTCGCAGGGCATAATAGACGTGGAACAAAGAATTAATGGAGTCATCAAGGAAACTGCCACCTTAATTGTGACATTCAATTCTCTGACACTGGCAGCACATGTTATGGCTGGATTCCTCTGTCTTAAGGTTAGGCCAAACATTCCGAACCCTTTGAAATGCTGTAAGTGCCAGCATTTTGGTCACATGACTCAGAATTGCGGTGGCCAACAAACCTGTGGAAAGTGCATTCAGATGGCTCTTGAATCCATGTCTTTTCATCTCCTGCACTCTGCATCGGATGCTCTGGGAGTCATCCTTTCTGGAGCTGAGATTGCTCTGTTTTTGTGGATGAATACAGAATACAAGAAATAAAGGTCACAAAGTGGAGCCCATATTTAGATGCTAAAACAGAATACAAGGTGACCACACCACCTGCATTTCCTGTTTAGCATGTGTCGTTGGTCTAGAAGTCCATACCAAAAGTTGATGCTTTCATGAGACCCCCACCTTTTGTTCCTATATCCTTGACAAGTACATGTACCTGCACCTGCCAGACTCAGATCAGCAAAGACATGGTGATTCAAGCAGATTCCACAGTACAATGAGAAGAGGTACTTACAGAAATAATTGAGAAGGCACACCAAAAGCAGGGTACCCCCAAACCCCCCTTCCTTCAACATCTTCAAAGAAGAAACGATTGAAGAAAGCTTCACAACATTCAGTCAAGTCACTTCTACGGGCCCCATTGGACATCGTTATGGTGGCCTTAACTGATAACAAGGATATCATTATGGAGCTAGATGCCTCATCCCCAGAACCAGGCAGCCCATCAGATGCCTCTTGCTCACAAAGTGCTTCTTCATCTTGGCTCCAGAAGAGGGGTAAACTAGAACCACACTGGTAACATGGCTATCATATTCCAGTGGAATATGAATGATTTCAGGACTTGTTTGAAGGAATTGCAGTTTCTTGTGAAACATAGGCCCGTGACAGGGCGGAAGGCAGTGTGGCAGTGTTTATCAGGGACACATTTCATTCCTCACCTCTGCCCTTAACTGCTATGCTACAAGCAGTTGCCATTTGTGTACTGGCCCATCTTAGTATGACAGTGTGGTCCATTTACTTGCCACCTGGTTAGTATGTTGATGGTAATCTCCTAACAGAACTTATCAGAGATCTCCTGTGTCCCTTTCTCATGTTAGGTATTTCAATGGACACAATCAACTATGGGGCTCTAATAACGATTACCCCAGGGGACGAATGGTTGAGAATGTAATACACTCCCCTGATGTCATACTGCTGAACACAGGCAAGCCTACACATTTCAGCACTGCTACAGGTTCGTCTTCTGCTATAGACCTCTCCCTCTGCTCGCCTACTCTTATCACATACTGTTCAATGGGGTGTGGACAAAGACCTCCACGGTAGCGACCACTACACATTTTGGTTAAATCTGCCAGCTGGAATAGATAGAGAAGTCAAGCCACCTAGATCTTTCATCAATAAAGCCGACTGGTTGCTTTATACACAGTTGGCTGTTTTTGAGAGGTTTGAAAGTGTCCAGGATTGGGTGGATCACATTACATCAGTAACTCACAATGCCACTGATGCATTTATTCCGAAATCCAAGCCAACACTTCAGAGACAGGAGGTCTCTCGGTGGAATGATTATTTTTGCTATGCGATCAGAGCCAGAATGGTAGCATTTCAATTATTCCATCGGTGCCCTTTTGAGGCGAATCTGACAAATTTTTGAGCAGCAAGAGCACAGGAGAGACGGGTTATTAGACAAAGAAAGCATAGCCCAGTCAAAGAAGGAAAATTAGGGGAAAAAATCTGTGTAGTCGCAATTTTTTGTACATTGGTAGTGGGAAGTGTCATGAACAACATGCTAAAAATCCTGATCTGTAGGGTGTGAACGTTGGGAGGGGGGGGGGGGTTTAAAGGTCACATTTTCATGTTTTTCTTAAATAACTTGAAAACCATAGCTTCTAATGAAAATATTTCTCTGTACAAAATTAAAGTACGTTAAATTTCCTACAGAAAAGGTCTTATTCATTTTTTCTCTAGAAGTAATAGTTTTCACTTTACAAGGGTTGGAAAAGTCTCATTTTTTTAAAAACAGTGTTTTAATGGTGCACAATTAATGTTTAATGCCACATGAACTTGAAATAAGGAAAATATACATTGGTTACTACAATACATCTTATCTTGAATTAGTACACTTCAAGAAAGAACTGGATCATCATCATCATCTTCCACATCGAGCAATGGTGCACCATTCGTACATGTACCAAGGCACGTGCCACAAACCACTGAACATATGATTCCTGCTTTTTGGCATCCACATTGACCTCCACAAGTAGAACATCGGCTACAGATGTTGTTTGGTATAGGTTCAGACGCTACTGGATCTTTGGTTGTCAGTGGGTGGAGCAATCCATCTTCCCCTCGGGTATATCCCCATTCAGTCTTCAGTAGGGGGTTATTGAGCCACTTTTGAATCTGTAAGTAAGCAACCAAACACCTGTAAGTAACAAGAAATTTTATTGTAAAAATAATTATATCAAAACAGGCCGTTAATAAAATTAATTTACCGGTAAATAAACTCTGAAAGAATGCTGCTGTACAACTCCTGTGGTTGGCGGCAGTGAGGTGACGTCTGGTTTTGGCTTCATTAATGTCTTTAAGAATGCATGATATCGAAGTGCATTTAGATCTTGCTGAAATTCGTTCACTGATACATTTCTAGAAATGTCTTCTAACCAACCTGTGCTATCTTCTTTGCTGGTGTTGAGGGGTTGGTGAAGATGTCAAATATTGTCTTCATTTGCCTTGGGTTCTTACTGGACATGCTTAACCATTCCTCCTTTGCTTTTGTTGTAAATGGTTGAGGTAGTGCTACACTCACTAAAGGCATGGAGGAGGAGGAGGATGGTTTCAGAAAAAGGAAATTGCTGGAGTTTATTTGATGAAAACAATTTGGATTCAGCATTGCCCCTACCACACTTCATAAAGTGTATGTTAGTGCCTGGCTGTGAAAAAGCAGTAAGTAATACAATTGAGTCGACATCTTCCCCAATTATTGTGACAGTTGGGTGCAGGGCAGCTTTATCTAATGCACATCTCACTATTGTGGCATCAGCATTGCCTGTAGTAACTACTGTTTCTATTCCAGTGGCTGCCATTTTGTTACTGAGTGCTATAAGCCTGATTTTGTTCTTTTTATTTGCGAGAAAATGCTCCTGTTGAACAGTGATGGTAGTGATTTCATTGAAATTGATGTCAACTGAAGGTTTTGTGAAGACCCTTCTCTTCTGCTCTGCTTGTTTTGTACTATTAATATCACTATAACCATCAAAAACCACAGTACAATTTTAACCATAATGTTTGAGCACATAGGCTATGTATTGATTGCAAAGTACTGAAATATTGTTGCCCACATTCCATTTCATATGGTGGAGAAGGAAGCATCCATCAATTACATTGACATTATATTGAAGATCATGATTTACATAATTGTGTTCTAGAAAAGCATCATAGAAAGATGATTTCTTTCCTTTCTTCATTCCCCCTTCATTGAAGAGAGACAAGGAGAATGGAGATAATTTATATTCCATAAGTTTTGCAACATTTTCATCACTCTTTTTTGCAATGGCTGTTCTTTGGAAAATTGTCAGTAGGTCTACAGTCCGTGTTTCATCATGCACCTTATGGTATGGTTCATACTAGCCAAAGACATCACCACATTCTTTTTAGACTATTTCATGTCACCAAAATTGCAACCAATATATCTCTGCATTTTTCTGGTACCAATTTCCAGCACTTGCTAACTATTTATTTTTGAGTTTCCGATTATCCCTTTCGAGAGAGACATCATTGAATTAGTTCTTGGAAAAGGAGGATGTTCATTGAACCACTCGTAGATCTTTGTTCGGTCTTGTCCATCTCTAATTTGCCATGACACTCAGAGGTAAACATGCTGGTCCCCACTTGATAAAATTCAGTCCTGTAAACTCCAGGAGATCCTTCAATCCACTTGGCTAGAACAGAGTTAGTTATGCCTCTTTAGGTCAAACCACCCGAGCTTTCAATGGAGCATATTAGAGTCTGTTGTTTGGTCATTTCTATTAGTAACTAATACCTGTATTTCATTTAGTGTTGATGTTTTTGTGGAAAATAAACACTTCCAACAACTGTCGTTGTACAACGCATTTTGTGGAATATATCAGCACTCTCCAGGTGTGTCAGCATACTGCGTCACCAATTATTTACGAGGTGTGCTGTGGAAGGGTCGGTATAACTTGGTGAAACACCCTGTAGTTGCTTCTGTGGGGTAGATGGAGTGAGGATTCACTAGCTTGCTCACCATTTTGCAGAAGCACAAATAAGGGAAGTGCTTGACATCATTCCAGCATCGTGCTTTCCCTCATTTTCTAAGCCGCCTCCCACTCCCCAAACGCGCCCTCTCCCACTGCCACCTGACAAAAATTTATCCCTCAGTACTGTACTTAAATAAGATATGGGCTCTTAATATTTGGTCTTATTCCACTTTATTTAACAATAAACATTAATTTTATACCATTAAAAGATTGTTTTCATAAATTGTCATTGTTTTCACTCCTTGGAATGAAAAAACTATTGGTCCTAGAGAAAAAATGAATAGGATCTTTTCTGTAGGAAATTTAACGTACTTTAATTTTGTACTGTGAAATATTTTCACTAGAAGCCATGGTTTTCGAATTATTTAAGAAAAACGTGAAAAAGTGACCTTTAAACGCACCCCCACCCCCAACGCTCACACTCTACAGTTCAGGCTTTTTACTATATTGCTCATGATACTCCCCGCTAACACTGTAGAAAAATTTGAGACTATACAATTTTTTTCCCCTAATTGCTATTTTTCAGTCTTCGTTGACTGGGCTAGCAGAGGTCTTGGCACGAGTTCCTGAATTCCATCAACAGGTCCACGTCAGCAGGTAGAGTATGGGAAGCCATTTGGAGGATCTCAAGGAGGAATTCCTGACTGCCGATTGCAGCTGTACAAGGGCAGGGACGTCTCCTAACATCATCAAGAGACATTGCCCAAGTAATGACTGAATCTTACAAGAACATTACATCTGATTGTAGCCAAGATCCAGCCTTCTATCAGTATAGGGTAATACAGGAGATGGTTGGTTTTGACTTTCGTCCTTCCAATGTGAAAGATTACAACCAGCTTTTCTCACTGTGGGAGCTGGTGTCTGCACTGTCCATTGCTCATGATACTGCACCTGGTGATGATGAGATTACATACAGCATGCTATGACATTTAAACACACACTCCAAGGAGGTCCTCCTTCAGCTCTATAATAAAACTTGGATGACTTCTTTCTCAGAATGTGGAAAGAATCATTAGTTAAGCCACTTTTAAAATCAGGAAAAGACCATACTGACCCCAGTAATTAGCATAGCATTAGTCTCACAAGTTGTGTAGGAAAGACTTTGTAGCGTATGGTCAACCAGCGCTTAGTATGGGTACTCGAGCGGGTCATTACTGAGTCGCTCCCAGTGCTTGATAACCTCTGCTTCCTCAAAGTTGAGGTTCAGAAAGCTTTCTTACATAAGCAACACGTCATTGATGTATTTTTTGATCTAAAAAAAGTTTCCAATACTACAAGAAGGCATAATGTTTTGCGGCATCTCTATGAGTGGGGTTTTCGTGGGCATCTACCTACTTTTATTAGGTCTTTCCTTTCGGAAAGCTACTTCTGATACAAGGTTGGTAGTGCCTTATCTGATCGTTTTAAGCAAGAGAATGATATTCAGGCTCCGCGGTGAAGTAGCCGAGCAGTCTGAAGCACCTCGCTGCGGAGCACGCGGTTGCTCGCCGTGGAGGTTCGAGTCCTCCCTGGGGCATGGGTGTGTGAGATTGTCTGTAGGTTAGTTTACCTAGGTTTAAGTAGTTTGTAAGCTACGGACTGATGACCACGCAGCTTGGTCCAATAGATTTAAAGACATTCAATTGATATTCAGGCAGTGTTCAAAGTGTGTCAGTTTTTGCCATTGCAGTTAATTACAATACATCCACTTTACGGTGACCCCACAGTGTTCTTTGTTTGTGGACAATTTTTCCATCTTCTGTGTGTTCTCCGTTGCAATGGCTGCTCGTCGATTTCACCTGACAATCAGGCGGTTGGAGGAATGGTGTAACACAACAGGTTTTAAGTTCTCTTTGGAAGAAAAACTGTTTGTGTTGATTTTAAATGGTCCCATTCTCTTTTTAATTTACCTGTTTTAAAACTAGGGGACACTGATCTCACCTTTCAGGACAAGGAGAAATATTTTTGCATCTCTTTCAACAAGAGGCTAATATGGTTGCGATGCCTAAAGTCTCTAAATATCCTCAAATGTCTTAGTGATAGGCCTTTGGGTGCCGACAAGGCATGTCTGCTCCAGTTCTATAAAGCTTTTTGCGACGCAGACTTGAATATGACTGCCAGGTCTATGGATCAGCCAGGCTTTCTTACCTGAAAAAACTGGATACAGTACACCACAAAAGCATCAGGTTGGTGACTGACGTGTATTGCATGAGTCCAGTGCTTATACTGTGTGCAGAGGTTGGTGAGGTCCCACTTTCTATTCGCTGCCTTCTGCTCGTGGCACACCTAGCATACAGGTCACTGTCAGTTCGTCACATTACTCTCTTTCAGTGTTGCACAGCAGCCATTAGAACATTTGTGCCATAACGATCCACAGGGAGTGTAGTACATCAGACCATTTTTATAAAACCAGATTTGTTGAGATTTTAAATCACCATGCAGATTTTATTACCGCCTATACAGCTGGATCCAAGCAAGACGATTGTGTAGTATGATTCGTTGTGTTCCCTCATGTTGTCCTTTGGATAGGGCTCCCAAAATAGTTCTCCATTTATTATGCGAAACTGTTTGCTATTCTGAGGGCACTAGAACATATCAAAAGGCATCAAGGTGTGAAGTTCCTGATCTGTTCAGATTCCCACAGCGCCCTTCTTGCTGTCAACCAAATGAATCCAGTAGATTGGATGGTCAGGACGTACAGGACGCTCTCCTTACACTACAACAAACCACAAGTAGATAATTTTCTGTTGGGTTCATGGGCACATAGGGAACCAGGGAAACGAACTGGCCGATGTGGCAGCTAAAGAGACTTGCTCCCTTCCCCTGCCCCCCTGTCGTATGCTGTT
The DNA here is from genome assembly GCA_026315105.1 of Locusta migratoria. Lineage (NCBI taxonomy): Eukaryota > Metazoa > Arthropoda > Insecta > Orthoptera > Acrididae > Locusta > Locusta migratoria. The sequence goes on from CM048747.1 coordinate 491,546,543, forward strand.
CTGTCCCACTGAAGGCTGTTACCTCATTTGTGACACAGAATACCATGGTGTTGTGGGAGAATCAGTGGCTCGATGTGGCAGATAATAAAATAAACACACTAAAATTTTCAGTGCATCCATGCCATACTTCCATCCACCCTCAAAGAGCTGATGAAGTTGCCCACATTCGTCTTAGTATCAGACATTGCCCACTGATACATGATTTTCTTTTACACCGCAAGGAAACATCTGTGTGTGAGATGCAGTACACAATTGTTGATATGACACATTTTAACGGAATGTATTTTATATGATGGTCTGAGGGCAAATTTTGGTCTCTCACAGGATCTGAAATCTGTTTTAGGCGACAATGAGGCATCCATGGATCGTGTTTAAAGATTTTTCATGACATCTGGACTTCTTCCTGAAATATTGGGTGTGAGTTTTTAATGTGTGGCAGAGTAGCTTGGTCACCCTTTCTTTTTAAGTAGTAACCTGGCCACAAACATCTGTTGATGTTTTATCCTTAGATGTAGTTCTTTTTAAAAGTTGTTTTAAGACATCCCTACAACTTGGGATTAACTTTAAATTTCGTAAGTCCATATGAAATGCACCATTTTGCTTCCATCTGTTTACGTTTAGGCACAGGTGCAGATGATGTAGTTGTTAAGTACCCTAAAACACCAATCATTATCATCATCGTGGCCTCCATTCCCAGAGATGCCTACTGTTACAAAACATTGTAATAAAAAGTTCCAGATCACTGCCTACACTTTATTATATAACTCTACAGCTGTTTCAGCTTTTTGCCATTGTGAAGAACATGTGTACGTGTAAGAATTGCATTAATCAATTTCCATCCCATTACAAGTCAAATACTATGAAAATATATATAGAAATTTTATAGAGGGAAACTTTCCCGGTGGGATAAACAAAAATAAAAATAGAAAAGAGATGAGTTACCAAAAGGACCGGCTCGTCGAGAGAAACAAATAAAATCACACACAAACACACATACAAGCTTTCGCCACCACTGGCAGCTTCTTCAGGAAAAAGAGGAAAAAAAGGAAGGTAAACAAATACACACACACTCACACATATCCACATCCAAACTCAGGTCTGAGTGTGTGTATTTGTTTACCTTCCTTTTTTTCCCCTAAGGTAAGTCCTTCCACTCCTGGGATTGGAATGACTCCTTTTCCACTTCCTTAAAACCCATATCCTTCCCTTTTCCTCCCCTTTTTTCCTCTTTTTCCTGAAGAAGCTGCCAGTGGTGGCGAAAGCTTGTATGTGTGTTTGTGTGTGATTTTATTTGTTTCTCTCGACGAGCCGGTCCTTTTGGTAAGTCATCTCTTTTCTATTTTTATTTTTATATAGAAATTTTGTAATAAATGTTTCTTATAACTTACGTCTATGATGTTTTGATGTTAGTAACTAACATCTGCCATGACTGTTGTAAAACCTGCAGTGAATTAATCACATATTTTGCAGTTTTATACATTTTTTGCTGTCAGTTTTTCTGCAGCTTGTTATGTTATGATGTTATAAATAGCACACTTTTTATATTTTGTGTAATTAGCAACAAATTTGCCAAGGATGTTTTAAATACATATGGTAATTGACAGTGTTATCAGAGACTTTTAATGTTTACATTGGTCAGAGAGGATTATTTTGTTTTAGCTACCTCTGGTCCTTTAGCATGTCTTTGCTTCTCACCCTTTTTCATTGATAAAGTCAATAAAATTAACTAGATAATTTTTGTTTGATATCGGTATGTTCATTAAGTATTTAATTTGGATAACTTTTAGTGTAAATATTTATTTCAAATTCCTCCAGAATATTCATTTCCATCCCCCTACCCCCTTTTTTTAATATGTAATATAGAAACTTGACTGGTTGTTTTCACTTATTATTATTATTTGTGAACTCAGAAAACCTTGTGAGGAAATTATGTCCTGTCAGAACAATGTAAAAGCTGTTACAGTTGTCACAAGTGATTTAACAAATATCTGGTTGTAAGTATGGGGAATTTCTGAAGGAATGTAAAGTGTAATTTTGTTCTTTGATTGTTATTAGTGTGAAGTGTGAATTTAATTCTGGTGTAGAAGAAACAAATTGTGCCAAAAGAAAACCAAACACACAAAGACATCCACCTAGCTAGAGGAAACAGAATGCTTAGCAAATTTAAATGCATGTCCACAACATTCTTTGGTAAAATATCCAACAAAATTAATGAACTTTTCAAACACATTATAATTAAGCAGAATATAAAAAGTTTGCTATAATTTAACATCATAGCTTAAGAAAAAGGCAGGAAACCTAACGGCAAAAAACATATACAACTGCGAAAGACGTGACTAATTCATTGATAATGTTTTTAAATTTATAGATTATTATGTTGGTTATTGCAACAAATATGTTTGATATACACAAAAGCAAAAAATTCAACAAACTTTTACAAAACAAAGATAACACAAAAAATGTAAACATAGAATACAATTCCATATTCACACTTGACACAAGAATAAAAAAACCTAACAAACATCCAGTTCACAGATACTGAAGCAAATTTACTAGAGAAAGGATTCAAATATAATTTGCAACCTGAGTTTCACAGAAAATCTATCAAACATTTCTACATCTACATCCATACTCCACAAGCCATCTGAAGGTGTTTGGCATAGGGTACCTTGAGTACCACAATCGGTTCTCCTTCCTATTCCAATCACATATTGTTCGCAGAAAGAAATATTGTCGAAATGCCTCTGTGTGGGCTCTTAATCTCTCCAATTTTATCCTCATGATCTCTTCGTGAGATTTAATAGCAAACACAAAGGTGGCATTTGACTGTGCGGAATTACCTATGAGAAAACGGAATGGACTTATTGTCAGTACAGCTAAAATAAAAGATAATCAATTAAACAACAATAATCGCACAATAAGGCAAATAATAGAAAACAAAACACTTAAATGAATAAATAAAAAAACTATAAATAACCAAGCTATAGCCATTAAAGCTGACATAGGCAATAGTGTGGTCATAATAAAACAAGATGATTATTCAAATAAAATCCTAAACTTCTTTGGATAAAATAATGTAACAGAAATGACACGCAATCCAACACATTAATATGCTGGCAAATTTTAAGAAATGTATCAAAACTTGCAGTGTGATAGAAACTAACTTGGGGGGGGGGGGGGGGAGGTTTATAACATCGCATCTTCCAGCGGATCTGTAGAAAATAAATAACGCAGACAGAAGTGCACTGTTATCCAAAGTGAACTACAACATTCGTAACTGGAGGTTGTCATATAACACTTTGAATTCGGGATTCGGTAGTATTCGACCATTATGAAATATTTCATTGTTGAAATACTTAATGAACACACCGATTTCAAACATAAAAATTATCTAGTTAATTTTATTGACTTTATCAATGAAAAAGGGTGAGAATCAAAGATATGCTAAATGACCAGAGGTAGCTAAAACAAAATAATCCTCTCTGACCAACATAAACATTAAAAGTCTCTGGTAACATAGTCAATTACCATATGTATTTAAAACATCCTGGGCAGAATTGTTGCTAATTGCACAAAGTATAAAAAGTTTGTTGTAATTTAACATCATAGCTTAACAAACTGCAGGAAACCTGATAGCAAAAAGTGTTTGCTACTGTGAAATGCATTATTAATTAAGTGCAGTTATTACAACAGTCACACCAGATGTTAGTAACTAACATCAAAACATCATAGTCGAAAGTTACAAGAAAAATGTATTACAAAATTATTATATACATGTTTGTAGTATTTGACTTGTAATGGGATTGAAATATGTAATTCTTATATATGCAGGCGCATTGTAATGGTAAAAAGCTGAAACAGCTGTAGTGTTATATAATAAGCAGTGATCTGGAACTTTTATTACAATGTCCTTCATCAACGTTTATCATGTGGCAGGCCCAACTACCAGGAAGTTAAAATATTAATCGTAATAATGACAAGTTTCCTCTGATAATTACAACTTCAAAGAACATGCCAAAATTATTATTATTATTATTATTTTTAATCTTTATGATTTATAATCTAATATATAAAGCAGTGTGTCCGTATGTTTGTGTGTATGTGTTGCATTCAAATCTACAGTTTTGCTCCAATTTTTATGAAATTTTGGACATGTAAGCTTCAATCCATGAGGACAGTTGCTATAAGTGTAAGAATCATGTGCAATATGTAGTTCATGAGATATGACATCATAAACAATGAGATGCGCGAAAAACTGCTGCTTTTAGCGACAATGCTGCTCATTTTCTCCTAAACCACTGGACCGATTTCAACCAGATTTGGAATGCACATTCCTTATCATGATGTAAGAATTGCTGCAGGGTTAAGAATGACATACAACACATGATTCAGAAGATATTACATCATAAACAATAGGAATCACAAAAAACTGGCACATAATGTGGCGAGACTTTACAAATATGCTATATGAGAATGTGAGAACTTAGTGACTTACAACAAACTTTAAATGTAATTTCAAACCTTAATTAAACTTTCTTTCACTGACAATCATATCAAAATGATGAAAGGAAAAAAGTTTCTCACTTACTACTTTTCTGCTTTTTATGGAGTAAAACTACGGCATTCGGTATGACATTACAATTTATAATTTGTACACTACAAATTGTAGCTGCAGTAAATTTTACAGAAAGTATGGACAATATAGTTGAATGTACCTTCAGTATGACATGTAGTTCATGAGATATGAGCACATAAACAGTAACATTCCGCTGTTCATGGACTAAAACTACGGCATTCAGTATTAAGTTAGAATATATAAATTCTACACTACAAATTGTAGCCACATAAAATTTTACAGACAGTATACATGCATATAGTTGAGTGTACCTTTGAAATTGTATCACCGTACAGCACATAGTTAATAAGATATGAGCACATAAACAGTAACGTTCATGGAAAACTGCCCCATCATGTACCAAGTTTTAATCTATTACTTCTTTACTATTAACTGTATTCCCAAGAGATTTTACTGACATACAGCCCTTATAAAAATGAATATATACCTGAAAAATGACAGGAATAAATAAATAAATAAATAAATACCCGGGCAATTCTGGGTTTTTAGCTAGTTGTAATCTATGACATTCAAGCGGAAAGCAGCTGGTAACTGTTGCATCTCAATGGAAAAACTTGTATCAACAGATGTTCATGCTCATGTGTCAATTTGAGTGTAAATTGGAACATGTGCAAGCACATAAACAGCATTTGTCAAATGATTGCAAGTCATTCTCAAATTCTGGCCTCCACAAAAAGAAAGGCAATAAACTTGTCACAGTTAGTCTTCCACTCAAGGGGAAAATTAATTGATTAGAAGTGCTGAGTAGTTTCTGTGCCATGTCCACATTCCAAAAATTATATCTCATGGTCTTAGGAGAATATTGGTTGTTTATGCAAAACTGTATTATGTTGTTGTTATGGTCTTCAGTCCGGAGACTGGTTTGATGTAGCTCTCCACCCTATTCTATCCTGCGAAAGCCTTTTCATCTCCTCATAAGAACGGCAACCCACATCCACTTGAATCTGCTTACTATACGCGTATCTTGGTCTCCCTCTGTGATTTTTACCCCACACACTTTCCTCCAATGCTAAATTTATGATTCCTCGATGTCTAAGAATGTGTCCTACAAAGCGATCCCTTCTTTTAGTCAAGGTATGCCAAAAATTCCTTTTCTCACCAATTCTATTCAGTACCTCTTCATTAGTTATGCGATCTACCCACTTAATCTTCAGCATTCTTCTGTAGCACCACATTTCAAAAGCCTCTATTCTCTTCCTGTCCGCGCTGCTTATCGTCCATGTTTCACTCCCGTACAAGGCAACACTCCACACAAATGCCTTCAGAAACATTAAATTAATATTCAATGTTAGCAAATTTCTCTTTTTCAAATATGCTTTTCTTCCCATTGCGATTCTGCATTTTATATCCTCTGTACTGCGACCATCGCATGTTATTTCACTACCAAGTAACAAAACTCATCTACCACCTTCATTGTTTCGTTACCTAATCTAATTCCTTCAGCATCGCCTGATTTTCTAAGACCGTATTCCACTATTTTTGTTTTGCTCTTGTTAATGTTCATTTTATACGCTCTCTTCAACATACTGTCCATTCCATTCAACTGCTCTTCCAGGTCCTTTGCTGTCTCTGATAAAATTACAACGTCATCAGCAAAACGCAAGGTTTTTATTTCTTCCCCCTGAACTTTAATCCCTATTCCAAATTTTTCCTTGCTTTCCTTCACCGCCTGCTCGATGTACAAGTTGAATAACATCGGAGAAAGGCTACAACCCTGTCTTACTCCCTTCCCAACGCCCTTCGAGTCTAATAACTGCGGTCTGGCTTTTGTACAAGTTGTAAATAACTCTCCTTTCCCTATATTTTACTCCTGCTGACTTCAAAATTTGAAAGAGTGTATTCCCGTCAACATTTTCAAATGCTTTCTCCAAATCTACAAAAGCTAAAAATGTAGGTTTGCCTTTCCTTAATCTATCTTCTAATACAAGACGTAAAGTGAGTATTGCCTCCCGGGTTCCTACATTCCTCCTGAATCCAAACTGATCTTCCCCAAGGTCAGCTTCTACCAGCTTTTCCATTCTCCTATAGATAATTCGTGTTAAAATTTTGCAACCATGACTTATCAAGCTGATGGTTCTGTAGCTTTCACACCTGTCTGCGCCTGATTTCTTTGGAATGGGGATTATTACATTTTTCTTAAAGTCTGAGGGTATTTCGCCTGTCTCATACATCCTACACACCAGTTCAAATAGTCTTGTCATGGCTGGCTCTCCCAGAGACTTTAGTAGCTCTGAGGGTATGTCATCTACTCCTGGGGCCTTGTTCCGACGTAGGTCTTTCAGGGCTCTGTTAAATTCATCTCTCAGTATAGTATCTCCTATTTCTTCTTGATCTCCTTCCTCTTCCCTTCCTACAACATCGTCTCTAAGTTCACTTCCTTTGTAGAGCTGCTCTATGTACTCTTTCCACCTTTCAGCTTTCCCTTCTTTGCTGAGAACTGGTTTCCCATCTGAGTTCTTGATATTTGTTGAGTTGCTTTTCTTGTCCCCAAATGTCTCTTTTTTTCCCCTTTAGGCGGTATCTACTTTTCCCCTTCTTATACATTCTTCTACAGATTGGCATTTGGCTTCTAGCCACTCCTGCTTAGCCATTTTGCACTTCCTGTCAATCTCATTTTTTAGTCGTCTGTACTCCATTTTGCCTGTTGTGCTACAGTGTGATATCCAGAATCACACACTAAAATAGTGAGCGAGGTAAATATAGGAAAGGTTGGGGAAATGCCAGCCGACTATATTGTAAGCCCATACTGCTTCAACAAGCCTTTCAATATAACAATTGGAAGTAGGGAGCAGTGGGAGAAAATAGTTTGACACCGTATGAGGGATATTGTCTGGTTCACTGATGGGTCAAACTCAGACCAAGGCATTGGGGCCGGGGTATACAGAGAGCAGCCAAGACTGGAGGGCGTCATCTCTCTAGGGAAACTAGCCTCAGTTTTCCAGGCCGTGTGAAGGAGAATTTGCATAGGTGCTACAAAGACCGTAACATCTATATCTATTCAGACAGCCAGGCAGCCCTGAGATCACTGGCAGCTCCTCAACAAGGTCTAAAAGTGTTGCAGAATGTCACAGGGTTCTGGTGGAGCTAGGGGAAAGCAATACAGTAAACCTATTGTGGGTCCCTGGCCACTTGGGGATCAGTGGCAACGAACATGCTGACAGATTAGCCAGGATGGGGGCAGAGACTCCATTTATTGGAGCGGAACCTGTCCTGACAATCACCAAGGTATTGATCAAATTGGAGCTACATAACTGGCTCAGAAGACAGCACATAGAATGTTGGACCAAAGTCTATCAACAAAAACATGGCAAGGTAATGATGCCAAAGCCATGTTTTAAAAAAAGCTCTGCAATCCTGGGCCTAAACAGAGAGAGATTAGACTCATGGTTGGATTGCTGACAGGCCATGGGAATTTCAAAAAACACCTACATACAATGGGAATAACAGAAGAGGACCCGAAATGTAGGATCTGTGATGACGGTGATGAAACTGCATCACATCTAATCTTCGAATGCATTGCATTGGAGAGTAAAAGGCACAGAACATTTGGGATAACCAGACCCAAAGAAATTGTGTCTAATAAAGAACTGGTAAAGGGACTCCTTGCACTGTTCAAGGGCATTGGTTGGCTTTACTAGATATTCAGGGAGTGATACCACACAATAAACTTAGTTTCGGTGCGGGCAGTGGCGGGTTGGAGCAAGACTGCTCTGGCTTCCCAGAGAAAATCAAATCAAATCAAAATGTCTTGATTCTGTGCATTAGAAGCAGATAGGGCTATGATATGTAAACACATGGCATTTGATTAATTTGCTGGAAGTTCTCTAATGAGATGTGAAAAACATATTCAAAAGAGATAGATTGGCTAGCCAGTACTTACCTCAGCTCAGTATCGACAAAACACTAAACCTCTCTCCTACTTGACAAAGGATTTAATTTCCGGAAGCTTGTGTTTTGACATTTATGTTTGTCTTTTTTAATAAGACTATTGGCAGTACTGAGCTGAGGTAAGCACACTAAAAACAGAAATTCACTCATTAAGTGGGTGTTAACAGGAAACCATAAGATGAAGGTGCTGAATGTTGATAGAGAATTATGACTACATGAGACAGTTTAAGAAAATTGTTATGATATTTTATCTCTCGCACTGTTTAATATTGTTGACGAATGTGAATGCCACACAAATATATGGAGTTGTAATGATTCACACCTTGTTAATGTTTTTCCCTTGCAGTTGTCACCTTCCACTTCTATACATTGGTCTTGAAAATGGTCTTACAAACAATATTCGACTAGCTGATAAATTTCTGAAGCAAGCTGCAGAAATTGCTCATGGAGATCCATTTGTTTTACATGAAATGGGTACGATTGCCTATCAGAATCAGGAGTGAGTATACCATGATATCTTGATTTTTAAATCAGATGTGGAGCTACTGTTGCTGAGTTTCCGACTTGTAACTGCAATTAGATTTGTATCACACTTCTGTGATTTAGTGAGAGAACTTATTTAGAAGTGTCAATATTGTATGCCTATTAACAAACTTATTCTTCTAATTCTTCAGTTATACAGCAGCAGAACAACATTTTACAGCAGCTTTGGAAAGAATTAAAGCAGTAAATGGAGAACTTATTCCTTCAAGATGGGAACCACTGTATAACAATCTGGGACATACGTACCGGAAACTCCGAAAGTATGAGGAAGCACTTCGAATGCATCAAGAGGTTGGTTGTGTCTACCTGATGTATCTGTTTATTTCATTCGGAGAAACAGATTTGCTTTGAAATTTCTGTGTTGGATGTGGCAAAAATGTGGCTAACTCTGAAGAAATATGAGCAGTAATGTTAATTATCTTGTGGAATGAAGCATTCCATTTAGAATACCTGTCTGCACTCGAGTAATTGCTATATTTGAAGGTGTTTTTTGTTTAAAACAATGGAGAGAAGTCTGTTGAAGTAAGAGTGATGTCAGGGGTGCCACATGGGAGTGTCGTGGATCCGTTGCTGTTCATGATATATATAAATGACCTTGCAGATAACATCGGAAGTTCACTGAGACTTTTTGCGGATGATGCTGTAGTATCAGAGAGGTTGTAACAATGGAAAATTGTATTGAAATGCAGGAGGATCTACATAGAATTGATGCATGGTGCAGGGAATGGCAATTGAATCTCAATGTAGCTGCAAATACATAGAAAGAAAGATCCTGTATCATTTAGTTACACTATAGCAGGTCAGCAACTGGAAGCAGTCAATTCCATAAATTATCTGGGAGTAGGCATTAGGAGTGATTTAAAATGGATCGACCATATAAAATCAGTCGTCGGTAAAGCAGATGCCTGACTTTGATTCATTGGAAGAATCCTAAGGAAATGCAGTCCAAAAACTAATGAAGTAGGTTACAGTACACTTGTTCGCCCACTGCTTGAATACTGTTCACCGGTGTGGGATCCGTACCAGGAGGGGTTGGTAGAGGAAGTAGAAAAGATCCAACAGAGAGCAGCGCGCTTCATTACAGGATCATTTGGTAATCGAGAAAGCGTTATGGAGATGACCGATAAACTCCAGTGGAAGACTCTGCAGGAGAGATGCTCTGTCGCTCGGTACAGGCTTTTGTCAAAGAACTTGACCGAGGAATCTAGCAGTATTTTGCTTGTTACTACATATATCTCGCGAAGAGGTCATGAAGTTAAATTAGAGAGATTAGAGCTCACACAGAGGCATACTGAAAATCTTGCTTTCCGCGAACAATACGTGACTGGAATAGGATGGAGCAATGATAGTGGTACTCAAGGTACCCTCCGCCACACACCATCGGGTAGCTTGTGGAGTATGGATGTAGAAGTAGATGTAGATGCACCTACAGTATTTTTAAACTTGGGGCTTGTGTAAAATGGTATTCTCCTCTTTGAGCTCAGCCAGCAAAAGCTATGCTTACGTGTAGAGAACTTGAAACACATTTTTGGGAGTTCCTAAAAGTTGGACTTGATTGTGAAGAACATAAAGTTCTAGAACAGCTGGTTTTCTACACTATCAGTCATCTATTCCAGGATTGTTTAGTTACACAAGGAAAAAGTTTCTGTATGAGAGTGTTGCTGCAGGGTAAATGCAACTCTGATATGGGTGTATATGTGCTGACATGTAGGGAAAGAATTAGTTTCGTATTTGTGTCTGTCCAGTGTCTTTGTGGTAAATGCGTCACCTAAACTATGGCATTATCATCACCAACTGTATCCTCATAGAACAAACATGCTGTCATTCTTCTTTTAACTGGCAAGGAACATACACAAGCAGATATCCATCAGATAGAATGAAGAATGTGTATGGGGCAGAATATCTGTTGAAAACCACTGTTACGAGATAGTGCCCCAAGTAATGGGTGCTACTGTTGCATGATAAGGCATGTCCCAATATTGCAAATGTACTAACATGTAAAAGTCACACCAACTCATATGAGAGACATTTGAGCACATGCCCTATGGTCCTGAGCACTTGCCATGTTTGTTAGTCCTTTGGTGCATACAAAGGGCCTTGAAGGGTTGATGATTCATGTCGGATGAAGATGTGCAGCAGACAATTATGAACCTCTTCATGCAGCAGGACATGGTGTTTTACCATACAAGTGTCTGTGACCTGGTGCTTTGGTAGGGTGATTGCCTCAATGATAATGGCAATTTTGCATGACTGGCATATTAATTCTGGACTGAATGGCCCGCAGATTGAAACTTTTTATCATCCCTTCGAGATGGTGTCCAGGAAGTAGGGATGAATTTTAATTTTTTGCTATTTTGATAAATGATGATGGGCAACTTTCGTTTTTTCATTTTTGTTATCTGCAATCCTTCCATCTAGTTACCTGATAGCTTTTGTATGGTGAGTGTTGTTTCTTGACGTTTATTTTTGGAACAGATGACAACTGAGCAACATATCGAAGTAATAAAAATGTATTACAAAAACAATGAAAATCCCACAGTAACAGTTTGTGAATTGTGTGGCACGTGGTCATAATGCTTTTCCAGCCAAATTGTCAGTTTAGGAGTTGGTGCAGAAGATGAAAACCATGAGTTCTGTTTCAAATGTTAAGAAAACAGGACAACCACATTCTGTTCAATGCCAGAATACATTGCTGTTGTGCATGACAATGTGACCATAAACCCGAGAAAATAGGTTCACTGATGAACTCACCAATAGAATTTTATCACCAAGTTCACTGCATGGAATCCTTTCAAAAGATCTGAACATGCAAGTGTAAAAGATTCAATTGAATCCTGCAGATCAGGGAAAGGGACATCAGTTTCCTCAATGGGTCTTGTCTCAACAAGCAGATAATGATTACAAACAAATAATGTTCTATATATACGTGTGGCGTCTATTCCAAAAGAACAGACGTCACCTCTGACCCTGCAGTTGTTATTCTTTCATATTCACAGAATATATGACATCAACTGTGCATGGACAAAGCTGAAAATGTGTACCCAGCTGGGATTCGAACCAGGGTCTTCCACTTTTTAGGCAGTTGCAATGACCACTACAGGAATTAGTGCATAGTGACTATGAGTTTGAGTACCGTGGGCAGGGTAGAGCTGGAAGTTTGTGTCTGATGGGAGACCTTTCAGGTGCAGTGATCACTGTGTCCCCAGTGGCGTAGTGGTCAGTGCAACTGCCTAGAAAGTGGAAGACCCGGGTTCAAATCCCGGCTGAGTACACATTTCAGCTCTGCCCATGCACAGTTGACATCATATATTCTGTGAATATGAAATAATTTTCTGATTTGAGGAGTACTTCAATGTCTGTGCATATGTCAATAAGCAGAACTGCTGAGTTTAGAGTAATTAAAATCTGCGTGTGTTTGGTGTGGGTTCTGGGCAGCAGGAGTGATTGGCTCTTACTGCTATCCTGGAACTTCCGTCAATGTGAATGGCTAACATTACTGAAATATGCTTTCAGATTGGTTTTTCCTTCTTATTGATGAAAATGATTTTTGGTTCCAACAAGATGGTGCCACATATCACACATCCCATGAAAAGATTGCTTTACTGAATGAAAAGTTTCCTTGATGCTTGTGTACACATCATCGAGCTCTTCAATGATCCCATAGCTTGTTGCTGCATGGACTTGGGTGGTAATGAGGGGATATATTTTTTCATACATAAATGGGAGAAGTTATTTAATTTTAAAAAAATATAATGAACTCACCTTCAGTTAGAAAAATTGTGTTTTATTTGTACACAATGCAAACTCCTCAAAGACTTCTTGTTATTCCATGATGTGCTTCAAGGTGGGAAGTGTTTGTGTTGATGGTTATTTATACCTGCAAATATGCTCCAGGGCAGACAATTCTCATACTGCACCAGACTTGTATGTGCACCACTGTTTAATAAGCCCAGGTTTTTTAATATGTGTTAAAATCATAGAGGCACCTGATGATGAGCCCTCAGGGCTTGAAATGCATTGTGTACAAATAAAACACAAGTTTTGTGACTGAAAGCAAATTTGTTTTATTTTACAAAAGTAAAACAGTCATGGAAGAATCACTGACAATAATAGACGAAATTAATTTAAAAAAATATGTTGTAAATAAATTTTATATGTTCTATAGCTCTTTAATATTCGTCTGTACTTCCCGGGCAGACTATATTTAGAATAATCTCAATGGTAAGTGTTCTGGACTCTGGTGTGAGGTACTTTGAACACTGTTAGCTTGACTGGCTCTGAAGTCGGAGAATTATAGCGGGTAACCATAAGACCTTCTGTTATGACAGTTCTCTCACATGTAGTGTCAACACCACAGCGAGTGCTCCATAGAATATTTGCTTCATAACACTCACTGCATCTTTCTTCACCTCCACATAAGCAAAGAACTATATTGTCTTGAGAAATCCGTTCCCACTGTGAAAGATAGAATGGCTGCTAACAAGACTGGGGTTTATCTCTGGATATAGATTCACATAAAGGCTTTATGAATGTGAATGAAATTTTTAATAATGGAAACTCCAGGATGGTATTTAACAATATCATGAGGACAGTTTACAACTCACTTCAAAGATGGAACAACAAGTTGTGACAGGCACATAAAAGAAGACATATAAATACAACCCTTAAGCTATCAACCATGACCTCCTTTAGAATAAAAAACATTCACGCAATCAGCAGGGGTAAAATATAGGGAAAGGAGAGTTATTTACAACTTGTACAAAAGCCAGACCGCAGTTATTAGACTCGAAGGGCATGAAAGAGAAGCATCAGTTGGGAAGGGAGTAAGACAGGGTTGTAGCCTTTCTCCGATGTTATTCAACTTGTACATCGAGCAGGCGGTGGAGGAAAGCAAGGAAAAATTTGGAATAGAGATTAAAGTTCAGGGGGAAGAAATAAAAACATTACGTTTTGCTGATGACATTGTAATTTTATCAGAGACAGCAAAGGACCTGGAAGAGCAGTTGAATGGAATGGACAGTGTGTTGAAGAGAACTTATAAAATGAACATTAACAAGAGCAAAACAAAAATAATGAAATGCGGTCTTAGAAAATCAGGCAATGCTAAAGGAATTAGATTAGGTAATGAAACAATGAAGGTGGTAGATGGGTTTTGTTACTTGGGTAGTAAAATAACATGCGATGGTCGCAGTACAGAGGATATAAAATGCAGAATGGCAATGGGAAGAAAAGCATTTTTGAAAAAGAGAAATTTGCTAACATCGAATATTAATTTAAGTGTAAGGAGTCTTTTCTGAAGGCATTTGTGTGGAGTGTTGCCTTGTATGGGAGTGAAACATGGACGATAAACAGTGCAGACAGGAAGAGAATAGAGGCTTTTGAAATGTGGTGCTACAGAAGAATGCTGAAGATTAGGTGGATAGATCGCATAACTAATGAAGAGGTACTGAACAGAATTGGCGAGAAAAGAAACTTTTGGCATACCCTGACTAAAAGAAGGGATCGCTTGGTAGGACACATTCTTAGACATCGGGGAATCATAAATTTAGCATTGGAGGGAAGTGTGTGGGGTAAAAATCGCAGAGGGAGATCAAGAGACGCGTATAGTAATCAGATTCAAGTGGATGTGGGTTGTCATTCTTATGAGGAGATGAAAAGGCTTGCTCAGGATAGAGTAGGGTGGAGAGCTGCATCAAACCAGTCTCTGGACTGAAGACCATAACAACAACAACACGCAATCCCACAGGCACACTTCACAGTCGCACAATAGTCGTCTCCGGCTGCTGCACTCTGAATCTTAGTGAGTGCAGCAGCCGGAGATAACAGTTGTGTGACTGTGAAGTGTGCCTGTGAGATTGCGTGAATGTGCTTTATTCTGACGAACGTCTTGGCTGATAGCTTAAGTGGTGTGTGTGTGTGTGTGTGTGTGTGTGTGTGTGTGTGTGTGTGTGTGTGTGCGTGCGCGCGCGCGCGCGCGCGCTTGTGTTTGTGTTTGTGTTTGTGTTGCAGCCTGTAGTTCCGTCTTTGCAGTGAAGTGTAAACTGTCTTTGTTATATTGAATGAAATTTTTCATACATAGTGTCAAATGTAAGATGTGTTGTATCTGAGCAACTGCTTACTGCATCACATTTATTAAAAGATTTTTATACAGGATGTATAGACATTTGTGGGAGATCTGGAAAAATCCCGGGAATTTTTTCATCGAGGAAAAATCTGGAAAATACCTGGGGAATTTTTTAGAATTCCGGGAATTTTCCTTTGTTTAAGTTTTTGTACTTTCGGCTGGTAAGAACGTCACTTGAAATCTCTACTGCAGAATAGTACTACAGTAAAGCAACATAAACAGGAGAATGAAACGAAAATAAAACATTACTTGAAAAGAAAATTCGTGATTTACAACAAAACACCCTGCAGATAGCCTACAAGCATCTGCCGATTGTGTAATGTATCATAGGCATTAGGACCAAGAGTACACAATATTGAACAACAGACTGCTTTTGGTGAGTGTGATGTCCCATCTGTTTACATTTATAGCTGGTTGTGGGTAAAAATTGTGAATAGTAGTGTGAGAAGCATTACTTTCAGAGTGAGTGTCTTTTTACACAAAGTCAGTTACGTTAATAATGGGAATGTACTATAAATTTCTTAAATCACGAACTGTTTGACTCCTGTGCAAAACTAGAAACTATTGCGACCAGCACTTAAAGAAATTTAGGGCTTTCAAGACCAGCCATAAGGTGGCTAGAATAACCTCTGTGCATTATTAAAGAAGTGAATAGCACATTTATGTTTGATTTATCTTAAACGGTAACACACACTAAACAGACAAAGCTTCAAGGTTAGTTTTTCATATATCTTTCAGTTCTTTAATAGCTAGATTACAAATTATGCAATAATGATGGCAAAATGTTTAACTAACCTTAAAAAATTATGGGAAGTTAAGACAGCTAATTAGGAGTTTGTAAATAATTATGAATTCTGATCATACTTTTGTTGTTTTATTAGGTTAATGCATGACAATTTAGGCTTATGGTACTCTAAAATTGTGACATTCAAAGAAAACAGCAAAATGTTTCTAACAAGCAATTAAAACTGTTTCGTTGAGCTCCAGCATAACATCATACATGAGAATCTTTACATAATAACAATATGTCACCGTAAAGGTGAATGTTGACCCGCCAACAGACACAAATAAAATACACACACACACACACACACACACACACACACACACACACACACACACACACACACAATTCTAAACCTTCCATTGTTGTTAAAATCTTTACATATTTGTGCAAAACAATAAACTATTCTACAAAACAAAATGAATGATAAATGACTGAAAAAACCTGAAATCTACATGAGCTGCATTTACGAAACAGTAGGAGGGGGGGGGGGGGGAGACAGATAGAGAGAGAAATCGTCATTCTCACCGGTTCTTTCCATCTGACTCATGATTGGCCGTTATTACTTCCCATCAATTGTCACACATGATGACAGATAAGCAAAGCCCTGACACAGGATGTTATTTAGTTGTTATCTGTCATCATGGCCTGTAACAAGAGTCATCGTACCCAAAATCCTTCCAACCCCTACTAATTGGTGTTCTGTCGCCCACACAACCTCTGCAACCTCCTAGTCCATCCCTGTGACACTCTCAACACCTTAGCACTGGGAACCTGTGGAAGACCCCAATGCAAAGCCTGCCCAACCCACCCACCTGGCACTCCCTATTGCAGTCCTGTCACAGGCTTATCCCATCAGAGGTTGGGCCACCTGCGAAAGCAGCCACCTGATATATATCAACTCTGCTGCAATCATTGCTCAGTGGTATATTGGTATGACTAGAAATCAGCTGTCCATCAGGATGAATGGCCACTATCAAACTGTGGCAAAAAGCAAGATGGACTACCCGGTTGTACAGCATGTACTCTGGATTTCAATGGCTGCTTCACTACCCAAGCTATCTGGATCTTCCTCTCCACCACCAGCTCTTCTGAACTGTGCAGATGGGAGTTTTCCTTTCAACACATTCTATGGTCTCACAACCATCCTGGCCTCAACCTAAGATAACTTCCCATCCCTAAACCCTATGCCTAACATCTTCCCTCCCCCTACCCCCCCCCTCTTTCCCCATTCTTTATCCCGTATATCTCCAATTCATGTCTTCCTTGCAACTGAATGTCACCCATTACATCCCCTTAATTAATTACCTTTTATTTTTTATTTTTTCCTGCCTTTTTCCTAGTTTTCCTTATTATTTTCATAGTTTCAAATCCCCCCCCCCCCTCCACTACCTCTCCTTACTTCTCTACATGTCCCTTTCATCTTTTCCTGCCCCTTACGTTCACTGTATTCATTGCTGCAATTGATATTCCCACCTATCAGAGCCTTTACAATCCATCATGCAATGTGGAACTTTCCATTACCATTTTTACCCAATGTCCTTCCCCCTCCACTCCTCACCTCACTCACAGTTTAGATGCTTGTGGCACTGGAGTGGTCAGACATGGTGGCTGTGTGTGTATAGTTGTCTGAATGATTGTGTGAATGTACGTGTGTTTATTTATTTATTTCTGATGAAGGCCATGGACAAAAATTTAAATTGTGTGAATGGGAATGTCTTATTTTTCACGCCTGTCAGCATCTCAGTTAGCCTCTTTATGGTGCATTGTTATCTGTGGCTGGCATTAACACCATCAAATTATTGTACAAAGAAATATTGGACGTAGTGTAATAGGAATGTTGTCCAATATTTCATCAAATCTAAGGCATCACCTTAGATTTGTTCAAAGTAAAGGTTAATGTTTGACATAGTGTTCATGTTCATAAACATGGCCTCTAGTGACAAGTTTGTGTAGTGTTTTTCCATCAAAAACAAAATAGATAGGAATGTATAAATCAGATGGAGCATTGTATAGCATGCAACAAGGCTAATTATCGCTGTCTGTTACATCAGTTCACTTAGCCCAGTGCCCTGCGGTAAAAGTGAAGTTATGAGTTACAATCTGTAATGTAAAAAGACATAATATACTATTGTAATTAAAGAAGTAACATCCAATGTTTACGGCAAAAGCAGAATTCATAATGTATGAGTTTGGGCAACCTGCTGTGCTAAGTGCTGGGAAGTGAAGCAACATTCAAAACATGGACATCTGTTCGCAATTGGATTATATACAAAATAAACACATCAGAAAACTTTTTTAGGGAAATAAATAGAGCCTATTTACTTTATCAGCTATGCCTCCCCCCCCCCTTACAGTGTTAATAACATCATAAACAACTTAGATTTTCCTGTTTGACAGTGCTGACATTTCCCATTTAAAATGCTATTTAATTAAACCTGCTTTATCAATTTACAAGCTTATTTGTATACATTGTTTGTGTCAGCCTTTTCTGTTACTCTATTTCAAATTGTGAAAAATGGAGAGCTACAAAATAATTAACAGTGAATTAAGGCCTGGCTGTACTGCTGATGACATAAAAAAAAGAAACTCCTGCTATTCTCGTAACAAATTTTGAACACTTATTTATCACGCCATGACACAGTTTCATCCAAGTACATTTCCGTTTCTTTTCCTCTCCTCCTCTTCTAAATGCAGACACAACACAACTGTAGTATATGCAACAGCTGAGCATAACACCGTCATTTTAAAGAAACTTTGACAAAATATTGGATGATAGTGTAATACCCCCTTTAGTGTTTCATCCAATATCTTTGTTAAAGAATAGGACCAATATTTCATCCAATTTTTTCTCCAATTTTTGTCCAATAATTTGATAGTGTAATACCAGCCTATCCTCCATTATTGACATTGCACTCACATTTTCCGTTGTTATAATTTGCTAATGTTGTCTTGATATGATGCTAATTCTTGGAGTTAATGGAATGGTTTACTTTGTCTTCTGCATACTCCAGCCATTAGTCATCACAGATTTGTCCGTGTTTTAGGGGCACTTTCCCACTTTAAGGTCATTAGGTTGTTCTAAAACTCTGTCCATTCTATTGCCCACTTTGTCATGGCTCTTGGTAGAATGAGGATGACTTCGTATATTGGGTTTCTTCTGTTGTGTTTGCTGATTATTTTTTAATTAAAAATTTAGACATTTAGAGGGTCCAGGCCACGGGTCCAGAGTGTTCTGACTACTAACCAGAGACAGTGCCCTCTAAACCATTGGGTCTTGTGTGGAACTAGAGATTGAATAGTGATGTTCTGTCATGTACTATTCCATACCTGCAGCTGACATAAGATACTCAAGCACATGCTGTTTATTGATAACTTCTTATATTTTGTTGTGTCTTGGTACATTGGTTTGAAATCCACACAGTGGAATATGTTTTTTTCCTGTGTTCACCAAGTCTCTGAAGTACACCTAGGTGCATAAGCAATGGGCACGAATGTGGTGTTAATGTGCTCTCTCTCTCTCTCTCTCTCTCTCTCTCTCTCTCTCTCTCTCTCTGTCGCTCTCGTGTGTGGGGGTTCCTTTATAATGCAATTCCAAAAAGTTGATGCATGATATATGATTGTAGTCTTCTCAAATTCTATTTTATATCCATTTACCAGGCTTTGCTCAGTCATGACCAATCATCTGTTAGGAGCTGTTGCATTTACAGGTGGAACCATACACTATGGGCCTCCTCAACTGATTCATAATAAGTTGTCTTTTACCTGTGGCCCATGACAGTGCTTCTAATATCTCCCTTGCTATCGTCATACCTGTCCAACAAATGTCTTAACTGCAAAAAATTCAGACTGTAGGTAGATTTCCAAATGAATGGAAAGTATCACTTTTTTGTGTGCTCAGCTGGCCTTCTGTCTTAAACATCCAAGTACAGTAACTTGCCATTCTTCTCCATCTCACTCATAAGTTTAATGTTAAAATGTACACTGTCCATGTGAGTGACGAACTGCTACAATATAGCTTCACTCTGAGGCAATTTTAGGAAGGTGTGATCAATGTATCATAGGAAGTAAGATGGATATGGTGTCACTGAGATCAGAGTGTTTCTCAAAGTGTTCCGTGAAGAAGTTTGCAACTGCTGGAGATGTGCTCCCAAGGCTATGCCTTTTTTCATCTTGTAATATTTGTTACGTGAAGTATGTTCTCATCAGAACATGATGGAACAACATGATGCTGGTCTGAAATATCCAACAAGTCTTGTACTTGCACACTGGCCTAAACCTCATTCCAAGTTCGGCATTCGTTGGGACATTCAAGAAAATGAGGATAGGCTTAATGGCATAATGGTTAGTCTGGTTGTTGTCTCTTTTAATAGGATGCCAGTACAAGATATGCAGCACCTCGTTAAAGACAATATAGATTTTTCAAGCCCCCAACGTTTATGGTGTCCCCGGCGAACGTGATATCCTCTGTATTAGTGCAACAATTCACACAGTTGTGGTCCAATGCACTGAGCATAAATCTCATACCAAAAAAGGAATCTTGATATGTCAGTCCTGCCTGAGCATTGCCTGACCAATGGATATAAAATAGAATTTTAGTAGATGATAATCTTGCCCCATGCCTCAACTTATTAGGATTCTGTTATAAAGGAAAGTCCAAGTTTAGAATTAACAACAACAAATTCAGTAGAGACCAGGGACCTACACTTAGTAGGAAGATGGATGCATGGCACTTGCAGGGAGATGGGACTGGCAATGACTCCTTGCACCACTTGATGTCAATCTACCTTAAACATAGACCATAACTTCTGTGATCTGCATTTCCATTGTCTCTAATGACTATGGTGTCAATGGGATGATATACCTTGTCTTCCTTCCTTCTTCTTGATTTTTCTGCAGTGCATTTTAGCCCTCTGATTGGCTCCTTATGATTTCAGTGTACCTATATAAGCAACAAACCATACCACCCCTGGCTGTCAGTTGTTTCAACTCCTGACAATGTTAGATTAGATTAGATTAGTACTTGTTCCATAGATCATGAATACAACACTTCGTAATAATGTGGAACTTGTCAGGTTAATGAAAGGTTTCTTTACAAATTACTACTTTGGTCTAAATATTACATGACATTAATTCTTTTATTATTATTATTTTCCAAATTTACTAATTTATATCTAAAACTTCATCTATAGTGTAGAAGGAGTTGCCATGCAGAAATACTTTAAATTTATTTTTAAATGCTTGTTGGCCATCTGTCAGGCTTTTTGATGCTGTTTGGTAGGTGACCAAAGACTTTTGTGGCGGCATATTTCACCCTTTTCTGTACCAAAGCTAGATTTAACCTTGAATAGTGAAGATCATTCTTTCTCCTAGTGTTGTAGTTATGTACACTGCTGTTGCTTTGAATTCGGTGGGATTGGCAATACCAAATTTCATAAGTGAATATGTGTACTGTGAAGATCCCTAGCTCTAAATAAGAGTCTGCAGGATGATTTTGGATGGACTCCAGTAATTATTCTGATTATATGCTTTTGTGCAAAGAATACTTCTTTACTCAATAATGAATTACCCCAGAAAATGATGCCATACGAAAGCAGATAATGAAAATAGGCATAGTAAGCTAATTTACTGAGACATATATCACCGAAATTTTCAATTACCCTAATAGCATAAGTTGCTGAACTCAAACGTTTCAACAGTGTGTTTTTTCCAGTTCAACCCCTCATCAGTGCTTACACCTAAAAATTTGGAATATTCTACCTTTGCTACAGATTTCTGACCAAAGTCTATATTTATTGGTGGTGTCATTCCATTTACTGCATGGAACTGTATTGCGAGGGTGAAGGTCGGGGTGAGAGTTTAAAATAGGGAAAGATTAATTTTTGAAACTCACAACCACCAGCTGCGAACCAAATTCCTAAACATGCAAAAACACTGGAACTGTTATTGCGACTGTTTGACTCGTTTTCTAGGGGATGATATCACACGTTCGCAGCTTTCCTTCCCTGCATATGATTAACAAAACAAATTCATAATAAATTCAAGTTCATGAGAGAAAAGGGTGTACTAACTACTACTTTTGAAAACACGTGAAAGTTCACTTTATGTTGTTTATTTCACAATCTTTGATCCCTGTGGCTGTCGCGTCTGTACGTCGGTAAATTTACCAAATGAAGTTATAGCTCGTGAACCCCCAGACAAAATGAATATTTGTCACGAATTGTTTTCACACCACGTGGCTGTCTCAAACACCGTTTATGTTCATGCCTATGCGACGACACGTGTTACATTAATAAATCACAGTCACTTTAATTCAATGCGATGCACACCTTGTTCCACCGGCTACATATTCACAAACACACAGTAGCACTCGATTTAACTTGGTGCAGTCTACGACGAGCAACCACACGTGGCGATTGCCACAGACAAATCTCAAGTCACCACCTCGAGATCCACTTGCCGACTGAGGCAGAGCGACGCCGCCAGGCCAGCCACACCACGTGCTCTCTGGAGTCCTCACTTCCTGCCCTCGCGCGCGCGCGTGCGCCAAAACTCAACTGCCGGGGTTTTTTCCCCTACGTCATCAACTTCCCCATGTAAGCTGTTGTAACCGATTTGCCAACGTACAGCTCTCAGCCAATACATTTCTAAAACTTTACTTAAAATCAAAATAATTACACTACACATTAAACAAATATTTTCTTACGTTTTTATATTAATATAAACATCCTTTGTACTGTTTATCATAATTGTGCAATTTCTTATACCACAGATAAGTGATTTAACTGAATACTTCAAGATAAAATACAAAAGATTAATTGAAAATAAAATGAGAAATAGTTAATATATTATTTTTATAAACAAACATTGCCATGCTAGTTGTGTAACTGTCTTGTCTTCGTTGGTAATTTATTACTTTTCATTGTCAATTAAACATATTGCGTTAGATGTGACTATATCAGCTAATGTATTGTTTATTTATCAACAGGCTATTTTGTAATGAGGGCCTTAAAGGTTCCTAACTGCATCGTATTACTTCAAATGCCAGTAGTATTACAATATTTGTGCACTGCACTGTGCCTGGCACTCGCCATTGTCCCTCTCTCCCCTCACCGGAAACGAACTGTAAAATCCTAAGTTGGAACAAGCCACCAACATCGGCTTGCTCGCTGGCCTCCCGTCAGCTACAAGCACACAGCAAATCTCAACGTGGAGAATTTCTACCTATGGCCTAACTATAAATGTTGTCACCCAACTGTGTACATACATTGCTACCATAATTAATAAGATTAAAATTGTGTAACATTTAGTGCATTGGCATGGTCAATGTTTGCAGTGAACTTCATACTGTTTAATTATCAAATGCTATTAATTACCAGTATTTCTATTGGGCGGTAATCTCACAGTATGTACTGTGTTTTATCAAAATTTTATGATAATCCATTTGCTGAGAACCACTTAATGATTTTCTGAAAGACGTCATTTACAAGTTCATCAGTTAGTTCTTGCCTGTCAGGTGTGGTAACTATACTTGTATCATCAGCAAAAAGAACCATTTTTGCATCTTCATGAATAGTCATTAATATATTGGCACCCCGTTTTTGATTGCTCCCCAGTTTGAGAAATCAGCTGTGTTATGCATATTATGAGAATTACCAATGTCAATTATTTAAACCATTTGTACACTGTCCCATTCATACCACAATACTTTATTTTATCTAGAAGAATTCCATTATTTACACAATCAAAATCCATGGAAAGATCACAAAAAAATCCAACGGGTGATGTCCGGTTATTCAGCAAATATAGTCATCAAAAGCTTGAGTGCTTTACTTGGAATGACATGGCTTGTAAGTTGAGATTTTATTCAGACATACCACTTCAAGGATAAATGTCTAAAAATGGCTGAGCAGGAATGGCTAGAGGATAAATGGTTGGTTGAATAAGCATACATATGACTTTAGGAAAGTTAGATACTGCCTACAGGAAAATTATAGACACCTTCGGAGGGAAAAGCATTAATATAAATATAAGGTGGTCAGATGGCAAACCAGCACCAAGGAAAGCAATGAAAACTGAAAGTTGGAAGGAATTTATATAAGAACTGTATAACAGAAACAAACATAAGAAAGTAAAAAGAAAGAATGTGAAGACAGGAATATGATTTGGCAACAAGAATCTGACTGATTTCTTAAAGACCTTCCCGTCTCGGAAATTCAGATTAGGATGAAACTTCACGTGTTAGAAGTACACTTTAAGTGTCTCCACTCATAGAGTTTTAAAGTAATTCTGGAAATTCTGAGAAAAATGATTCTAAATTGCAACTCATATACATTTTATATACTAGTAAATGAGTTGTGTATAGCAGTGCCACAAAATAGCTTACGCAGTGGATGTCCAGGGTTCAGTCCTACCTATGGGATACATTTTATTTGTTTTAAAAGTTATAACAACTTTAAATAAAGTCAGTGATATAAAGTATTATTTATCAATTACAGCATAACGAACTTTTATTTATTTATGAAAAGATAGTTGCAGCTAATTAAAATTTTGATTGCAGTATTTTCTTTTTAAAAAGTTGAATAATTCCAAATACAACTTAAAATTAATGTAGGTAGATTGAAATGTTAAATACTATTTTCATTACAATTTTATTAAAGAATTAGGTGATATTGTAAGCTGTGCAAAGATTATAAATTTTCATTGTAATTTTGAGGAACCAATTTCTTCGTGTAGAAGCAGAGTATAGCTGTTGCCTTATTGTATGTATACGAACAGGCAGATTGTCAGGAAGAATGTAATAAAAATAATAATGTTTCTTAATGGTACGTTCAAATACACACCATCCACATGACAAGCAAACACGCTACCACCTGAGCTATTCAACTGTGCTTCAGCAAAGTCTTCACTGATATGTCTATCACTTATATATGTGCTGCACTTGAAACTTCAGAACCGTTCTGAAGTTCTGGGTAGTGCACTTTAGGACTTTTATGAGTGGACACCCTTGATCTGGCAAAGTCCCATCGACTTAATTTCTGATACCAGAAGGTCCCCTTGTAAGTGGAAACAAGGCTTCAGGAATAGATGACTGTCAGAATCATTCAGGAGTCAGCCATGACACAATTGTTCCACATGGAATGTGTGCAATATATGCTGTACAAATTCAAATGTTCAAATGTTTGTTAAGCTTGGGGGACTTAACTACGGGGTCATCAGTCCCTAAACTTACAAACTACTTATGAACTACCTACAACTAAGGACGGCACAAATATCCATGCCCGAGGGGGGATTCGAACCCCCGACCGTAGTGGCCGTGCAGACCGTGACTGAAGCACCTCAGTCCCCTCGGCCACCGCGGCCGGCATATACTGTACAAGACAGACAAAAAATACTATCAGACGTCTGAAATAATAATTCATATTCCATAGGAGCCAGGTTCTGACAAGTGTGGGTATTATTGAATCATTGGTTTAAAGGTTACAAAATATTAATGTGAATTATTTACAGAATAATGGAAACACACACAGAAGCTGACCTATCCCCCAGGGAGCCCACAGGTCTTTTGTGGATATGTGTGTGGCGCGCACGGGTCCCCGAGCCATTGCAGCCTTTCTTCTTACATTCTTCTGGGCTGCATTACCTCCCCTAGTTCTCCTCCTCCTCATCCTAATTCCTCCCTGTCTTTCTCATCTCCCCCCCCCCCTCTCTCGGTGGTTCTGTTTAAGACGGCACGGCTATCCTAATGGTACCGATGATGATTGTAGCAATTTTCATCTTAGCCGTTTTCCTCTATTTTCGGCACAGTTGGGTCCTCCTTTGGGCTTGACCTCCACAAAAATTTACAGTTACTAGTGTGAGCCATTTGGGGAAGAACTCCCGACCTAGCCCCTATGGCATGGATCCCAATCCTTTCCTTTCCCACTTCCTTCCTTGCCATAGCACCCTCCCCTGCTAGGCCCCCAGCACGTGTAGCCAGTCCGTGTGTGTGTGTGGGGGGGGGGGGGGGACTGTTATGTTCCCTTATGGCTGAGCCCCCTGACAACGCAGGGATCACACTGCTGGTACCTGAACTGCAACCTCCCCATGCAGGCCAAGGAGTCGATACCCGTCCTTGTGGGGTATCGGAGTGGGTGGTCGTTTTGCATGGTCATGATACAGCCATCTCAGACGGCAGGAAGAAGAATAATGCTCCTAGCTATGACAAGAGGCTCTGTCCCTCTCTGTCTACCCCCTGGAAGGAGGCCCAGGCACGTTGGCTTGGGGTGAAACCTTTTCCACGTCACCTGTTCTGCACCAGAACGTATGGAGGGACGTTCACTGCCACCAAACCATTGTTCTTCGTGGAACATATTGAGGATAAGTTTGGGGAAGTTGAAACGACGACAAAATGCGCAGTGGATCACAGCTAATTAAACCAGTCTCTGCTGCCCAGTCTGCAGCTTTGTGTGCCTGTGACCATCTTGGCGACGTCCCAGTGTAGATAACCCCTCATCAGTCACTGAACGTGGTTCAGGGAGTAATTTTCCATCTTGACCTCCTCCTCCAAACTGGTGAGGAACTCCGGGCCAACCTTAAATGGCAGTGTGTTCATTTTCTTCGCCGTGTGCAGCGAGGCCCTAAGGATCATCGCTTGGATACCGGCGCATTTATCTAGGCCTTCAAGGGGGATACTCTCCCAGAGAAGGTCAAGGTAATGATCTATCATTGTGATGTGAAGTCGTACGTTCCACCTCCTGTGTGATGTTTCCGATGTTGCGGTTCAGCCATATGTCCTCTTGTTGCACAGCAGTTCCAGTATGCAGGAAATGCGGACTTCCACTCCATGATGAGAACCCCTGTGTTCTACCTCCTGTATGCATTAATTGTCACGAACACCACTCACCTTGCTCTCTAGAGTGCCTGGTATATAAAAAGGAGAAGAAGAACCAAGAGTACAAGTCCCTTGACCGCCTTACATACCAGGAGACCCGCCAGAAATTTGAGCGGCCGCACCCTGTGCAACTATCTACTACCTACACCTCGGCTACATCCTTTTTACCTCCCCCTTCCTCATCCCATTCCTGCCCTATCTTCCCTTCTTCCCTCTCCCCCTCCTGAACCACCCTTGCTCCCTTCCCAGTGTCACCCTGCCTCCTCCCAGCCGGAGAAGTGTTCCCCTTCTATGTCACTTGCCGGTGAAGGTGCCCCCTCTCAGGATTCCTCTTCCGGGCGTTGACTAGATAAGAGATCCTCTGCCTCAAGCTGGCAGCTGAACAGCCAGGTTGATATTACCAAGGTCGCCCGGTCCTCATTGGTGCCAGACTTGATTGACTCTAGTTCTCTCTCTGGAACCTTTCCCTTCCATCCTGCAAGAGAGAAAGAGAGAGCAAAGGAGAAGAGGAAAAAGCAAAAGTCCCAGGACAAGGCCTCTCCGGTACTCCCAGAGGCAGCACCTTTGTCCTCAAAGCCAAGTAACCCCACTGAACTTGGCTGATCCGCTGTTTATGGATGTCGTTCCTCCTTTGTCTGTGACGGACGTTGACCCAGCTTTGTGACATGCATCAGTCCATTCACCTTCCATATTGTCACATTGAAATGGAAGCAGGCTTGACTTCGAAGGCAACTGAACACAGTACTTATACTGAAAGCTGGTTTATTACGAACTCAACATACGTGCATCACCAACTGTCTCTCGGGCAGAGTGCTCTGCTATTTATCCACAGGCAGAATTTACCAGAAATTAGAACAACAGTTAACATAAGAAACAAGTAGAATTTACTAGTGAACATAAGAAAGATGTAGAACATTCTGGAATTGTTAATTACAAAGAAATAAATTTTTGCCGGTGGGCGGAATTGCACCGGCGACCTTCAGCACCGCAGTCTGTGATGCTATCCCCTGCGCCACGTCGGCAGTCGGTGTATGTCATCTCTCACGGCATTGCTCTCTCTCTCCTGGAAAATCAGAGACCCACTGTTATGTTCCCTGTGGAGCCAGCTGCAATTTCCTAGATCTTGACCTTGTTGTGGGTCCTCTGTATGGCTGTTCTGGAGAATCCTTCCCTTCTGCATGATTATCGACGACAGACGTTGCTGTCATGGCTTCATCAGTAACATTACCGTCCTTAGAGCCCTTGAACAAGAATCCATTGTCGCTTACCTGCTCTTCAGGATCGTAGTAAGGCTTCATGCGCAGGACGAGAACAATGTCTGTTCGTTTTTGTCGTTTTGATGACGCCTCATAGTCCTCAACTTCGTATGTGATGTCTGATAGGCGGTGTATGATCACTTCAATAACTTTTCTGACAGTCCAATCTTCCGTACAGTAGTAAAAATCCATACAATATCTCCTGGGCTGTACACAACAGGTCCGTGCTTGTCGTTATACTGCTGATGGTCCTCCTGGGCGTCCAGTGTGCGTATGCGAGCCTCCTGTCTTGCTTCTTCGACCCTGGTGATGAGCTGTTTAACATAGTCATCCTAGTGTCGTCCAGTTGGAAAGGGAACAGCGTATCCATTGTCATCTCAGCTTCACGGCCATGGTGCAGGAAAAATGGCGTGAAGCCTGTGTCTTGTCTTGCGGTATTGTAAGCAAATGTCACGACTGGCAGAATTGTATCCCAATCCTTCTGCTCAACATTGACAGCATATGAGCTAATGTCTTGTTAAAACATTCTGTAAGACCATTTGTCTGAGGATGGTATGCAGTTGTCATTCTGTGGACAATGTCGCACCATGACATTACCTCTGATACTAGTTTTGACTGGAATACTTTTCCACGATCAGATATCATGACACATGGTGCTCCATGCTTCAAAATAATGTCTTTTACAAGGAATTTTGTGATCTCTTGAGGAGTCGGCACAGGTTTGGTGACAGCATAGCGTGTGAGGTAGTCAGTGCTGACTATTATCCATCGGTTACCGGTTGTCGACTTCGGAAACCTCCCTGAAAGATCAATCCCAACTCGGTGGAATGCAGCTGCTGCCGGCGGAATTGGTACGAGGTGCCCTGGAGGTAATTGTGGCACATGCTTCCGTCGCTGGCACTCTTTATAGTGACTCACATAGTGCTTGACAGATCGGTAGAGACCTTTCCAATAATACCTGCGTCTGATTCTGTCTAGGGTCTTTACGAATCCCAGATGACTGGATACTGGATCATCGTGGAAATATTTGAGAATAGTTGGCTGGAGATGAGCTGGAACAACCAGTAGCCATTTGGGGCCCAGTGGATCGTAGTTGCTCTTATAAAATGTTCCGTTTATAAGTTGGAACTCTCCATTGGTCGGTTCTCCTTTCTCCAAGGCCTCTATCGTTTTTAATAGTGCTGGATCTTCCCTCTGTTCAGCTGTAACGTCATCTAATTCAGTGAGGGCTGAAATTTCATTCATGCTGTTGTGTTCCACTAATGGATTCCTCGAAAGGCAGTCGGCATCCTTGTGTTTACGCCCGTTCTTGAATATCACTGTGACATTGTGCTCTTGGAGTCTTAGTGCCCGTCTTGCTAGTCGACCTGATGGATCCTTCAAGCTGGTCAGCCAACACAAAAAATGGTGGTCCGTCATGATGGTGAATGGCTTGCCGAATAAATACGGCCGCAACTTGTTGATAGCCCAGATAACTGCGAGACATTCTTTTTCAGTTGTAGAGTAGTTTATCTCGGACTTTGAGAGTACTCTTGATGCATAGGCTATCACTTTTTCAGCACCTTCCTGAACTTGCACAAGCACTGCACCAATCCCATAACCACTGGCGTCTGTGTGAAGTTCCGTTACTGCATTCTCGTCATACAAGGATAGCAGTGGTATAGAAGTTAGAGCCTCCTTAAGTGCCCGGAAAGCTCTTCCTTTTGTCTCATCCCAGTAAAACTTGGCGTCTCCCTGCAGAAGTTCTTGTAATGGACGTGCCTTGTTAAAAAAATCATTTTATGAAACTTCGGTAGTATGAGCACAGCCCGAGAAAACTTCTCACATCACGAATGTGCTGAGGTGTTGGAAATTCTGTGACTGCCCTTACTTTATCTGTATCAGGACGGACACCATCTCCGTTGACTAGGTTCCCCAGGATTCTTATCTCTTTGGCGACGAAGAGGCATTTCTTTGGATTGAGGCGGAGACCTGCAGTCTGAACACACTTCAACACAGTTGACAGGTGACTCAGATGTTCTTCAAATGTTTTTGAGAAAACGACAATGTCATCTAAATAGCAGAGACACGTCATCCACTTAAGGTGTCGAAGCAAATTGTCCATCATGCGTACGAATGTGGCTGGAGCTTTACATAATCCAAATGGCATTACTTTAAATTCATAGAGGCCGTCAGGTGTAATAAAAGCCGTCTTCTCCCTGTCAGCTTCGTCAACCTCGATTTGCCAGTAACCTGTCTGCATGTCCATAGTTGAGAAGTATGTAGCTCCTTTCAAGCAGTCTAAGGTGTCGTCAATGCGTGGCAATGGGTAGACATCTTTCTTTGTGATTCTGTTCAGCCGCTGATAGGCGACACAGAATCACCATGTGCCATCCTTCTTCTTTACGAGGACCATCGGAGAAGACCAAGGACTCTCCGAAGCTTGAATAATGTCATCGTGCAACATCTTCTCCACTTCCTCCCAAATTATCCGTCTTTCAGCTGGCGACACTCTATAAGAACGCTGGCTAATTGGCGGATGATCCCCAGTATTGATATGGTGCTTTATCGTGGGTCGTTTCGTCTGACTTTTTCCTTGCTGAGGTGTGAATGCACCTGAAAATTGGCATAGTATACCTAAAACTAGCTGGCATTGTTCCTTGGTCAGTCCAGGCCCTATTGGCAGTTCCACGTTTGTTTCCTCCAGCGTGTTGTCTGTACTAACATCAGAGCATGGGTCTTCATTGATGACGTTGAGCACACCGTCCTGGATTAGTTCGGCTGCCCTGATACAATGCCCTTGGGGATAAGTTGTGACTGCTCATGACAATTTGTGATCCAAATCTCTCCTTGACCACCAGTAATGGTTATGATAGCCGCTGGTATGTAAATTACTTTTGTGAGCCTGATAAACTTTTTACTATCAACAAGAACTTCACAATTTAACCAGTCATCTGTGTTTGTGACTGCAACTCTTCTCATTGTCAACGTCGGTATCGTCACATTGTCAATGACGAATAACTTCCCAGAAAATTCTGTATTACGTGTATCTGTCGGAACGACTTCCTCAATTTGCAGCTCAGATCTTCCACAGTCAATGATAGCTTGGGATGCTTGAAGGAAGTCCCATCCAAGGATGACATTATGACTACATTCTGTTAAAACGACAAATTCAAACAGCTGGGTCCTGTTGTTGATGGTTATTCTTCCGGCACAAGTTCCTGCTGCCTGAATGTACTTTCCATTTGTGACCTTCAACACAGTTGCCCCCCTATTAAAGAACATTGTCTTCTGTAGCGTGCGGCGGTAATTATCTGACAGTACAGAGAAAGAAGCTCCTGAATCAACCATTGCCCAGACAGGTTGTCTGTCGATTATGACGTTGATGAGATTCCCCGACATCTTAGCGACTGTCGTCCATGGAGGATTTTCATCTTGCGGCGGCCTCACCTCCGTAGATGGTCACCTCGCTTAGTTTTCCTTGGAGCCGCGGCTAGGGGAGCGGCTGGTACCTCTGTACGGCAACAGTGAACGGCAGCGGCGCGTCGGGGAGCGACCTCTTCTAGGGTACGGCGATGGGCTTCTTCCAATAGGTCAACTGAATTCATCAGCAGGTGACTGCCTGGAATAGAACTGCTCCGACGGCTGACGTCTTGCGACAGAATAATCGTTGAATACTCGCCTCCTCTCTCTGAAGTAGCGTACATGTCCAGGGCGCCCACAGTGGAAACACAGTGGTGTGTTGTCTTCTGTCCTCCAGACGTCTGTTCTGTGGGGCGTCATAGTTACCGGGGGAGTTGGTTGTGGTCACATCGGCCGGTTCATGGGCTGCCGTTTGGCCGCTGCAGCATAAGTCATAGCAGGGCGATGCCATTCTTCACGTCGGTTGCGATTGATGGGGCAGACAGGAGCTAAAGTCTGAAATACCTCTTTCTCAGCGACATCAGCTTCCTCGTGACTTACAGAGCTTACATCCATGGCCATAATGTGATGCTCGCTCGGTCTAACAGTCCCGGTTGCCATAAATTGTTGTAATTCTTCTCTCACAATTTGTCTTATGAGAGAAGTGAAGTCATGCTGGTCTTCCACAACGGCCATAGGGACTACATTGGAGAGTCTGTCATACTTCTTGTGTCCAATCCTCCTTTGTTGCATCTCTTCAGTACGCTGGCCGCTGCCACTGACGGTCTCCAAACGTCTTCTTAAGTTCCGTTTGGAAAGTTTCCCAGTCGTTCAGCTTGTCTTTGTTGTTCTCAAACTATTCCTGGGCTGTTCTGTCCAGGTAGAAATAAACGTTGGCCAGGCACATTGTATGATCCTACCTGTTGTACTTGGCGACTCGGTTGAACCCTTTTAGCCATTTGTTAGGGTCCTGTCCGGCGTCTCCAGATAACACCGACAGGTGTCTGATGTGCAGCTGGCTTACTGATGGTTTTGTGTCCGTTGTTCTTCTGATGATACAGACTTTTGGAAGGATGTACTTGGTATATCCCTTGTATTCCGGTTGTAGTCCGTGTAAGCGATGGCTTTTACATTACCTAATTGAAGCCACGATGATGCAGCTATTGTACAGGATACCCGGCGCCTCCACCAAACGATGTCGCGTTAAAATGGAAGCAGGCTTGATTTTGAAGGCAACTGAACACAGCACTTGTACTAAAAGCTGTTTTATTACGAACTCAACATACATGCAGCACTAACTGTCTCTCGGGCAGAGTGCTGTGCTATTTATACACAGACAGAATTTACCAGAAAGTAGAAGAACAATTAACATAAGAAACAAGTAGAATTTACAAGTGAACATAAGAAGGATGTAGAACATTCTGGAATTGTTAATTACAAAGAAATAAATTTTTGCCGGTGGCCGGCGACCGTCAGCACAGCAGTCTGTGACGCTACCCCCTGCACCACGCCAGCAGTCAGTGTACATCAAATAGTATTTCACTGATGGCCATTCAGCAACACTCCGTGGGTTCCGCACTTTCTGTCGGAACCATGTTCGCCCCTTACAAGCATCTGGTGGAGTCTGCACCCTAGTTCATACGGACGTTGTTAGTTCACGGATCCCTCTCCGTACCAAACTGGAAGTTGTTGCTGTTAGGGTCCACTTACACACCCCATTGAAAATTTGTAATCTGTATCTCGCTCCTGACAGGTCACCTATGTCTGCTGCCCTCACAGCAATTCTTCAGCAGCTCCCTCCACCCTTCCTTATTCTTGGGGACTTCAGTGCCCATCATCTTTCATGGGGCAGTGCTTATACAACTAGTAGGGTTCGCCTTAATGACCAATTCATTGCCGATCACGACCTGTGCCTCCTCAATGACGGCTCCCCAAACCATTTTAGTGCCGCTCACGGCACCTTTTCCTCCATAGACCTTTCACTCACTTCTTCCCCCCCCCCCCCCCCCCTTTTTCCCTTTCTTTTGCTGATCACTGCATGACAGCCTTTGCGACAGTGACCACTTTCCATTGATTCTTTCACTCCCCTCACATTGGAAGAGGGACAGGATACCTCGTTGGGTTTTCCGTCGTGTTGATTGGCCATTGTATACATCACAGGTGGTTTTCACACCATCCCCATCTGACTCTATAGATGAGGTCATCAGTGATGTGTCTAATGCGATTATTCGAGCTGCTAGCATTGCTGTCCCCCAGTCGACTGGTCCTCGTCGCCGCCCATTTCCGTGGTGGAATGCAACCATTGATTTGGCGATTCATGAGCGCCGTCAAGCCTTTAAACATCTTAAGCACCACCCGTCCCGTGCTGCCCTTGTCAACTTTAAACGCCTTCGGGTCAAGGATCGTTAACCCTTCATAGAATGGGAACTACGTCTGGCCCTTTCTTCTTCTCATGATTCTGCACCTGGGCCTGATCCCATCCATAATCAACTTCTCAGTGCCCCCCCCCCCCCCCAAATAACGGCAATATCTACTCCAGGTATTTAACCACATGTGGCTTCAAGGGGTATTTCCCTCGCAGTGGAGGGACAGTATAGTGGTTCCTGTTATTAAGCCTGATAAGGATCCGTCATCCCGGCTGAGTAGCGTGACAAATGTGCCATGTAAACTGCTTGAACGGATGGTTGCCCGCAGACATGGAGGGTACATATTTTATGTACCCTCCATGACTGGGGCCTACGAGGCTCCCTACCAATTTTTATCAGTCAGTTTTTATCCCGCCGCAGGGTTCTGTGTTAAGTGTTACACTCTTCTTAATTGCCATTAATGGGTTGGTGATATCTGTTTGGTCGCTTGTCACCCCTGCATTGTACTTAGATGACTTTTGCATATGGTACAGCTCCCACTCAGTAGCCTTGGCTGAACGCCAACTCCAAGGTGCCATTCGGCAGGCTTCTACATGGGCTCTCTCACATGGTTTTAAGTTTTTCCCTTCTAAAATGCGAGTAATGCATTTATGCCTTGGAACTACTGTCCACCCTGACCCAGAACTCTTCTTGGGTCCTCAACGCCTAGAAGTTGTGGCATAGCACTGTTTCTTGGGCCTCATCTTTGATAAAAAAATCTGACTTGGCTGCCGCATATTCGGCAGCTGAAGATAAGCTGTATGCCCAAACTTAATGCCCTCCGTTTTCTAGCTCACTCCTCCTGGGGTGCAGATCAGACAAAACTAATTCATATCTACCGGGCTCTGATTCAGTCCCAACTAGATTATGGGTGCCAGGTATATGGCTCAGCAGCTCCTTATGCCCTGAAACTGTTGAACCCCGTTCACCATTGTTGCATCCACTTGGCTATGGGTGCCTTCTGGGCCAGCCCTGTAGGCAGTCTCCTTGCTGAAGCGGGAATCCCCCCTCTTCAGACTAGGCGCCATCAGCTTTTGGTGTCCTACGCCATTGCCATTCGTAAATTCCCTGGTCACCCCCATATCACGTTGTCTTTGAGGGCAATGGTCTTAGAACTCCTGATACTCGCCATCAGATAGGTTTACCTGTTGGATTGCGGCTCCCTTCCTGTTGTAGGGACTTAAATCTCCCATCCCTTGACTGTATGCGTGGTGCTATACCGCGCATCCCTCCTTGGTTGGTGCCTCGACCACAAATCCAACTGGATCTCTACCACACCCTGAAAGCTTCGATCTCCCCCATTATCTTCCGGCGTTTGTTGCACACTGTCCTTGAGAATTTCAGGGTGCCACGATTTTCTACACTGATGGCTCTAAATTTGCTGGTCATACGGGATATGCATTTACGTCTCCCATTGGTGTGGAATGCCATTCTCTGCCAGAATCATGCTGTGTGTTTACGGCAGAACTACCAGCTATTAGTAGGGCACTTCATTTTATCAAACAGGTAGCCCTGCTCATGTTTTAATCTGTTCTGACTCAATGAGCAGCCTGCAGGCCATAGACCGATGCTACTCCTCACATCCGTTGGTCATTGATATTCACGATTTCCTCACTGATCTTCATTGTGCCGCTTGCTCCGTTGCCTTTCTCTGGGTTTCCAGTCATACGGTTATTCTAGGAAATGAACAGGCTGACCAGTTGGCTAGAGTAGCTGTAACTCCCTGCCCCTTCCCCTGCGTTATTCTGGGCACAGATTTGAAGGTGCAGATGAGATCGCTACTTATACAGGACTGGAACACCAAGTGGCAGGCTACTGCTCTGTTTAAAAAACTACACTCCATAAAGTCGACCACTGCAGTTCTTCCTTACACTCTTCTCAAAGGGAATCCATTGTCCTTTGCCGTCTCTGCATCGGTCACTCCGGGCTGACCCTTGGTTTTCTTTTGGGTAATGAGCCTCCCCCTTATTGTGGTTGTGGGTCCCTACAATCTGTGGCTCATATCTTAGTGCAATGTCCGCTCCTCTTATCGCTCAGTGCCCAATACGGAATTCTGCACTCATTGCCCTCGGTTCTGGTGAATGATTCACAGATAGCTGACAGAGTACTTGCATTTATCCGTGAAACCAGTTTTTACTCTTGGCTATAAGATTTTATTTCTGATGCTTGGACCGGACGAGTGGGTTATTGGCCCTCCCTGCGAGCAGCAGGGTTTGGAGCTCTCCCCTCCCATCCCCTTCCCCTGACAATTTTCATTTCTCCTTTTAACTTGGTTTTAATTCACATTGTTTCCCTTTTTTACATTTTTAGGCATCTCATTTAGGAGCATACACTGCTCTCCTGTATCTGTCATTAATTAACGGGGATTATCGATTTGTCGCGACGTTCCTTGCAGAATCCCGCTTTTTCTATTGGTTTTAGTCATGTTCTACTTGATTTTTACCCCCCTT
Source organism: Locusta migratoria (assembly GCA_026315105.1). NCBI lineage: Eukaryota > Metazoa > Arthropoda > Insecta > Orthoptera > Acrididae > Locusta > Locusta migratoria. The sequence goes on from CM048747.1 coordinate 491,582,883, forward strand.
TTAGGCACTCTATTTTACTGCCGTCATGGTCTTAGCCAACCACACCCTGGCTTGTACTCCATACAGAGGTCATGAGACTGATGACCTAGCTGGTTGGTCCCATCCACGCATCAACCAACCAACCAGAAGCTGACCTATGGGAAGATCAGTTTCCATTCTGAATAATAATAAAAACATATAAGATTTCACTGTTCCTAGGACGTATTTCAGATGATAAATTGAAGAAATACAAATGTACATTTTTAGCATTTCTAAATTTTGATAAAGCTTCTGACACTGTTAAATGTACTACGTTAAAGTTTGAAGATAGCAGAGATGAAATAAAAGGGGTGAAACATTATTTGCAGCTTGTACAGACATGGAAAAAAAAAGAGATAAAGAACCAAAGGATGGGAAAGGGAAACTATAGTCTAGGAGGGAGTGAGATGGTATTGAAGCTTATCTCAGATTTATTCAGTCTGTACATTGTGCAAGATCTGAAGGAAACTAAGGAGGAAATTGGAAAGAAAACAGATCAGTGAGAAAAAAGTTGAGGCTTTGTCAGAGTTGGTAAAAGACTTGGAAAACATTTGAACAGAATGAATGATGCCTTAAGGAGGTTAGAAGGTAAACATAAATGAAAGTTGGGTCTAAAATAACTGATGATAGCTGAAGTAGAAAGGAGAGGAAGTGCAGACATAGTGGGAAAAGCTTTGCATAAAAGGGGAACTTTTTTAACATCTAATATAAATTTAAGTTTTATGAAGCAGTTTCAGAATGTGTATGTCTGGAGTGTATGCATGTGTAGCAGTGTAATGTGGACAATAAACAATTCAGACGATAAAAGAATAGAAATAAAAAACTTTTGAAAATTAATTTTATAGAAGAATAGTAATTAGATTGATAGTTCAAATAACAAATAAGGAAGTACTGAATTGAATTGGGAAGAAAAGAAATTTATAACACAACTTGATTAAAAAGTGGGATAAAGAAACTGTCAGTATTGAAATAGAGGGAAATGGAGAGGGGCCTCCCTCAGTTAATGTAGGGTGCAATAGTAACTCAGAAATGAAAATAGTTGCAATGTATAGAGTAGTGTCGAGGGCTGCTTCAAAATAGTCCTTAGACTGGAGTACACAACAACAATATAATTATGATGAAGTAGGCCTACTTAAGTGATGTGACTGTGTCTTTTTATTGTTGATAATACATAAATAGGTAAATGACTTGGTTAATGAATAAGATTAATAATGACTGTGTTCCAATGTGAGATAAGTTAGAGATGGATTCATTTTCAGTTTATATTTTATATCATTTGTTGTTATAGTAAATAATTAATTCTAAATTAATCAAAACATTTGTAGATTTGACCAATTATTTTTCAATTTTAATACATTTAACATTGTTTCTAATACAGGCATTGTTACTATCACCAATGAATGCGTCAACATATGCTGCTATGGCCTTTGTCAACGCCCTACTTGGAAATACATCAGAAGCAGTAGATTTGTTTCATAAAGCTTTGGGCATTCGCAGAGATCACACATTTAGTACAACTATGTTGGGCTATTTACTGGAGCAGTTAATGGTCGAAACACCACCCTTTTCAAGTAAGTTTTGTTTCAAACAGTTGAAACAATTTAATGTGTTTTGTGTGACGGATCACAGTTCCTTTGATTAGCATAGTTCTTACTACATTCCTTGATTGTTACTAACTGAATAAAGTGCATTGAATAGTTTGTGTTGTACATGTACATATATGAGTTCTGGTAAAATATTATTTGTGAAGATGAACTTATACGGGTTTATTGATCCAATATTTCCAAAGTGATTTTTCTTATTTCATGTTATTTGTGTTACATTTTTGAAAACAGGTTCCACATACCATTGTTATTTGGCACCTTTGATTCTTCATAACTAATGACCTACTTTAGGTAAACTCTCCTTTACTAGGCATGGTTTTATTGCCTTTCTTTTCTTCTGATCTTTGAAATGTTTCACTGTGGCAGTTTTACTTGGGCTCTCAGTTGAAAATTAACTGTGAACAATGGTTAAACTTGGCATTTTTTGAACGAACAAAACATTGGTACACATGAAGTGCTTGAAGACAAAAAAAATCCTAAAACAACTGAGAAACAAAACACATACATTGAAATTCTACTCAAGCTTATTTTTAGTTGCAAAGTTGGCCACAGTTAATTTAGTTTTGAACATATCTATTCTTAATCCATTTTGTAGAAAACATTTTGCTTCTAAAATGCTCATGTAATTAGCAACATTATTCAGAAAAAGGTCTCGTTTAAGATGAAACTTCAAAAGTTAAAATATATTTTCTCTTGAGAAACAAAATAATGTTTGCTTTTATAAAGTAATCTCCGTGGAATTTCTCGGACTTGAGAGTGGCTCTTTTATGAGTTGTTTTAGGCAATTGACTAATTACAAGTAACTCAAACAATGGAAATACCTTAAAGGATTCAAAAATATTTTGGAAAGGATAGGTTGCTACTCACCACAGAGACGTCCGATGAGCAGCAGCAAGGCACACACAACAAAAATGTAGCTTTTGGCTGTTAAACCTTCATCTGCCACAGAGAATGCACATACACACTCACACAAACCCAACCACCATCTTCGGCTATTGCAGCTGGACTCCAGATGCAACAGCCGGAGATGGCGGTAGGGTTTGTGTGTTTGTGTGTTTGTGTTTGTGTGTGTGTGTGTGTGTGTGTGTGTGAGAGATGAAGGCTTAACAACTGAAAGCTTCATTTTTGTTTATTCTGTTATGTGTGCCTTTCTGCTACTCATCGGACATGTCTGTAGTGCGTATCAACCTATTCTTTCCAACATATTACAAGTAACTCACATTTATGACATTAGGGGCTGGGATACCCCCTAGTAGGCTATCACATATTTGGAGTCTTGGGCACCTTTGCTTTGGAGGTGGGGTGGGTACAGGAAGAGGTATGTGAGAGTTAGGAAGAGGTTTTGGGGAAGGATAGTTAGTGGCTTGGAGGGAGGTAGCAGGTATATAGATTTGACTGTGGTAGAGATGGGGGACAAGTGCATGTGATGTATGTATAAGGGACCCAGTGAGGTTTGACTCATGAAGGAGGTGACATAGAGGAACGGATTTGGAGAAGATAGGACAGAGAATGGCATAACATTGGGTGGCAGGTGCATGGGAGAAGAATGCAATTCTGTACTTGTTCTGCAATAGACTCAATAGACATATTGTGCTAGCTGGATACATTTATCACAGAAAGTAGATTCTCAATCACTTCTGCCTCACCTCTGTCACTCACCCATAGTTTACAACCAGCTTCTTTGTTGTTACAGATGTTCAAAAGTTTTGGCTCTTATGAGATTTCAAAGCAATGGGCTTTCAGTTAGTTTGCTATACAGCTCTGTAGCTAACAGACTGGGAATTTTAATGCAAATATTTGCTGTAAATACTGCTATTTTCTGTCTGGGGTGTAAAGTTGTAGAGTCCCTTCCATAATTATTATAAAAGGCATATCTATTGAACTGACTGACATAACTATTGATTAGTGCACTGGACTCGCATTTTGGAGGACAAGGGTTCGAATTACCAATCAGCCATCCAGAGTTACATTTTCTGTGACTTCCCTGAATTGTTTCAGGTAAATGCTAGGATGGTTCCTTTTAAAAAGCTGTGACCAATGGTCTTCCTATCATTTTGCAATCTGAGCTTGTACATCAACTCTAATGACTACACTGTTAGCAGGACATTAAATTTTACATCTTCCTTCCTTCCTTCCTTTCAATGTATTTTGATTGTACAGCACTTAATCTTTATCCCACAGGTGATATCAAAATTGCGCAACCCATCCCACTGCTGTACAAATAAGATGGTTTGGAAGCATTGTCAGGATGGAAGGCGAAGCGGTAAAGGCGTCCTGGGAAGGGGTGGCTGATTGATAAATAAAAGATAGGATTCAAGTTAATATTTGCTATATTCTGAAAGTACGGGATGCATATGCAACGGGGCGAACATGCTTTTCCCTCTTTCTGAAGTAAAACTGTTTTGTGCTCTTTTAGGGGATGACACTGTATAATTCCCACTGTAGTGCTTGTTCTGTCCAAGTGTGCCTAATACAGTTTCAGGGTGGCCACCGAACCTTGAAACCGGGAAAACCGGGAAAAAGCCTTGAATTTGAAAAAACCAGGGAAAAACGGGAAAAAACCTTGAATTTCATCCAGAAACCGGGATTTTTAACCCATGAGATCTCGCGGCTTCAAGAGTTAAATGATCTTTCGCGTGTATAGCCTATTGCTCAGATTACACGACCAGTTTGAAATGCACTTAATAAATGTAAATAAGTAATCCTTGTAGTTTTAGTAAGATAAAACCTCAAAGTTTAATATTTAAAAGTAACAAAATGCCAGCCGTTTTTAAATTACGGAGAGCAAAATGCTCAGATCGCCAGTGCCCGCGGATTAAATAATAGTCATCGCTTTATTTTTGTGTACATAAACTTTTTCAAATATATTTCTGGGCGTTTTAAAATATTTTATAATTATAGGGTACGTATTCCGTTATCTATTTCTGTATTTATCTCGAAGTATTGTTCAACCACGCGACTTAATTCCTCTCGCTGTACTTCGCAGAGACACGACGTTATCATAAGGCGCGATTACGAAATCGCAGCTAGAATGAAAGGCGATATTTATTTGTACTAAATTTTAGCAATTTTCGTAATTGACGAATAGCCCCCCCCCCCTCCCATCAACACAGATCTCGCTTGTCTGATTCCGTGTTGAAAAATTTCTTCACGGAAGCATTTTGTTGGTTTTAACTATAAACTCCGTAAAAGTTGGTATGGTGATGCTCGGTCGCTCAAGCATACCCCCAAAATATAAGTGGGAATGCTAGGCGTACCCCACTGAAAATGTTGGTATCATTTTTTTCTTTACGTTATATTTCTTGACTGTAATTAAAATCGACTCTCTCATCCCATTGATGGCCGGCTGGCTTTTGTAAGACACCGCTCTAAAATGATTATTTTAAACGGGTAATTGAATTCGTAGGCATTAAAATCCACATTCTCATGTGAGTGAAGTGACCGTTTTCTATATAGTCCGAATGTTAATGGAATTCCGCTCGTTAAGTCAATATTGTAAACCAAAGGCGACAACCTTTTAATGGTATTAAATAACTAGAAATGAAGTGGGTTTGGTACGATACATTGAAAATGTTTACGCTACGAATTTAATTCCCGGTATCTTTTGAGGTAACCTTTTGACAACCATATATTTTACCTGTGAGCCGACATACTTGTTGTGTAGACTGCCCTATCCCTTCTAGCTAAAACATTCTGTAAACAGACAGTCCTCATAACACATAACTTGCGAAGGTCTTTGCGTTTTAATTTGTAGTCCTACAAAATTCTCTAAACGCAACAGCTAGTGATAGATTTTTTTTCTGAATTTGAATTTTCAGGCTTCAACAGTTTCTCAATTGACCGTAGTAGTTGGACCTTAGTTTCTGCTCTTTTTGACCTGTGTCACCTGTGCAAGGAATTACGTCTTAACCCTTTCCCTCCTCTCATCTTTATCTGTCCCTTTAGCCGCAACCATTTGTTCAAAGATTGTAAATGGCATTGCAGGGCTTCCAATAATTCATTGTGACTACATTGTCTACCGTTACGTCGAAGGAACAAAAAGCATTTGGCTACAGTGTATTGTCAAAATATATATTGTTGCTTGATGTGTAATTTGGAGTAAATGCAAGAATACTTCCAAATAATTTTATCAAGGTAAAGGAAACAAAATAATTAAAAAACTTTATTACTAATTGTCCAATGTCTAAATTAGTAGTCAATAGTTTGAAAATGTTATTAGCTACGGCAAAGGAGACATATCCTATACACTGATGGCATGTGTAGTCATCCCAAATTTCACTCCAAAATCTAAAAATAATCAAAAATTCTGTCAAATACACATTAATCCAATCATTATTTATAGATATACGCAAAGAAATATTTTTGTTCATAAATAAATAAAATTTGGAGTTAAAAGGGTTAATGTCTTGCGTGTGAAAATTGTTAAAATGGATAAGTATATAGTGAAATAAAAAAGGACTTCGACTTATTATCGTGATGGTGAAGGAGATATGGAATCGATAGCGTGTATGTTTTGTATAAGTTTTTGGCTTTGCTTTGTATTTATGTATTTATTTAGAAATACCTGGGTACATCTCTGAGCATACCCCAAGATTTTCAAAATTCGGCATCTATGTTCATTAGTAATAATTATAGATGATTGCTGTGACTGACGTAACATTGGTAATTAGAGCTCCTAAATATCCATGCTGAACCGTCCGCCATGTTTCCCCCGAAATGGTTGGAATTGCGCTGCACCAACAGCATAGAGGCGCACGTCTTGCCATCTTTCACAAATGATTTCGCGAAAATTAATGGGTAGAAATATTTAATTTTTTCGCTACTTAAATCTTTATATGTCAGCATTTTGACGAAATCTGCATAATTTCGTGAATAGCCATAGTTAGTAAGATATTGGCTTTGAAATAAGAAACAGCGCTAAGTTAGGAAAAGTTTGCAGTAAAAAATAAGGGCTGCTATGTTGTTTCGTTGGGTGCATGTTACACCATATGTTGCTGCGGATGAAATTTTCCTGACGTATTGAAATTTATTTTAAATTTAGCAGGAGATCATTACCCATCAATCAAATTGCTAAAATTTATTTTATGTAGCGAACTCATTTCCGATGCTGATAAGGCCAGCATGAAATATAGTGCGTCTCATACACGGTTAGAGGTATCAAAATGATATTTTGGCAAATAACAACGCAAAGAGGGGCGTATTTTGCCATATGGTTATTACGCAAAACTTCATTAACTGTCGCTTTATTCAAAGAAACGTAATTTTTTAACGGAAAAGAGTAAAGTTAGGGATTTATTAATCAGTGTTGAGGTATTCCTTCATCAGTCACAAATGTTTTTTTCGTTGCTTGTTGTTCAACTTGTTTCAGACTACTACTCAGTTTGCAAAAACTAATAGGAGTTACATTTCCTAGCAGTAATAGAACAAAAATTACTAAATCTAACGTGGATTTTATGCGAGAATACTAAAAAATGACAAGTATCAAGAAACTCTTCACTATATAATGAACTGACTTGTTCTCATTGCCTCACATAATAAAGCACTCTGTATTGAGATATTTACAATGTCCTTTTGATACAAATGAAAAATTGTAATTAAATATTACATAGAAACACAGCACTTTTGTAGTTTGGGTTAAGAAGTTAGTACCGGTAGCTTCAAGTATGTGCGTTATGCAGTAACAACCTGTGCTAAGCTCTAATACTGAAGACGAGGTATTACTATACAGGCGAGCGAATTCCAAATCAAATGTTCAAATGTTTGTATAGCTTATGGGACTTAACTACGGGGTCATCAGTCCCTAAACTTACAAACTGCTTATGAACTAGCTAATACTAAGGACGGCACAAATATCCATGCCCGAGGGGGGATTCGAACCCCCGACCATAGTGGCCGTGCAGGCCGTGACTGGCGCGCCGCAGTCCCCTCGGCCACAGCGGCTGGCGAATTCCAATGCTGCATGTTTAACTGACATTATCTCAAGATATACATTTCTCACAGAGTTCTTGTTTAAAGACGATGAAAATTTGATGTATTTTGAACATTTCATTCGCTTAATGTGTTCACCTAACTTCAACTGAAAGAAAGTTCCTCGCATGTCGAAAATTCCGTAACGTCGTCAGTAAGTGCATGTTCCTAAACTGTCACTATATCCTCTTAATAAACTATTACCGCAAATGAAATTAAAATGAAAATGTAGTGTAGTCATTCACGAACACATTCATGAAAATTGCAGGTTCATACAACGAGTAGTTTGCGAGTATGAGCGAGATGAATGAAGCGCGAGGTAACGCGTGAGCTTCGTCCGGAACGTGGCAACTACTACAGCTTGGGGAAAAATGGCGGATAGTTCAGCTCGGGTTTATAGGAGTCTTAATGGTAATATACAAATAGTAAACACAGTCATCATGTACGTGTTGTTGATGGCTGAACTGTTTTTCATGAGGGCCCAGTTAGCGCCAATGAGGAGTTGCGGTAACAATTACGAGGATACTTAATTTACTTAGCGGGGGGGGGAGTGTCAATTTGAAATGGGAATCCCGATTTTTTATTGCAGACTCGGATTCTAAGGACCACATCATGTATGGTCTGGTTGATAATTTTGTTGTTGTTGTTTTTTTTTGTTGGTGTTTTTCTTTTTACTACAGATGGCGCTGTAATAGTAAGAAATACATGCCATACTGGTGAAGAAAAGTACTAAACAGGAAATAAAATAAATGAAAACCATATTCATGATGCTTCAGAACGCTACCAAATGATACCAAAAGTGTTCCATCCCTCTCCCCGCAGTTTACAGGGCAGTCTTCCAAAGTGATACCTTAGTCCAGATTGCCCTTGTCTGAATACCAGTTATAAATTGCCGAAGAAACACTTAATTGAACTTAAATGTACATCTAGTATCATTTGGTTTGATTCTGAAGCATCATCAATATGATTAACCTTTATTTTCTTTCCTGGGTGGTACATTTCTTCAGCAGTATGGCAAATAATTCTTACCATTACAGTGCAATAGGTTGTCAATTGAAAAAAAAAAAAAATCAACCAAACTATACATGATTTGGTCAGTAGAATCTGAATCTGCAATAAAAATGGGAGTTTCCATTAAAAATTTTACACTAGTCTCTCACACCTCTCCCAAACGGTGGAGACAGTTCAAGTTTAGTATAATTTCCTAAGCCTCTGCTGTCCGTTCATAATATATAGTTCTGGTTTAACTTAAAATGTACACCCTGTACTTTACATTGTCTCAATGTCGAATCTTGGGTGGGAGGAGGGGGGGTCTATGGGACTGCAGATCCCCCATAACCATGAGGAAAACATAACATGAGCTGGTTCTTTTTAGATCAGTTTGAGGTACAATGACACAATTTTTCTGAGCTCTGTCCTCCTCCTCCTCTCCCCCGCAAATCATGGATTGATCACTGCTTGGTGTCTATTACAACGTGACAAGGTTCAACTTGGATAACATTTGTTTTTAAAATATGTAACCCCTTTGAGCAAAATTAAGTTTCGTGAAAACCTGGAAAATAATCATTTTTAACCTTGAAAACCTGGAAAAAACCTTGAATTTGAAAATGAAGATTTGGTGGCCACCCTGAGTTTCAAATAAACAAAAAGTACATCCAAATGATACACACATGAATGGGCAAAATAGGGCGAGTTGCACAAAAATAATGTTCACCACACAGCTATTATTTTAAATAAGTTTATTTTCTCCTTGTCACACTGCACGTTTGTAAGATTATAAAAAAAATGTTTTTATATGAGTCGACCCCCCAAGCAACTTTGCACTTTAGCTGCAAAAACTGTAACACATTTTATAAAATCAAGGCAATGAGCAACAGCGCTCCACAGTCTTTGGCCGTCCACACCACACTAATCTGCCCTGCACGACTCTGCTTCCTTTTTTTCCAGTCCCCAAGCTCACTGTTACCACGCACGCCATTTAAATGTGCCAGTGTGTGGCCTGGGGACACTGTCTTCATAATACCCCCACTTGCGACTTCCAAGCATAGTGCAGGATGTTGCAAGTAGCACCAAAAACAACACACATATCCCCCTCAAAACAAGAACAAGAAAATACTATATGAGGAAACATCTTATAACTAGTGACAAATATTAAATTTTGTGAAATTGTACATATTTAAAGTACAGTAGAACCCCGATTTAACGAACCCCCATTTAAGGAAAACCCACTTTTAACGAATATTTCCGTCGGTCCCGGTGAAACTCCCATTAGAATAACGTTATTTTTCCCCGCTTTAAGGAAAAGTCCGCTTTTTTTTTAAGGAACAAACATGAAAAATTCTGAAATAAAAATTTTGTTTTTACGCAATTCCTAATTGTGGGCAAGTTAATTTGTTCTGTTTCTTCCACAGAATTAGGAATTTGTGTTTACGTGACGTCGGTTATCGATTCTTTAAGTCAATGCATATCGAACATCTTTGCAGCGATACCGGTATAAACAGCCGTAATCGATTCTTTCCATCGATAGGTTAACGAATTGAATACCAGTACAGCGATACCGGAGAAAGCGTTTGACGAATCAGCTAGCTATTTCCCTCATGTCTTCCATGTGTTATGAGCTTCGTTCGAGTGGCGCTGCTGACGGTCAGGAACAGTTTGAGGCGTTCGAGTGGCACTTCTGACTCTTGCTGACGATATCTGACTGGCCAATCTGGTATTCGAGTGGCGGAGCTGATAGTTGGCGACCGAAAGTTTAAGTCAGCGGATTTTCGTCAAACTGTTTTCTGACTAACTCCAAAGCGTTTAACAAGCCTCGGCCAAAAGACAAGCCTGCACATTTACGAAGAGTTTTGTGTTCCAAGTCTTCCATTTTCTCTTGATTGAGGCTGAGTTTGTATATTAGACAGGCATTCTTTCAACTTATGTGGCCTTCTAATACAGTACGTCCCCTTTTTATTACACCCATACATACTATAAATGAAAGGTGTGGAAATTTTCATAACAGGAATTTAAAGATGAATGCGTATGTTTTTACAGTTTGGATTGTGATATATTCGCCTGAAAATGAAGTAAAAATAGTCCTACTGAGATTTTCTGTGCCATCTGTAAATGAAGTGATTGACACATAAGAATAATATAGTTCACAACAGGCATTAGCAGTGATAGATTTTTATAACCGACATATGTGCCACTATAGCGTCTCACAATTACTGTTCCGTGTTTCTCCTTGTGGTTATATATTATAGAAATATATTAGTGCCAATGTGGGCGTTTCTACACGAAATGTGTAACTTCTGGGAAAATCATGTACGATGATAATTCTTGCACAACACCTGCAAATTTTTGTATGTTTCATTTTTTAAATTTTATTATAACTCATAATAATGGGACAAAATGCATATGAAGTTGTATGTTACCAAATATTCCTTTCACACACAACTACCGTAATGTACCTCATTTTTGTATGAGGTTTTGTCAGGTTAAATTGGCTACATTATTTATAAATGGAGAGACATGTTTACGTATATTTTGCGTTTTGTCGAAGTTTATGATCAGAATTTAATCCACATTGTATTTCTAATGGCGGAATGCACACTGTCCGTCGCCGGTCCGCCACCTCACGTCAACGTGAGCTGTCTCAAGAAGAATGTTTTGATGGAATGGTCGTCTGGTAACATCGCGACTCGCAAGTTAACCTAGTTTCGTCACACGAATTTTATATTCGACAGATACACGGTTTGCAGGCAAATGTGTCTTGTTAATCTTTATTATTATACTTTGGTTTAACGGTAAATTGCAAATGTTTCATGACGACTTAAATAGTTTTCTCAATTGAGAAATGCATAACATATCGCCAGTCATAACCTCACTTTCAACATTGGTAGAGAGAAAAGATGCCAACTGTCAAAAAGCGTGCATGCACAGTAGAGGCCTTCAAATCGTCAGCAACTGTCAGGAACTATCAGCTTTTGGGCCACTCGAACGAACCTATGGTCATGTGGTCTGACGTCAGTCGAAAATTATGAAGCGCGAGCTGTGAAGTGTTGTCTTTTTTTTTTTTTTTTTTTCCTTCAGATTCACTTTTTCAGAATTGTAGGAGTGGAGAGAAGCTGACTACCAACCAGGCTGTAGGTTCGTTCCAGCAGCTGCCTGAGTGCTTGACGCGCATGCGCAACGCTGAAATTGTGTTCCAGCAGCGCCTTTTCCCGCTTCTGGCTACTTGGAGTGTGGCTGTTTGGTGTTCCAGCAGTTGCCACAAGCAGCCAGACGCTACCCGGAAAAATATTTCAGGCGCAGTCAAGCTGCCAATCTGCGCATGCGCAGAAAGGTCCGAGTTAGAGCGGGGGGTATCCATTACGTGATTCGTTTGTGTTTGTAGCGTGTTTTTCGATTATTTCGAAGTCACTGCGATCCCACTTGAGAACAGATATTTCTCGTTTACACTTCTTCGTTATTAGGAAGGAAAGTATTTCAATTATTCCTTTTAACTTATCTTCGCCTGCGGCCATAAACAGTGCAAAAAGCGTTCCAGCAGTGCTAGTATCAAGCAAGGGTTTTTACGTCATAATAGCTGCGCATGCGCAGTAACACCTGTTTCTTGGCGCTTGAAAGTAGCCGTCCAGCAGCTGCTGGAACGAACCTTGTGTGATAATGGCAAAGATTATGATTTGGCGCGTCTTCTTTGTGCGACTTTTAGAAACAGGGAACATTGTTAAATGCCGAATCTAGCGGTACCTTTGGTTGCAAAAATTCGAATATTCTTGTGACAATGTTCAGTTGTACTTATTTAATGTTTTGAAGGCGTGGGAATTACATAGCTGCATTCATGTAAGCGAAAAATTTATGCAAAACAGGTTCGAAAATCGCCTTGCTAGATTAGTGTGGAAAATGCACTGTTTTCGAACTGATTAGAAAACTTAATAATCTCTCGTTTCAGAGTTTAAGTGCAAAGTGTGGAAACTGAACCAGTGGAGAAAACATTACGACTAATAAACTTATAAGGTCAGCAAACATCAACCACATAGTGATAACTTTGGTCATTACAATATGCTGGAAAAACAAAATGGTCATCTCTTTTTGATTTAATAAAAAATATTTTTTTCTGCAGGAAGTGTGATGTATTTAAAATTGTAGCAGATTACTGGTATGTTAGTAATTAAATAGCTCCTATAACACCTACACGTGCTTGAATTATGTCTCAGAGTCACTCCTCCTGTGTACCTAGGCAAAACCCCCATTTAAGGAAAACCCCTATTTAAGGAATAAATATTTCGGTCCCCTGAGATTCGTTAAAAAGGGGTTTTACTGTATGTATATGTGACACAAAACAACAGGAACATACAAAAAATCATTAATGTTATGGGTATGCCCTATGTCATTGTCTGATTATGGAATAAATATCCATCATTTTTTGACATACACTTCCCACTGCATTGAAAGGTTTAACTTCCAACAGCCCTTGTGTTGCACTTCAGTATATGGGCAATGCTCCTTACACTGATATCTTTTTCAGTTTGTAAGGCAATGCAGGTCAGGCTATTGTCACTGATTTGAGCTCTCTTGTCCTCTAAGCTGGCACAAAAAGCACACTAAATTATTTTTCTTTTGACAAACATATTGTCTGAAATTGTTGCTTGTAGTGGCCATTTGAGCAGCAGCTGACTACTATGTATTTTCACTTTACTGTTTTTAAAGAAAACGGCTTTTAGACTGCAAGGCGTCATCAGTGGGTGCCCTGAAATATTTACATGTTTCTGTTTACACATAAAGGTTAAGTTTTTCACATATGTACAAAACATTTCCTTTCTGATTCAAAGCAGTTCGTTGTTTGCTATAAAATGGTGTACTTACAGCACTTGCTACTCCATATCAGTCTCTGGCAACCAGGTTGAAAGTTTCCACTCACATTTTTCTGGTTCCACTATCACCTGCTCCCATACTGTGTCCACTGTAGTTTGTTTTGTTGTGTTGCCAACTTCCTCAGCTTATTTGAAATTCAAATATTTTATTGAAAGTGTGTTGAAGGTATCTTTGTGTGTGTGTGTGTGTGTGTGTGTGTGTGTGTGTGTGTGTGTGTGTGTGTGTGTGTGTGTGTGTTTTTAATTCTTAATTGTCAATATTTGTGTGTGTGTGTGTGTGTGTGTGTGTGTGTGTGTGTGTGTGTTGGGGGAGGGGGGGGATTGTGGGTTTGTGATTATGTGTTTGGATTTGTGTCTATCATATAGCCAATCAGTGAAAACAGTGATTGATTTGTCAGGTTTATTTGTTCATTTAGTAGTAACTTTTTCTCAGCTTTTGTTTTACATATGTGATAATTTTCTTGTAATTTTAGGAGGTGTTTTTCATTATTTATTCTAATTATCTTCATGTCTTTTTCTATAGTGTGTGTTTGTGGTTATATTCTTGCAGATATTCCGCAAAAGTGGAATGGTCCGTCCTGTATTTCCATGCCCTAATATGTTCTTTCTATTGGGTATCAAATGTTCTGCTGGTTTGTCCTACATATCTTCCATTACATGAATTGCACTGTAGTTGGTATATTCCAGCTCTTTGGTAGATATCTGTGCTTTTTTGTTTTGGTTTTTTGGAATATATTTTGGATTGGGTTGTCTGTTCTGAGAGCTATTTTTGTGCCTTGTCTTTTGAAAACATTTGTTATTTTATGTGTTAGTTTGTGTTTGTATGTCATTGTGTACCATCTTGAATTTTCTTCTTTGTATTTTTGTGTTCTTTGTACTGCAGTTTGTATTGTGTGTGTCTGTGTGCTGCTTTGCTGTGTTGTTGTCTGTGGGTATGCTTGTTTGGTGTTTTTTGCTCGTATCTGTTTTTAATTTTTTGTTGTTTTTGTTTTGAAATTTTGAATTGTTTCCCTAAACTATTTTAGACTGGCTGTTCATCCTGTACATTCCCTTCCCCTTCCCTAGCAGTGGTGACAGACAAAGTTTACATGGTTGCCAGACACTCCTGGGAAGAAGGGTTGCCCGAAAGGGATCTAATAACTAAAGCAGGAATGTGTTACAATACCAACTCATTTAGTGTGAATGTGTAGGGACTTACATGTAGTCACATTTGGTTTTCAGTTAAACAACAAAATTAGGAAATGTCATAACTCCACAGAAATTTGCAGAACAATGAATTGCATAACGTGAAAATTCAAACCATTTAACAGTTGAATGGAATGTTATATTTCAAATTAAAGATGTTTGTTTTATTACTAAATTCTGTGAAATCAAAGTGTAGACGCTAGCCGAACTTAATCAGCACGGGTCTTCCAATGGTTATGTAGAGGTAGGAGGTATGTACTTTTGCTAGTTTCATGGACTGAAGAATTCGGCTGCTGGGAGATGGTGGCTTGGAATTAAACAGTGGTTCTTGTCCAACAAATAAATTGTCTTTATTCAACATTAAAACATGTCAGGATGGCTTTTAACTGCGTCTTCTGGTGCCTGTAATATTCTGAGCATGGCTGGCCCACATCGGGAGCAGTGGTCGCCTGCCAGTGGCATCTGCGCAGACTCAGGCCTTGGGTGGAACGCGTCACTGCAGCAAGCGGCAGGTCCGGTCTCAGAGAACTGCAGTGCGTGTCCTGCAGCCCAGAGGTGTGCGATGATGGTGTTGACGTCAGGTGGCAGTGAGTCTCCTGCAAAGCTCTGTATCTTATCCAAGGAGCGCCATGCTGCCTCACGAGGTCTGGGGCGCCTCGCGTCTTTGACAGCAGCATGGACTGTTGGCCAGCAGTGATGTAGACTTCTGGGGCTCGTGGCTCGTTGTAGGTCATTGTTAAGATGTTGTGGTGAGGCGGCACAGACAGTGCACGGTACTGCAGTCCTTCCGATGATGATTAGGATGTGTAGCATAGCCTGGGCAGCCGATGACCGCCCAGCTGTGACTGACCGATGACAAGTAGGCTGGTGCTCTTTAAATACCACACTCCCATGCTGAATTCATCGCTGGAACCTTCCAGATCGGGTGAGTGCCTCATGGTTGATGTCCGCGTGCTGCTTCGGCATGTTTCCGAACCTTCTCGATCGGATCGATGCCTTCTGGGCTGGTGACAGCGCGCAGTTTCGTCACGTGGCTAGAGCTTCTGTTATGTAGGCTGCTGACACTAACAACTGACCGTTTCCTGTCAGCCACTCTGGTTGTGGCAATGTGGTGGATACTGGAACAGCTACATACCCATTCTTCTGCGCTAAATTATCTACATTCTAATTTACACTTTGTGTTGCTAATTACACTAAAATCCTTGTACCACTACAGTTGCAGATGCTCCTAGCAAGGTGTAGATGTTTGTATTGTTTGGCAAATATTAATCTCGTTAATATATAGTGTAACAAATGTAAATTATCACACAACATATTATATAAGAGGATTGATGTATCTGGGTGATAACCATATTGAATCAGAATACCGAACAAAATTGAAATAACATATCCTTCACTAAATAACAGTGCAAAACATAGTAAAATAAGGGACTCAATGGAATCAATCAAGCAAAAAAACTCAGTAAATGCTTATACTCAGATGGAGGTGATACTTCCTATATATTAACTCAGACTTAATAATTCAGTATAAATATAAAACAGATTGTTAATTGTAATTGAAGAAAAGAACTTAAATCCATTGTAAAGCCATAAAAACAGGTAGTATTGGCTTTAAATCCATTAACTGAGCAACTACATTTAAGTAACAACCTTTTCTAAAACCAGTAACATCACTCATTACATAAAATATTGTGGAAGTGACAAAATACATGAATGCAATTGAACGTGAAATGTGTGGAATTAAAAGTTTTTTCAACAAAGGGGTAGAACTCATAAGAAGTAAGGAAGTAAAATTTTGAAATACAACAGAGGTTTTATCTACCTTTGTTCTCAGCATAATACACAAGGTCTAAAAATAGAAATTGGGTCATAATAGGGCCTACCTAATTATTCACCTGGAAATATTGCAAGTTACTTAAAGAGGCAACAGTCCTTCCAAGCAGGTCATAAAGAAACACTACACAATAATATTTCCTCTAGATCAAAGTCGTATTGTGGCCTCACTATAGCCTCATCGAGAGTGATAATTACACAGTCGACCTCAAATGATGACAACACCGAACTAAATATGGGTGTCTCAATGGTATATAAAACATGCCAAGAACTAAATTACTTGAAATGCTGACAAGTGCAGGAAAAAAAGATATTCTTAAAAATAGCTAGGTTAATGCCTTGGATAAAAATTAAGCTTGTATCTTTACAGTTTCTGAAATTTCCTTTTGCAGCTAGAGCTTAAATGGTAAGCAAAAATGTACACCTAAGACTGCCCATTACTCTGAGTAGATGTCATCAAGGAAATAAATTTCAACACAAGCCTGCATTGTGAGGTTTATTTCATGTTTGTACTATAAGATTTACATTTTATCCTTTATTTGAATTTCTAACATTGCTCTCTATTTTTTAGGTTCTTCAGAAACAAGTGCGGATTCTTTCTTGTGGCAAAACACTGTGCCTTATCCAGATATTGACAGAGCAGCACCTCCATCCCTTAATGAAACATCCACAAGTAGCCTTAGTTTTGAAGTTGAAATGCAGGATACTTCAGCTGTCAGGATATTGGAGTAATAAATGTTGATCACACTTAAGAAAAGAAAAACCTTCCCTGTGATATAACCAATATAAAATTCAATGCCTGCTAATGTGAGAATTTCTGATAAAGATTTAGCAGATACCTCTTAAACACAATGACTGTTTTTACATTGTATGTGCTCTGAATGTAGTATGAAGTATTTCATGAGCAGGTAGAAAAGTTGTAAAGAACTTTTATATTATGTTATTTATTGTATAATAATTTTTGTGTACATATTTTAAATTCATATTTGAAACAGCTAAATGTGTATAGTTTTTATTTGTTTATATTACATTTTACTATTTACTTTGTTAGTGTTGTTGAAGATTATGTGGTTAAATTATTTCATTGGAAATGTAGCTGTAGTGCAAGTTTGCCCACACTCCTAATTCACAAACACCTAAATGTTCATCTTCATTGTAATGCCAATATATGGATTGTAGGGATTTGCATCAGGGTGTATATGCCGTGGAACAACTGGAAAACCTGGAAATACCCGGTAATTATTTCATCCGGGGGAAAATCTTTCATTGTTTTATTCTGTAGTTAATTTTTGTTATTTTAGCTGATTTTTTTAGCCCACCACTGCAGAATAATAATAATGAGAAAATAACAGCAAAATGTGTATTTAATGAAAAAGAAAATGTATGATTAGAACAACGAAACAGAGAACACACAAGCGTCTGCGGGTAGGGGAATGTATCAAAGGCTTTATAATGAAGACAATGTAATACCATAACGAATAAGAGTAGAAAGTGTGATCTCTCATCTCCAATAACATGGGCTGAATAGGGTTAGTGCGGGAATCGCCCACCGCGCAGCGCTGCGATCGTTTTGCGCGCTGTTCTGTCATGTTTACCAATGCTATATCGTGTGCTTCTTTGTTGTTTATTTATATTTTGAGAGTTATATATAGAAATGTGCACTGCTACACTGTCTTAGTGGTTAGTGCTATATGCTAGTGATGTTCCATGTTAAATTAAACTGAAATACACGAGTGTGAATTAAATACTTTGAGTGAAATAGTCTGTGTGCAGTCTACTACAAACTCAAGTGCCTGCTGTTTTGTGCCTGGTTGCAAGTCAGGGTATAGGAGTTGTAAGGAGGTAAGACAATTTTTCAAACCACCAAAAGAATTAGGAACTTTTAACAAATGGGAAAAGAGTTATTCCAAGAAAAGACAAGGAGCTAATTACAATCTCGCACATTAGTGATGCTCACTTCACGGAGGATTTAATATTAAAAACTGACAAATTTGTTATTGACAGAAAGGAAGTATAACTGCCCCGAGTTAATCCGCACCTGAAACCGGATTCAGTCCCGCACATTTTCCCAAATTTGCCAAAGTATTTGTCTGTCCCATTAAGGACAAGAAAATCTCCTACAAAAAGGTAAGCTACTTCCCAAATTGTGACTAAAACACCCACCAAATGCTCAAACAATTGTGACAGTGATACTATTTTTGGTTTAAGCAGAACCCAGGCATCTAATAGATGTAAATTTGTTGAACCACTTGATGAAGTCTTGTGTTTTAAAAGCACAAATAAAAAATAACTTGGCTAGGGCAAACTATAAACTGAAGACAGAGAAATCTAAAGTAGTTGGGCTGCAGGCAGAAGTATGTAGACTCAAGAAACATAGTTGCAAACAGCTTATCTAGGAAACAAAAATTAATTGTAGACACTATGTTACAGAAGTGCCAGAAAAATAATCCTAAAGGAACGAGGTACAACCGTGAATTTCTCCTACAAAGTTTTTTATTACATATTAAATCTCCCAAGGGTTTCAGGCACTGCTTGAAACATGATCTGTTGCCTCTTCCTTCAGAAGTGCATTTGAGGAGACTCTTAAAAGGTTTGAAATGCACATGTGGTATCAACAAGACAGCTATAGATGCTATTAAAAATAATTTTAGAAAAGACAGGGATAATTATCTTTGATGAGGTTTGTTATGACTAATAACACACCCATGCACGTTACACCAGCTAAAAGTGTTGGTAGGATCCTGAACAGTCCCATCGAAGTCCAACACAAGATACGTCCGTACACACCCACTCTCGTCCTATCTAGTACTATCGTCCGGAGACATACGTTCGCGAGTGCAGAAAGCATATAACTGAGGCAAGGTTTAGGGCTGGCGCAGTGCCCCTCTCAAAATACCACGTGGCCGGCATGTTTCAGCGCAGTAGTGCAGCCAGCGCCGCACAGCGGCCAGTCCTGGTAACGGGCGGCGCGCCGTTCAAACACACGCCCCGCGCCTTACCACATTCCTCCCTATTCACGGTGTAATGTCCAGGGGTGTCAAACGCACCCAGGCTACGTCCATGGGAGGTGCCTCATCCATCTCCGGCTGCCATCGTCGGGCTGGTACTACCCCATAGGGTTGATAATGTCCTGATCGTCTTTGCCAGGAGTGGCTGGTACCTCTGTGTATATTGCTTGCAATTACTGGGGATGAGGGCGCACCGTCCGCGCCCAGAACTGGAGATAAAAAAGGAGCGGTTTCATTACTCACAGGTTGAGTCACGTTCCTTTCCGGTATATGGATGTTCATAGCTTCGGAAACGGTGGCCCTCTCCCCACTGTCCAGTGCCAGAGGCTCAGTGAGGGAAGCCGAAGGTGGCAGCGACCCGGCACCCAGGGGTGTAGCTGCTGGGACTGGCGCCAGTGCCAGGAATGGCACCTGTACGCCGACGGAGCTCGGGCGGATACAGCATGCAGTGCAGATGTCAGTCTCCCCTCCCCGAAGATGTTGGCACAGAGCATGCCGGTGAAACAGGCCCCGGAGGAGGCGGGGGTGGAGGTGGCGCCTGTGACTCTGCCAGGAGTCGCGGGCGCAACTGATCCTAGTGTCGACGAAGAGTGCCCACAGCAGTGTCCACAGTGCAGAGGCGGCGGCCGAGAAATGACTTCACCTTACCCGGCAGACAATGAGGATGCTGGCCAAACCCGCATGCCCACACGAGTGACCCCGGAACATACCGACCTGATGGCCATGTGGGCACACTCGGTGGCCGAGGCAACATCAAATGAAAGAGAGTGCGAAGTTGCCGGCCATGAGGCAATTCCGCCAGGCTGCGTTCACTCGCCGGGTGAACCGATACAACATCAAGAAATGGATATTGGCATCGTCCACAGAGCAAGAGATCACATATTTGCGCATTTGAGCTTTAAAGGTACACACAAACCTTTCCACTTCGCCATTAGACTGGGGATGAAACGGAGGGGCCGTAATATGGCAAATGCCCAGACGAGCACAAAAATCTTGAAAAATAGAAGTAGTGAAAGGGGTGCCATTATCTGAAACAAGTGTGTGTGGAAACCCCTCCAAAGGAAAAATTTCAGACAGTGATTGAATAGTTACAGCAGTGGTCATGGTATGGCAACGAAAAATGTATGGAAAGTTTGAATAAGCATCCACAAGAAAAAACCAATAAGAGTTCAGGAAGGGGCCCACGTAATCAATATGCACCCATTCCCACGGCTGTCGGGGCTGCGGCCAATACGAGAGAGACGCCCGAGGCGCCGCCTGCTGCAAAGCGCACAAAGAGGACTTAGCCACCAGCCTCGTAATATCACCATCAATTCCGGGCCAAAACACATGCCGGCTAGCCAATGTTTTCATGCGGGAAACTCCCCAGTGTTCTTCATGAAGCATCTGAAGCACTTTGGAATGGAGATCCGTCAGAATCAGCACCCACGGAGCCTGTCCGTCTGTAGCCAAAAGGAGAACCCCGTCCCATTGAGCCAGACAAAAACGAAGGAATAATAGTTACGGAGGGGATCTGAAGCCCTAAGTGGAGGCGCATCTGGCCAGTCCACACGAATGTGGTGAAGAACACGCCGCAGCACGGGATTGGACGACACCGCCTTGCCCAACACTGGAGCCGTAATAGGAAAACCATCAACAGTAGCCTGAGCTTCCTCATCCAAATAAAAGCATAAAAGCTCTTCTCGATCAAAGCCAGGATCCGCCGGAAGGCGCGATAATGTGTCCGCGTTAGCATGCTGTGCCGTGGGACAGAAATGGATTTCATAATTTTAACAGGAAAGAAAGAGAGCCCAACATTGCAACCTATGAGCTGCCTTGTCGGGAAGTGCTGCTGTAAGGTGAAATAGAGATACCAAGTGCTTATGATCACTAATAAGATGAAATTTGGCCCCATACAAGTAAACGTGAAATTTCTTCAAAGCATACAAAATGGCTAATGCCTCTTTTTCAATTTGAGAGTACCATTGCTGGGTTGCCGTCAATGTCTTAGATGCATACGCGATGGGGCGTTTCAACCCATCGGGATATTTATGGGCCAGAACCGCTCCAATGCCATATTGTGACACATCCGTAGCCAGAACCAAATGTTGCCCAGGAACATACGCCATCAAACATGGTGCATTGATGGTGACTTTAAAATCCCCACAGATACATAAAGACCCCCCAAGCTTCTTTACAATAACCAGTGGTGTTGCCCATTCATTGGAAGAAATAGGAGTTAAGACCTGCAAGTCCTGTAGGCGATTCAATCCAGCCTTAAGTTGGTCGTGCAGGACACCTGCACCTGGCATGCTTAAAATAACTTGGGTCGCACCGTCGGTTTCATAGTACTGTGGGTGGTAAAGCGCATGGCACAACCCAGGCCACCTGAAAACAAGGACGAAAATTGCCAACAAAGAACATCCAACTCCGAGAAAGGAACCGAATCCGACAGGAGATTGACAGAATCATCGATAGAAAAACCAAAAACATTAAAAGCATCCAGACCGAAAATGTTTGCAGCCACAGTGTCATAAACACCAAGAAAAGTGACCGGCTTGACGACAGATTTATACACCATGGAAGCTGTAAATTGATCCAAGGTAGCCACGCAAAGAATGGTTGACAGCAGCCAGAGGGGGCGAGCCAAGTCGTACATATGTGATATAATTGAGAAGAGAAACGGTAGCTCCCATATCAACAAGTAAAGTAACCGCCCTGTCAAAAATCTTAACTTCAACAAAAGGTTTGGGAGACGGAGAGTGAACATTCTGGACAAGATTAACATCCATCTCGTCATCTTGCTCATTCGGCCGGGAACAGCAAACAGAAGCCATGTGGCCTTTTTTCTTGCACGAGTGGCATGTAACCCAATGCTTGGGGCAATCAGCCCTGTCATGTTGTACAAAACAAAGGGGGCAAGATGGAAAAGGTAGCTGTGTGCGAGTGTGAGTGTGCGGCCCGCTACTGCCGTGAAACCTTGGCCTGTTTACGACCGCACGTGTGGCGAGTGGGGCGCTCCCGTACAAAGGCTACGTCCATGCAATCTAAAGGTGACGAGCCAGACTGCGAAACAGCCGCGACATCACCCCAAGTCTCAATTTGGTCCCCTGCAGCCCTTGAGACTTCAAAAGACTGCACAATGTTTAAAACATCCGTCAAGGTAGAATTTTCCAGCTGTAAGGCACGTTGGCGCACTTCCCTATCTGGAGCAAGATGGAGAATTGCGTCCCGAACCATATCGTCGGCATATGATTCCTTGTGAGTTGGAGTAATGAACATACATCGACGGCTGAGACCATGCAGCTCTGCAGCCCACGCCTGATAGGACTGAGTGGGTTTCTTATGCGACCGGTAAAATTCAACCCACGCCGCAATAACATGCATTTGCGGGTGATCATGGGCTGAAAACAAACAACACATCTTATCAAAAGACAAAGCAGCTGGTTCCTGCAGGGGGGTTAATTGACGCAAAAGTGTTGATTTTCCACCATCATCCACGACGGAGCACACGCCAATTTGAACAACACTGTTATCGCCAATTGTGTTATGACTAATAACACACTTATGCACGTTACGCCAGCTAAAAGTGTCGCTAGGATCCTGAACAGTCCCATCGAAGTCCAACACAAGATACGTCCGTAAATGCTCACTCTCATCCTATCTAGTAGTATTGTCCGGAGACACATGTTCGCGAGCACAGTAAGCATATAACTGAGGCGAGGTTTACGGCTGGCCCAGTGCCTCTCTCAAACGGCTGCGTGGCTGGCAGGGTGCAGAGAGGTAGTGTAGCCAGCGCCGGACAGTGGCCAGTCCTGGTAACGGGCGCCGCACCATTCAAACACACGCACTGCGCGTTACCACAAGGTTAAACTGAGAGATGATATTCAGTTCAATGGGTCCTCTTTATTCATAGATGGATTTATAGACTTTGGAAGTATGACACCTGCAGACCAAAATAAAGTCGTAGCTGATCATGCCCTTGTTTTCATGTTCATACCTCTGCTACACAGGTGGGTACAACCAGTTGCAGTCTATGCTAGTAAAAATGCAACTTCTGGAGAACTATTAACAAATATTTTAATTCATGTTACCATACAATTGGAGCAGGCAGATTGTAAAATTGTAGGGCTACTTGTGATGGCAGCCAATCTAACAAACAAGCCTGGAAATTTCATTTAAAACTTCCGGGCTGATAAGCCGTGGTCGATTTATAAAACTTTCCCCTAACGTTTCATCTTCGGCTGCGGAAGACATCTTCAGAGGTAGAGGGGCGAACTGCGATGAGAACTTGAGGGAGCGCCGTATATATAGGCAATGTAGAGGGCACTACAAGACATCACGTGATGTCGGCTACGACACTATCTCTGGTATTGCCAACATTCTTGGTAGAGAAGAATCGATTGTCATTCCGCTGGTGTAAAGCAGAAGTCCAAATTCTGTCAATTTAACAGCTTCCTCTTTCCCGTTAAAATTATTGCGATGTTTATATATCTCAATTGCTTTTCTATATGTGCGTGCATGATAGTGTGAAGTTTTTGAGATGACACTAGTTTCATTAAATTTAATTTCATGGTTACCTTCTTGGTATACATGTTCCGCTACGGCTGATTTCTCTGTGTGCCCAAGGCGGCAATTCCTTTTATGTTCGACCAGACGAGTATTGACGCTTCTTTTAGTAGTTCCAATGTAGACTGAACCACAGCTGCAGGGAATTCTATATACACCTGGTGTATTGAGCAGATGTCGTACATCTTTTGCAGATCTTAAATATTCTTCTATCTTCCTTGTAGGTCTGAGAATTGTTTCTACCCCATACTTGTCCAGCACTTTTCCAATACGGTCTGTAACCTTATTTATGAACAGAAGAAAAACTTTCCCCTTGGGCGGTTGTTGTTCCTTGTTGATGTTAAGTTTCTTCCTGGGATGAAGGGCTCTCTCTATTTCTTTGGTAGAATAACCGTTCTTCTGGAAGGTGGATCGTAAATGCTCCAACTCATCTTTTAAATAAGTAGGTTCACAAATTTTATGCGCCCTGTCAACCAATATTTTAACGACACCTCTTTTTTGTCTGGGATGGTGGTTAGAGTCTTTATGTAGGTAACGGTCAGTATGAGTAGCCTTCCTGTAGACCTTGTGGCCCAACATCCCGTCCACGTGCTTGATTACAGACACATCGAGAAAATTCAGCTGCCCGTTGCTCTCCGTTTCCATCGTAAATTGTATTCTGGGGTTGATACCATTGAGATGCGTTAAGAAGGCATTTGATACCACCTAGCTGGCTTTTTATTAGCAGTCTGCAACGCCTGTTTTTCAAACGTCTCCATAAATAGATTGGCCACCGCTGGACTCAGTGGACTGCCCATAGCCACTCGTCAATCTGTTCATAGAACTCGTTATTGTACTGAAAGTAGGTAGTGGTGAGACTGTGTCTAAACAATGATACTATGTCAGGTGGAAAAATATCCGCTAAGCAAGAAATAGCTTCATTCACTGGAATCATCATAAACAAAGACACCACTTATGCTTTACACCAGCGGAATGACAATTGATTCTTCTCTACGAAGAATGTTGGTAATACCAGAGATAGTGTCGTAGCCGACATCACGTGATGTCTTGTGGTGCCCTCTACATTGCCTATGTATACGGCGCTCCCTCAAGTTCTCATCGCAGTTCGCCACTCTACCTCTGAAGATGTCTTCCGCAGCCGAAGATGAAACGTTAGGGGAAAGTTTTATAAATTGACCACGGCTTATCAGCCCGGAAGTTTTAAATGAAGTTGACGCCGGCTGTGAAAGTTTACATTGTATGATCAAGCCTGGAAACATTTGCCAATATCAGGAAAGAAGGGTAACACTAAGTGTTATTTTCAAAGTCCTGTTGATGAAAACAGGAAAGTTTGGGCTTTTTCAGATGCTGTACATGTGGTGTCGCACAAGTACAAAGTGCGCGCCACTTACTTTCGCCGCGCGCCGCCATGCACGCACGGCGCGGCGTTCTCACAACGACAGCCACGAGCGCCCTCTGCGCAACCCCGCTCGTGGCCACCACGGAAAGACACCGGTCACTTCGGACGGAGATAGCAACCAGTTAGGACCTTCGTAATCAGATAGGCACTAGTGAAGACTTTGCTATTGTACAGGCACTAGGCAGGCCTCTAACAACTATGTCTCAACATTCTGCAGTACTATGTAAAAGTTAAGTATTGTTACATTCTGTGCAATATATATCTCTTTCTAATTTACTCTAGTGTTTATAGTTTCTGGCTGCTCCCCTCCGTACCTGCACCAGCGGGCTATCCTTGTTCCTGTGTCGGTCTTGTTCCACTCGGCCACCGACACCTACGACGAGGCTGGGACACAAAAGCGGCGACGAAGTGGGGACACAAAAGTGGCGACGAGGATGGGATACAAAAGTGGCGACGAGGAGTGATAGAACCGTGGACCAGCACGCTAGCAGCAGCCAGACAGCAGCAGTCGGAGCACGCAGAAATTGCTCCCGCCCACCCACCCTTATTATAACAATTTTGGGGAAAGATATTTTGTTACGTGTTTTGTGGACTTTTTTTTTTGTTGCAGAGCGTCCTCTTTCATATTGCATTTGTGTTTTGTTATAAGTTACTTGTATGCGCGGCGCCTAATCGGTCAGCATGGCCACTACCCCGAACCCAAACTTAATGGAAATTATTCAGTTACAGACGGCGCAAATAACACAACTTCTCCAGGCTGTGGCCCAGCTTACAGCGCAAGCAGCTAACCAACAACAACAGCCGCCGCTTCAGCAGCCCACACCAGCCGCCGTACCGCTCCCTACGTTCCGCCAGTACAACGAACGTGAGGAAGAATGGAGCGACTACTTCGCACAGTTTCAAGAACTCGTCGCGGCTCATCAAATTACAGGTCAGAGAGTGAAGAACCTTTTCTTATCGATTGTGGGCCCCCAGACCTTCGTACTATTGCAGAAACTATTCCCTCACGCATCTCCTCGTGATGTAGACTTTGAACAAATTGTAGATGCACTGAATGCTCATTATGAGAGAAAAGTTCTTGTAGCCGCTGCACGATACCGATTTTTCAGACTTAAAAAATTACCGCAGCAGTCACACCAAGAATGGATCACGGAATTGAAGGGCTTAACCCGCCAATGTAAATTTACTTGCTCTTGTAGACTTTCGTATAGTGACGTGATGTTGAGGGATGCGATTACGCAGAATATTCAGGACCCCAGAATTAGAGCAGCAATTCTGAAACAGTCTGACCCCTCCTTAGACAGTGTACTGCAGCTTATAGAAGCGCATGATACTTTTGACTTAGCTGATGTAGAAATGCAAAGCCATAGTGTAAATTCAGTGCGCCGCAACGGACGCTTTCCTAGCCGTAGTTCTCAGTATAGCACTAGTGATTCTTATTTTTCTACCGGCCGTGCTGAACAGACAGTGAACAGTAGCCAGTGTAAAAGTGCGACGCAAAGGTCGCCCCGTCGTGTTAGAAACAGTAATTTGAATAACGGGCGCCAACGCTTATTTCAGAAAAATGTACGTAAATCTTGCCCCCAGTGTGTGTCTCGCCACAAGCGTGCTCATTGCCCTAGTCGCAATGCAACCTGTTATCAATGTGGCAAATTGGGACATGTGCAGTCTGTGTGTATGCAAATTAAAAACTCAAAGAACAGTAACGTTAGAAACAGTGCTTCGCAGAGTGCGAGAACAGTTCATTCTGTAAATGTTATACGGGCTGTGGAATTGAACACTGCTTTCCTTGGATCTCAATTGCAAGAAAGTAGTTCTGCGCCTATGGCAAATCTATATAGTGCACCACGTAGCAAGCGCCGACGAGCGCTTAAAACAGTGCAACGGAAAAGGGTTCAGGACAAGCAAAATGACTATGAACAGTGCATTCCTGTAGTGAAAATAGTGCCTTCTGCAACTGCTCCTTGTAATAGTGCCCAGTACTGTGTAGCTAGTGACAGTAGACATCAAGTAGCTACTCAAAAGTGTAGTGCAGTAGTTAATAAATCTGGAGTAGCTTCGCAGGCTTGCGCGGACGCCGATCCGGCGGTAGTGTCATCTAGTGACAGTGTTGTTAATCCGCTGCGTGCCGAGTCTGCGCCGCTTCCTTCACTACGCGGCCCGCGCAAGCGCAGTAAACAAACCGTAGCAGACGTTGCCCACATTCGCGCACCTTTCGAGCGCCGAAAGCAAAAACATTTTGTGAATCTTTCCATTGACAATAAGACTGTGCAATTTCAGCTCGACACTGGTTCCGCTGTTACCTTAATTAATAAAGATACTTATGAACTTCTGGATTCGCCAAAATTATCGCTGTGTCAACAAGTGTTAACAGCTTATACAGGTCAAAATATTCCCGTGCTAGGAACGTGTAGCCTGCCTGCCTCTTTTCAAGGTGTTACGAAAACAGTTGCTTTTGCAGTTCTTCAGGCCAAATCGACACAGAACATTTTTGGACTAGATGCTTTTGACTTGTTTGGTTTATCAATTCAAAGAGATGTGCTTCAAATTTCGTCAATAGTGCCTCAGGATAAAATCAATGCATTGTGTGACAAATACAGTGACTTGTTTTCGCCGGAACTAGGTTGTGCAAAAGACTTCGTGGCACATGTGACTTTAAAAGAATCTGCAGTTCCAAAATTTCGTAAAGCTAGACCAGTGCCTATCGCATTGCGTGATACAGTTGCCGAAGAACTTAAACGTTGGCAAGATAGTGGGGTGATTTCTCCTGTTTCTGCGAGTCAGTGGGCCTCGCCTATAGTAATTATACCCAAGCCGTCAGGAAAACTTCGTCTCTGTGCGGACTTTAAATCAACAGTGAACAGTCAAACAATTGTAGACACTTATCCCCTGCCCAGACCTGAGGAACTGTTGGACAAATTAGGACAGTCTCGTTTCTTTTCTAAGATTGATTTAGCAGAGGCATACTTACAGATTCCACTTGATGACGAGTCAAAAAAGTTTTTCGTCATTAATACTCACATGGGCCTTTTTCAATTTCAACGCCTACCCTTTGGCAGTTCTTCCGCCCCCGCTATTTTTCAGCGTTTTTTGGAACAGCTGACAGTTTCTGTACCGTGTTGTTCGAACTATTTAGATGATATTGTGGTATCCGGACGTACAGTTGAAGAACATTTAGCAAACCTGGAGTGCCTTTTCAAAGTTTTGACTGCAGCAGGTCTACGTTGCAATAAAGCAAAGTGTTCGTTTTTTCAAACTGAAATAGAGTACCTAGGCCATGTGATTAATGCCCAAGGAATTCATCCCTTACAGTCACATCTTCGAGCAATCAAAGACTTGCCTCCTCCTAAGAATGTGCATGAATTGCAAGCAGTAATGGGAAAGCTGTACTATTATTTCAGATTTATTCCCAATGCCTCTCAGATTGCAGCTCCACTGCATCACTTACGTAGGAAGAATGTTCCTTTTGTATGGTCTAAAGATTGTCAGGTTGCCTTTGACAAATTAAAGTCTGCACTACTCAGTGATGCATGTTTGATTCCCTTTGACCCACAGAAGCCTGTAGTGTTAGCAGTTGACGCCTCGTCGTATGGTCTGGGCGCTGTAATCTCACATCGTATTGGATGTCACGATCGTCCTATTGCCTTTGCATCCAAGCTACTGACGCTGACGCAACAGAATTACAGTCAGATAGAAAAGGAGGCCTTAGCAATCATTTACGGCGTCGCAAAGTTTCATCATTATCTCTATGGCAGAAAATTCTATTTGTTGACAGACCACAAGCCTCTCACGTCGTTGTTCTCACCCACAAAGC
The DNA here is from genome assembly GCA_026315105.1 of Locusta migratoria. Taxonomy (NCBI): domain Eukaryota; kingdom Metazoa; phylum Arthropoda; class Insecta; order Orthoptera; family Acrididae; genus Locusta; species Locusta migratoria. Next base: position 491,612,117 of record CM048747.1, read on the forward strand.
CAATTCCGCCGCGTACGGCACAAAAGCTTCAGAGATGGTCCTTGATATTGTCAAATTATCAGTATGAGATTTTGTACCGACCTACCACTAAACATGCCAACGCGGACACACTTTCCCGACTTCCGGTTGGCCAGGATGTATCATTTGATTCTTCAGAAATGGCATGTTGTCAGATAGACTCCAGAGATGCTTCCGCTGTCGCAGACTTTCCTTTGAACTCTCGTCGGGTTGCACAGGAAACAGCTGCGGATGCAGACCTAAGTGTGGTAGCACGTTTTGTTCGCTCAGGGTGGCCTGCCAGAGCCAAAGACATTGATCGGCCTCTGGTTCGACGTTATTTTGCACAACGTCATGCATTATCTTTAAGTCAGGGTGTACTGTTGTTGCATACCGACAACGACCAAGCAAGAGTGATTGTTCCTCGTTCCCTGCAACGAGAAGTGTTACGCCTCCTGCATCAAGGACATTGGGGCATTGTTAGGACAAAGCAATTGGCCAGACGTCATTGTACCTGGGTTGGTATGGACGCTCAGATAGAGAGCATGACATCACAGTGTACAGTTTGTGCGGAGCATCAGGCGGCTCCTCCACAGCGTTTCTCAGACTGGCCACGCCCCAAGGGACCATGGCAACGTTTACATATTGACTTTGCCGGACCATTCTGGAATACGCGCTGGTTAATTGTTGTAGACGCTTTCAGCAAGTTTCCTTTTGTGATTGCCATGAACTCAACGACGGCGTCTAGTACAATCAGTGCCTTAACATCAGTGTTTTGCATCGAAGGCTTGCCTGAAACTATCGTCAGTGACAATGGACCTCAGTTTGTTAGTGCGGAATTTCAACAGTTTTGTTGTGTGAATGGCATTCAGCATATCACCACCGCACCTTTTCACCCTCAGTCCAATGGTGAAGCAGAACGTTTCGTTCGAACATTCAAGTCTCACATGGAGAAGATGAAAGGTCAGCACTCCAGGCAGCAAGCTCTTCAAATTTTCCTGTCTACGTATCGGTGCATGCCACGTGACGGCCCGTCTCCTGCCGAGCTGCTACACGGCCGCCGTCACCGCACTCTCCTTCACCTGCTGCAGCCTCCCACGCACCGAGTCGGTTCGTATGGCGCTAAGCGTTTTCAGGTTTCTACGCCGGTGCTGTACAGGGTGTTTGCTGGAAACAAGAAGAAATGGATGCCGGGCATCATTCAGCGCGTGCTCGGGCGCAATATGTTTGTTGTACGTTCTTCCACAGGGTCGGAGCTGCGGCGCCACGCAAACCAATTGCGCCTGCACAGGCCGCGCGATCCTGTCTCCGGTTTCTTGATTCCAGACCCAGTTCACCGCCAGGGAGCACAAACACGCCGCTGTCGCCGCCGCAGATGACAGCGTCACCGAGAGGGACTCCGTGACCGTGCGAGCCGCCGCCGCCTGGGCCACGCACCTCAGAAGAAGATGACCTGCTCCCTCTGGGCGGGGGGGTGCGCCCTTCCCCAGGTTTCGGTGGGTTCCCTGGAGGATCGCAAGGCGGATGCCGGGGCGCGGACGGCGTCTCGATCCCAGCCTCAGCTACGACGCCCGTCCCACCAGTAACGCCCCCGCCCAGGCCCTCCTCCCAGTGCCGTCGCCGTGGCCCTCAGCCCTACGCCACGACGGCGCGGCGGTTTGGGGGGAGGGGTGTGGTGTCGCACAAGTACAAAGTGCGCGCCACTTACTTTCGCCGCGCGCCGCCATGCACGCACGGCGCGGCGTTCTCACAACGACAGCCACGAGCGCCCTCTGCGCAACCCCGCTCGTGGCCACCACGGAAAGACACCGGTCACTTCGGACGGAGATAGCAACCAGTTAGGACCTTCGTAATCAGATAGGCACTAGTGAAGACTTTGCTATTGTACAGGCACTAGGCAGGCCTCTAACAACTATGTCTCAACATTCTGCAGTACTATGTAAAAGTTAAGTATTGTTACATTCTGTGCAATATATATCTCTTTCTAATTTACTCTAGTGTTTATAGTTTCTGGCTGCTCCCCTCCGTACCTGCACCAGCGGGCTATCCTTGTTCCTGTGTCGGTCTTGTTCCACTCGGCCACCGACACCTACGACGAGGCTGGGACACAAAAGCGGCGACGAAGTGGGGACACAAAAGTACATATTTTGAAATGTATGTGTAACCATTCTCATGATATACATACTGTGCTGTTTGGTACTGACATCATAAGTCATGGATTTTATGAATGTGTTTATGAAGTTGACAGTTCACCAGAGTATGCTGGTTTAAAAGCAAGTTGTAAACTGACATATGCACATATACACCCAACCTCCTTTCAGCGAATGAATACTCGCCTTGCATTCCAGTTGTTTAGTACCAGCATGGCAAAAGCTATACATTTTTTTATATAGAAAGTGCACTCTGCCACTGCCACCGTAATTAAAATTTTACTTTTTATTTTAGCGTGTAGTAATTTTTATTTATTGCATTGTTTTGGTTTGTGGATTGGTAGACCTAGGATAATTTTATTCTCCAGTCTGGGCAAGCAGCATTGTTGGGCCTTGTGAGACACATGTGCCAATGCATTTTTGCCTTACTACTGGTGAATAAAATCTAAATTCTGACTCAAACATTGGAAAGTAATCATTAAAGTACAATACTGAGAGAGGAATAATGATAGACAAACTTCAGCAATATATATTAGAGAACTGAAAACTTTTCATTCTAGCTTATTTGCAGCATTACTGTAAGTGAATTGCTAATGTGTCACATTTTGTAGTAGATTTCCCGATCTGTATTTATCTCATTTTACTGGAGGAAATTTGAAGCGACGCGTTAAGAATAAATATTAGTGTTGCGGTATAACATTCAGTAATTTACCTTTTTTTTTCTCCACTCTACTTTAATAGATTGACAATTCAAAAATTAATTACTGTATGTGAAGTCGTGTAGTTTATGCACTGCCGTATTATCCTGTTTCCATGCCAGTACAGTTTAAAAATGTAGTTATCAGTCTTGCGTCTGGGCTTAAATAAACTAATTTAAGTATGTTCACTCGACATAAATAAAAATCGCCACTTTATAACATGCAAAATCGAGGTATGAATCCGCAAGTGTAACTTCACAGCTGGGGAGAGTAGCACATAAATCGGAGCTAGTGCCGCCAAGCGGTGAAATGGGTGTACTCGACTAATGATCACACTTCTTACTTCTATTCGTTTGGTAATACTACATGACAGTAAAGTGCTTCTGATGAGTGAGGTGTCTCATCTGTTTGCGTTTCTGATACTTCGTAGGAAAAATTGTGAAAAGTTGTTTGAGAAATGTTACTGTCAAAGTAAATGTCTTTTTCTGCAAGATGAACTGCATTAGTAGTGAGAATGTGCCATGAACGGTTTCACTCCCATTCCAAACTTAACACTTTAGAGACAGTCAGTAATAAAAATTTCAGGCTCAGAAGAGCAGCCATTTGTGCCATTATTAAAAATTAATGGCACCTTTGTTGTATCTTAAAGGTTAGTAGACATTAAAAAAGACCAAGCTTCAAGGTTAATTTTATCATATATTTTAGGTCTTTCCTAGATTACTAATTATGCAGTGGCAAAAAATATAATTAACCTTAAAAATGTTGTATGTGAAGAAAGGAAATCGAGAGTTTGGAAATAACTATCCATTGTGCTTGTGCTTTCGCTGTATCATTATGTTTGTATCTGACAACATCTTCTAAAATCCTGTCACATTTGAAGAAAATAGTGAAATAGTTTTTACAAACTCCCAGTCTGGAGAAAGAGACACAGAGAGAGAGACCACCACATAAATTAGAACGTCTGTGTCGTCATTAAGAGTTGCGTTTTTTTTTTTTTTTTTTTTTCCTACCCCGGTTCATATAACTTTTACCTTTTAAAGGATTGATAAGTTTTACTGCTCCAAGGGAAAGTGTATCATGTATTATACAGGAAAAAAAATTGTGTTTTTGCCTGGTAAAATGTGTGTTTTTAACTGGGAAATCCAGGAATTATGTTTTCATGTGTACATATACACCCTGGTACTCATGATGCAGTTGACACAGTGGCCTCTGTGCTCCTTATTGAGGATATTGTTCTGTATGTTGTGGATACTGAGCAGTTGTTTTGTGCATCACTTAAATGTGAAATGGTGAATGATGTGTTACATTTTCTATACATCCTTTGCTGCAATTTGTAAGCAGTCCCTGGCATTAGTAGGGTAGTTGATAGTGGTAGTGATGAGAGATGCTCTGTTAACTACACACTTGACCTGGTTGCTTCTGAAAAGCTTTGAACACGCGTCACCACAGAAGTGTACAGTTCTTCATTAGGAACAAAAACATTGACTTTGATCAAATATATCCTTTTTTGTTTATTTTCCCCATTCTCTCCTCAATTTACATGCTAGTAGCCAGTCTGATGCCATCAGGCACAACTTTCATATCTAAAGCTCATAAGAGTATAACATCTATTGACTTCAAATTACATTAAATATTTCTTGTAAGTATGAGTTTTAGACTCTACAGATACTATTTCAGCCTTTACTACAAGAATAATCACCTCTGTTACTGATGCAAAAGTGTAAGATAGATGTGTAGGATAGAGGGAGTGGAAACTGTTGGATATGGGGAAAATAGGTTACCCTAGGTTGATGCCTTATAGTAAATTCTCCAGTCCCAAAAGTATCCAGGCCTCAACCTATAGTAACCTGTTTTCCTCACACCCAACAGTTCCTGTCCCATCTATCCTACACCTCTCTAGTTTTTGACCCCTTCTGAAGTGGTCTTCCGCCTTCCACCCAACCTCCTCAACCTTATAGTCCATCCGTATTCCACTCCCAATCCTGATCCCTTACCACAGGAATTGTTTACTGTTGTAGATCCTGATGCAAGACATGCCAAATCCACCCACCCAACATTTTTATACCAGTTGGCACTGGCTTATCCGGTATGATTGCCAACTAGCTGTCCATAAGGTTAAGTGGCACTGTCATAAAGTAGCCAAAAGCAAGTTGTACCACCCCATGGCAGAGGATGCAGCTGAACAAACGTTTTTGATTTGATTGGTTGCTTTACAACCCGGGCCACCTGTATCCTCCTCTCCACCTCCAGCTCTTCTGAACTGTCTGTAAAAATTGTTGTACTGTCGCTCAACCATCCTCGCCTCATCCTAAGATAACTTATCATCCCTACACCCCATGCACAACAGTCACCCCCTGGTCCCTCCTGTTATCTCCTTCCAATTCACCTCTCTTTTTTCAACTGTGTGCCATTAATTTGTGTATCACTGGACTCACATTCAAGAGGATGGTGGTTCACACCCACCTCCAGTCATCCTGACTTCAGTTTCCCATGATTTTTCTAAATCAATCCTGGCAAATGATGGGATGGGTCCTGTGAAAGGACACGGCCACTTTCTTCCCTGTCCTCACTCAATACTCCAAGCATGAGGTCCATCTCCAGTGACCACTGTGGCAACAGGACGTTACACCTGAACTTCCTTCCAGTTTGTGTATTTCATTATTATTGTGTTGTAAGCTCTCTCTCTCTCTCTCTCTCTCTCTCTCTCTCTCTCTCTCTCTCTCTCTCTCTCTCTCTCTCTCTCTCTCTCTCACACACACACACACACACACACACACACACACACACACACACACAAAACCTCTTCACTTACCCTTTTTTGCTTTCCTGACTCTTTCCTTTACTGCATTCCAAGCTCACATTCCTGCCAACTAGTGTGGAACATTCTTTTACCGTCCTTGCCTGGCATCATTCTCCCTCTCTTACCCCACCCTCCTCACTCGTTGTCAAGATGTTTGTTGCACTGGAGCAGACAGAGATGGTGGTCACATATGCACGAGTTACATCCAAGTGATTGTGTTAATGTATGTATATCTTTTAATGAGGAAAGCAGTGGCCAAAAATTTAATAATGTGAATGTGATTGTTTATTCCACATGCCTGTCTGTAGCTCAGAAATCATCTTTATAGCAAGTTACTATGTTTCTTCTATTACTGACACAATACAGAGAAGTAAATTTTAAAGGTTGTTAACTGTTAACTTACGTATGAACCATAGAGAAACTGTTCTTGTTGGCACTTCTGCTGACAAAATGGGCTCCTCTAGGTGTGAAATGCCACTGTGCTTATGCACCACTGAAGCACCACTGGCAGAATATTACTTCCAATGGTGGCCTTAATATGATGCCACTTAGTGATGCTGCCAACCAGCCAAGTGGTGGCTCACCACATATAAACATATGCCATGCGACTTCAGTGTAGAGGTAGCATTAGTGGCAGCATCAGAGTTGTCAACAGCAATGACTGCACCCGTGTTCGGTTGTGACATTCTACGAGGTACAGTGTGAATGTTCATGTGCTGCTGAAAAGCACTTCTCAATGGCTCCATGTGAAGGGAGCTTAAATATTTTCACTTTAGCAAACAAAGGATTCTATTATACATATTCAGCATTGTCTGAAATCACCCCACACACTATAAAAACTGTTGTTATAAGCAACTTCACTTGAGAAATTCCACAAACTTTCCATAGACATTTGTCTATAAATAACATGTTTTTCCATTTTCAAAAATTCTTATCCATTATCAGAAACAGTGATGTTTGGGTACCACACGTGCCATTTGAGCCCAGAGACAAAAGTTCAGAGCGCTATAAATCTTACCATCTGATTATTATTGCACATCACACAGTTAGATACCTTTGATCAATGAAAAGTAGTCATCAACATCAAACTAAGTAAAATATAATAATGGAAAGTCGAGGTTAAAATTAACAATATAGTAATAAGGACAGTTTACAACTCACTGCAAAGATGTGATGGCAAGCTGTAAATCACGCTCTGCAGTGTGGAGACGGGGGAGGGGAGGAGAGATAGGTAGGTTGCAGATCATGTATGTATTGGATGGTTGGAATGAGATGCAGCTTAGGAATTGAGTGGGGAGGCGGGTGAGGGGAGGAAAGTAAAATAAAGCAAATGGCACACACAAAACGTGCACACATGCATATTTGCACACAAGCACGTGTATAAGTGCGCGCGCACATACACCACTCAAAATAGGAGAGGTTTAGGATAGAGAGGTAGGTAGTGTTGGGTGTGGAGAAAAGCGTAGTTATTGTAGGTTGAGGCCTGGATCATTTCAGGATCAGAAAATGTACTGTAGGGATAACTCCCATCTGAATCAATTCAAATAAAGTGGTCCAATAAAAATTAAGTTGGTTGCTTGACCATTTTTAAATATTTTAATTTTTTTATATGTGATTACCCTATAATAGAGAAGTTCAAAATAGTTTTTAATTTTTATTTTTTTATTTTTTTATTTTTTTTTTTTTTTAAATCTGGCACCGTTACTGAATGGCTGCCATTTTTATTTGTAAGCACATGACCATTTTTCAGTCTGGAGAGGTTAGTAATAATTTGAATATCTCTGCAATGGTTTACATTACACCATTGCAATTGACATGATTGTTTTTAGAAAAGTCTCAACTACAAAATTGTTTATAAACTAATTACTCCAAAGTTTGATATCAAAAATTTGAATTTTTATAATGTTTGGATTTAATTATCTCTGGTGGGACTGGATATAAAAATCTGATTTTTGCACAGTTTGTACACCTTTATGATAGCAAAGTACTGTAAAACTTTTGACATTGAACTGTGAACAAAGATATGAATTTTTGGAAATGAGTAAAATTCAGGTTACACTACAAATCATCTTATGGCTGTAGCCTAATTCATGTGTGATATTGGTTGGTAGTAAACAATTATTATTGAAATTAAGGTACTGAATTATAAACAAAAACTGGAAACAATATTGAAATAAACATTTATATTATTTTGTTAATGATGGAAATTCTCCTAAGAGATGATAAATTATTTTTCAAATGAGATAGATTGCCTGGCCAGTACTTACCTTTGTGCTGTACTTTCGTGTCACTCCTCAAACACCATCCTCATAACCTAGGTCATGAATTAACTTTCCCTTCCATTCCCATCCTTTTTTCTTCCCATCTCTCGCACCTGAAGAAGGAACTGTGTTCCAAAAGTTTGTCCTTTTTCAACCCATTTTTTTTCTTTTTCTTCATTTGTGTCACAATCGGCGGTACAGCACAAAGGTAAGTACTGGCCAGCCAATCTATCTCATTTGAAAAATAATTTATATTATTTTGACAGATTCAAAATCGATATTTTCAGCTAACAAATTTTCGAGATGTGATGCTTCCTAACCCTGGTGGTGAACGTTAAGAACACTTTTTCCTTCAGAAAGCTTTTGTGATATAAAATAAGACCTTACAGTTGCTGTGATAACTTTAAGCCCTGAAATTTTCCTTAATATATTTCTTAAGGGTATCCAAACTGTCACCAGTACATTTCTTGAATTATGTTCTTTGCCCAGCAGTGTGGAAAAAATTCACGAAGACATCATTGTTTTGCAGACTTATTCTTTCAGCATCTGCAAGACATACACACATGCCACTCTGTCATTCAATGCTAAAGACCGAGATATAATTTAACTGACACAGTGAACCTCGTAAATTTCAGTTCATGATGTTTCATGGTATCAACCTAAATTTTCTGCAGTGTCAAGGAATTTGTGGATTTTCCTTGTTCTTTTTATTACTATACAGTTTTCAAATCAGGTTTGAAGTGTTGTTTTTATATGAAAAAGTACATCTTAATTCTTGACAAGGAAATGGGTGGAACCTTTAATATTATCCTTGCAAAAGATATACATGACCTGTATTGTAAGAATTTGGTCTGTGTTTGTTCTTTGTAGGCTAACTTTCTTCACTTCATGCTTGAGAGTAACCTCGTACTCCATTGCATGCACTTTTACAATGGCAAGAGGCAGAAGGTGCCATTCCCAAAGTCTAATTTGTTGCAGCAAAGATAAAAGAAAAGAAAAATTGTTCTTATATTCACTACCATTTCCATCTGAAGAGTATATGATAATAATAATAATTTGTAGAAAGGGGACAACTCGCCATAAAGACAAACGTTGAGCTGCCAACAGACCCAAATAAAAGACCCACAATTCTAAATTTTTGGCTGCGGCCTTCCTTAAAAAGAGAACACTCATCCACACAATCACTCAGGCACACTCATGCAGACACATCAGCAATCTCTGACCGCCCAACACAGTCTGCGAATTTGCTTGTAGGTGATGCCTTTAAAGGAGAAGTAATTGTGGGTGAGGATATAGTTGGTCAAGATAACGAGGAAGGATGGTGTAGGTTTGGAGTCAGTAGGGTATTGTGAAAGGTAGTGTTCAACACCGGCAAGGCCACTAGCAATGGGAATGTTGGTGTAGAGGGAGGTGGCATCAACTGTGGCGAGCTAGGTTCCAGTTAGGTAAAGGAACAGGAACAGTGGAGAGTTCTGGGTAATAGGTTGAAGGTGTTGGTCTACGAGACCAACACTGCCAACTTATTACTACCTTTCATAACACCATACTGACTCCAAACGTACAACCTCCTTCCTTCTTACCTTGACCAACTACATCCTCAGAAAAGTATCCCTTTCCCTGGCCTAAACCCAATCCCACATCCTATTCCTAAAATGCTGCCTAAATCAAGGAATCCCTCCCACCACCATCCAACATAGATTTCTCTGCACTCTCACCTAACCGCCCCGTGATTACCCTCCAATATTTTCTCATCTCCAACTTGGCCTCACCATCTTTTCCCAAGTCCCTTACTAAGAACTCAGACCTTTCAGCAGAAGAAATTAGAGCCATCCACATCCTCAAAACAAATCCCGACATAATCATCCTTTCTTGCAGATAAAGGTTCCACCACTGTAGTTATGGATCACAGAGACTACCTGCAGTAGTGCTCCGCCAACATTCTGACTCTTCCACTTACAAGTTGTGTCGGAATGACCCCATCCCCAAAGTGCAACAAGATCCCCAATCCCTATTAAAATCCTAAGGCCCTCCAACATGCTCTCCACAAATACACACACACTCAGACATATCGAAACGCAAACACACCTAGACAGACATTTGTGAAAAAATGTCTGTCTAGGTGTGTTTGCGTTTCGATATGTCTGAGTGTGTGTGTATTTGTTTACCTCCCTTTTTTCCCCTAAGGTAAGTCCTTCCACTCCTGGGATTGGAATGACTCCTTTTCCACTTCGTTAAAACCCATATCCTTCCCTTTTCCTCCCCTTTTTTCCTCTTTTTCCTGAAGAAGCTGCCAGTGGTGGCGAAAGCTTGTATGTGTGTTTGTGTGTGATTTTATTTGTTTCTCTCGACGAGCCGGTCCTTTTGGTAAGTCATCTCTTCTCTATTTTTATTTTTGTATATATATATATATATATATATATATATATATATATATATATATATATATATATAAAATAGACGAAGATTACTCACCAGGCGAAGGAGCACAGGTGTGACAGCATCACAAATAAATAAATGAATACACACACACACACACACAATCGCAAGCTTTCGCAACCCAGTTGCGTCTTCAGGCAGTAGGGAAAGAGAGGGAAAAGGAAATGATGAGGGTTTTAAGGAAGGGGGTAAGGAGCCATTCCAATCCCGGGAGAGGAAAGACTTACCTTGGGGGAAAAAAAGGAGGGTAAACAAATGCACACATGCCCACACATTCACACAGACACAAGTACACCTAGGCAGACATACTGTATATATATATATATATATATATATATATATATATATAGTTGTAAGTCTGGTATATCCAAACTCCCAAGATTATGTATGGCCTTCACATATTTCTCTTTTTTCATTTTCCTAGTCTCCTTTCCCTTTGGCTTCCACTGCCACTGCCTCCATCAACATACCTTTTTTCATCACCATTCTCTCTCCCCATCCAGGACTGTCCAATCCCCCTTTCCCTGCCACAGACACTGTCTCTTTCTATTCCACTATTGAGCAAGGTGGCACAGTGTTAACACACTGGATTCACATTCTGCCAGGTTTAGACCCCCTCTGTACCATAATTTACCCCGGGTACCTTGAGCAAGGAATTGTTCCTAGTGATTGGAAAACAGGCAAGCCACACCCATCTAAACAGAGCAGACAAATTAAAAGAGGGCACCCAGAAAAACTAAGGAAACTGCTCATTATTTCAGAAGTAACCACCATAACTGTGAGGCAAGACGATCAATTCCACAATGTTTGCAATTTGTTACAGACTCAGATGTGCACCTCTTAGTCTAAAGCATACCGATAGTGATGAATGTCTTTCATGGGAATCGCATGAGGAGAAATCGGGACTGTATAGAGCAGAGGTTGGCAAGTAATCTTTGATGGTGTCCAAACAACTTTGAAAATTTTTGTAGAGGTCTAGATATAAAATCTCATGTTCCTTAATAATTTTTTATTTTAATTTTCACCCACAAAATAATACGAAACACAACTGATAGGCATATTTGTATTCAAAAATCCAGAAAAGGTCACATTCTTTAATATATTTTTTTTATTTTAATTTTCACTCTCAAACTAATATGAAATACAACACATGTAAAATAATACTGTATAAAAAATCTAGAAAAACTCATATTATTTGCTATTTATTTATTTTTAATTTTATTCACAAGAAGTATGAAATAAAATGGAAACAGTTCATGCATTATACATACTATTTATTATTTTTACTTTCACCAAGAATGTATGAAATACAATGAAATGTGCATATATCTGTTAAAAAAATTCTGTGGCAAAATTACATTTGTGGTCTTGAGCAGGTACTTAAAGTTAGCTTCACGTGCGGAGCATCTTATACGAATAGTACCTTCAAAGTGCGCGACCGTTAGTCTTGAGCCATAATTATTCTCCAAGAAATTCATTTTTGAAAATAAAATTTCAGAAATATATGAGGAGCCAAACATAGCTGCCAGGTAGATCATAATTTTTTTTTTTTTTTTTTTTTTTTTTTTTTTGGGACATATTGATTCCTAAATTCTTAAATGAATACAGTTTTATATGTTTGCAAGGAAATGTCTTCCTGCAAGTCTATTATCGACACTTGGATTAAAGGCGTTGAAATATGGAACAACTTTGCAGCCACATCGGTCCATTCTCCTGCAGGAGAAACTTCAAAAGGTGATTTTAAGAATCGTAACGACTCGAATATATCTTTAAATCTTACTGCAAATTTCTTCTTAAGATCTGCCAAGAAATTTGATAATATGGTAATGTCTATTTCAGGATTATTTTTATATTCAAAAATTGTTGCAAAATGAAATTCTTGACTTGAAATGTTTCTTTCAGAGAATCACCTTACAGTGGAATGATGATACACTTTGTAACAAATTACAAATTAATTTTCCATTTCCTTATCTACAGAAAAAAAATAATAATCAGAGTATGTAACTTACACTTTCGATATACTTTCGGTGGTCCAGTTTTTGGCCTTCCGCGGTCCAGTGGGCCACTTGTGGCCTGCCGAGCTTTTTTGAGTGGCCCGGCAAGGTAGTCGTCCAGTATTCAAAATTTTGCAATAAAAATCTCTAATGACTTAGAAACACGTTCTCCACAATTCGTGTTGTTTGTTGTGAAACAGGCCCCTCTGACTGGAGCACTCGAGTGTTTGCGCACTCCATGCCAACCTGGTGCTTTCCCCCTCCCTGCCCTCCCTGGGTGCTGGCTGTGGCAACTCGGACAGCACTCACAACCGCGTCCTTTTTGGCGCGCTGAAGTATCCATTCTGAATCCTATCAAGTGTGACACTGTTAATCAGTCTTGCAAGCGTTCAGCATGAGCAAAAAAGGTTCAGATATAAGTGTGCCATTTTTTATCCTTACTGGGAAGATTCGTGTTTGTTTGTAAAGTGTTTTGGGAAAACTCTGTGCTTAATATGCAACTCAACCGTAAACAGGCACTCCCAATTGACTGTCACTTCGAAAATAAACACTGCATAACACACAAGGGGCAAGGTAAAAATAAATTAATCACTACTATGCATGACTGTGCTGAAATTTGAAATTTTGCTTTTTAGAAGTCAGCATCAATAAAGAAATTTGGACAACTTTCCCCTCTGTAAAATGTTGAATTTACGTAATTTACAGACATTGCAGAAAGAATTTGAATATGGGTTTAGAAAACCTTCACTCATAGTTCTTATGACGCCTTTTTCTGTGCGCCCACAGGATGGCCCATCAAGAGTCAGATTTGAGTTGATAGTAATACTGTGCAATTCAGTTGTGACAAACTGCTATTACCATTACATTGTAGATTTGATTATATTTTATAAAGAAAGATAGGTTAAGATTCTCCCTCTCATGTTACTTCTCAGTCAGTAACAGTGTTCTCCGCACTCATATATCAGTTTATGCGCCGTGTATGTCACGAAATTCAACTAAGTAGCAACAAGTAATAGTCCAGATGCCATTGTATGATTAATATATCTATCCTGCCTTTTGATCAGAATGCGTTTATACAACCTGTGTGATGACACATTAATTATCGAAATTTGCAGTAATACTTCCGCCGAAGTTGGTGTTTCTGAGCTGGATTTTCTAGCGATAGCCCTGCTTTTCGCGATAGTTTTGACAGCGTGAGTATTGTAACACACGAATCACAGAATCTTTTCTCACTTTGTTTATATATTGTAACCAACTTCCATATCCCCGAACAGCAGTGCATTTTCAATTCAGAACTTCAGAAGAAGTGACAAATTGATAATTTAGTGTCAAAAACTGTGTAATATAAGTCCTCTTCAAATTAACCATCTCTCCGAGACCTATAATTTTTTGCTGTTGTGATAATTAATACATCACTGTAAACTGACTGGGCTGTCCCTATTTGATGTGGTGCAGAGATGCAAGAACTCTAGGGCTGTTAACACACTTTTTCTTGTTAACCCCCAGGGCAAACAGAGGAGTGTTGTAAGTCAGTGGTATTGTAGATCTGATTGGAAAGCAGATATTTTTTTCTTTAAAGTACGTTCCGTGAAAAGTCTGTTCAGCCATTTAAATTTCATCAGCCAAGTTAAGTAAGAATATTTACTGCCAGCATTCTCTCTTGATATATGCTACTTAATGAATAATAGTTACATCAAGTTAGGTAGTTCCAGGTTATAGAGTTCTAAGTAAAAGCCAGCTGTCAACAACCATTTTAGAAGATTTAAAAGTTAAAAAAAGGCCTCTTAAACAGTCATTTATTTAGTTTTGAAGCATGAGCAGGTGAGTGTCAAAAGCTTTATGAAGTTACCTAATCAAGATTTTTACTAATTTTTAATACTTGAGTGTATCTTACACAGTAGCTGTGAATATATGTTTGTTTTATGGTAGCATCACAGATAAATAAATAAATACACACACACAAACGCAAGCTTTCGCAACCCAGTTGCTTCTTCAGGCAGGAGGGAAGGAGTCTTCATATAACAGAACAACAAGTATTTCCTAAGGGCCGTTGTGTCCACTTGGAGAGAAGTGGGCACACCACATGACTTCGTCTGCTAGGTATCTCAAATACAGAATGAAATGTTGTGCTCTTAGTTTAAACTAAAATTTTGGTTAAAGTCCAATTTTGTGCACATGACTGGCACCTGATGATTAGATATTGGTAACTGTGTGATGCATGACAGGGGGTAAAGGCTGCTAATAATAATTATTATTATAATTATTATTTCATGTGGCTCACTGGCCTGGTGGAAGTCTTTCAATTGGACACCACTTAATGATGAATCATGTTTGGGCGGCCAACAAGATAGCGTGTTTGATATTTAGTAAATTTGGTGTCAGTTTTAAAATTTGTTCTTGTGTTTGTGTGCAGCACTTTTGGATGTAATTGATATTTCCTGGTTTCTCAATATACGAAGGTTGGAACTTAAATAGTGGTAACACTGCTGTGGAGACACTATGCAATGGAATCTACCATTGTAGCTGATAGCACATGTTGTTGACATACCTATCTTACCTCCGAGCAAATAGATTCACTCACCCCACGTCACCAGTATGCGCACAATTGAGGGAGCATTCTAACATAACAGTGTCACTATGTTTTTGAAACAGGAACACTGGAGTTGGATCAAGATTGAATGTGCCAGAGGTCATACAGCACAACAGTGTCATCAAGGTCTTCAAGAGGCATGTGGGCATTGGGGGTAGCCAGAGGGGTGGTTTCTGGTGTTCAAACTCCTCCCGAAATGCTGACAAAGCAAACAAAAACTGTCATCACTCTATGTCAGGATAGAGCCCGTCTACAATTTGCCAAGGCTGGAAAGCTGGTACACATGCTTTATATCAGCCATACTCAACTTTTTTCCTCCTCAGGCCAAATTTTCGAAAGTTTTATTTCAAGTGGGCCACAACATTATCACAGAACAAAATAACACTGCAAAATAACTACACCCATTTGTTTTATCATTAAAATAGATAATTGTTAATAGAAGAGTATGTTGCTTTTTGGAATATAGCTGAACATATTGTTAATTAATATTTTCTCAGTTTTTTAGAATCTGTGCACTTGTTCTTTACATAAATCATAATTTCAAAGAAAGATAAAGTAATGAGAGGCCATCTGAAAATGTGCTGCAACTTTTTGACAGTCATTTCCAAGCAGTTACGTTTTTGTTAAATATCTTTGTTCATAATGTATGTTGATCAATGGAATATGACATTTAAAGAAAATGAGTTTCTGATATTTTCTTTCAGTAAATTATTGAATTTCTTTTTCAAACAAGAATGGATTCAACAAGATTTTTGAGAAGCATAGATTGCTACTCAAGACAGATGTCTCAATGAGCTGCAGAAAGGCACTCGCAACAGATTACAACTTA